>CM076576.1:726194771-726569330 GCA_034641835.2 Pinus albicaulis
ATCACATCAGATTTACATCATTACCAAGTCCATCAAGTCAAGAATAACTTCATCAAGTAGGTTGCCATCATCTTCATCAAGTCGGTTGCCATCAAGGACAACACATTGCATCATATTTCCAACAGATTACTTGGCCGACATTGCCGCCTATCTGACCACGGGGCAATGCCCTCAGGATTATACCCCGCTTCAGAAACGACATTTGGTTGTCCGTGCCGCCGACTACCAATTGATCGCGGGGCAGCTATACAAACTGGGCCTTGATGAGGTTTTGCGTAGATGCGTCCTTGACCACGAACGGGAAGCGGTAATGTGGGAATGTCACAGCGGTGTTGCGGGAGGGCATATGGGTGCGAAACCAACCGCAAGAAATGTGCTCCAAGCTGGCCTGTGGTGGCCGACAGTACATACTGATTGTAAGGCCTACGTGAAGCGATGCGATGTCTACCAGAGGACGGGAAGGCCCTCTCACCGGGACGAGCTTCCGTTACACCCAGTGCATGTGTTGCGGCCGTTAGAGAAGTGGGCTGTCGATTTCATGGGCCCCATAGCCCCGGTTGCCAGACACTCCAAAGCCCGGTACATCATTACCGCCACGGATTACCTCACCAGGTGGGCTGAGGCAGCCGCGGTACGCGACTGCACAGCGGATACCGCCGCCTGGTTCATTTTTGAGCACATCATTTGCTGGTTTGGCTGCCCGTGAAGTTTAACCAGTGATCAGGTTACGCACTTCATTAATGACACGGTCAAGACACTGCTGGACACCTTCATGGTTCAGCATCACAAGATCAGCCCGTATCACTCGCAGGCTAATGGTACGGTGGAAGCCTTCAATAAGATTCTTGAGAAAGGCTTGACTAAGATTTGTAATGCCCAGCGGGATGATTGGGATGAGCGCCTATCAGCGGCCTTATGGGCCTATCGGACTACGGTGAAGCGCTTGACCAACCAAACGCCGTTCCAGCTTATGTACGGCTGGGAGGCTGTGACCTCGCTGAGTTTATTGTACCAATCCTGTTGACCGCCACGTCTCTGAAGTTTTCGGAAGAGGCCTCCCTCCAGGAGCACCTCCATGAATTACAGGAACTGGATGAGGCCCGCTTTCTGGCCGAATTCCACCAGAAGGTTCAGAAAGGCCGGCAGAAAGCATGGCACGACTGCCACATTAAGCACAAAATCTTTCAGGTTGGCGGCAAAGTTCTTTTATACGACAACAGGTTCCAGAAGTTCTCAGGAAAGCTCCAGATGCACTGGTTGGGACCCTACTTTGTTATCAAGATTTGCGATTCCGGAGCCGTTCGGTTGGCACAGCTGGACGGTATGGTTCTTCCTGGGTGGGTGAATGGCGCATGCCTGAAACCCTACCAGGAGTAAATACCTTTCATTTCTCATCAATAACTCTCGCACCCGAGAGCACCCGTAGCGTAGCATAGTTGAATAACTCTCCCGCAACCGGGATGAGCATAGAAGGTCTTCTCTGTTCATAGGTCGTGTGTCAATAACCGCTCAGTTGCGGGGGCCACACCGCAACCGACTGTGGTCGGGGCAGCGCTGGTCCAGCGTGTCATCCCTGTAGGCTCCGTACCAGTCTCCACATCTTTCCAACTCAGTCCACCCACGTACTTGTGTCAGTCCGTAGGATCGCCTGGATCTGCATCATTAATTACCATATTTGACAGTAACCGCGCCGTCATCATTCGGCCATCACCCGCACTAACCTCAGCTGTCACGTCCGCCCATTTCCCCATGCCACCGTCAGCAACTGTCACAGCACTCATTGGCATGCGATTGATAGCACGATTATCGCAGACAGAATGCCAGCAGGAATTAATTCGTTAGGGGGTCTCATCAACTCCACTCGTGCCAGGTGATGACATAACTTGCATGGACACCAAAAGCATGAGAATGTCAGACCCACTCGAATTAACAATTGCAGCTGCACCAGAGCCGTTGAATTCTCAGAACGCATCGCACCAGGAAAGGTGACCAAGGCATATTCTACAGGTCTATCAGCACCGGGCCAAAATGCCGAAGGCTGTCCCAACCATTATTGAACCAGAGCTTGACACTCAGATTCACAAGACCGAGTCCCTTGTGGGAAAATATGATAGTTCAGCCTTGATTGACGCCAACCTCTCAAATGATGCCGAATTTCCGTCCCTCCAGCGGTAGGCATATATGGAGGACTACTGTACTACAGCCGGCAACCCCGCCAGTCGCCTGTTACAGGCATTCAGGGGCCTTCAGACCTCGTCCCTGATGAACTTGAGGCACAGCTCTAACACACAGAGGCTTGCTCGGCAGAGGCCAAATGCGTCATTCGTGAGCTCCGTCCACCCCTTCAATCTAGCGCCTAGGCCATACAACATCTCGCAGCGGCAGCCGAGACCCATATCAGCACAATGTTCGGATCTGTCCCAACGCCCATTGAGGAGGCTGCTGTCACCAAGCTCGCTGAGGAAACATACTCGCTCATCCAGGGGTGGCAGCAAGCTGTGTCGGCTTTTACTGAGATCCGAGCTACAACGTTCCAAAGGGTCCCAGAGCTGGGGCCCTTTTTTGAACAGCCGCCTGAAGACGCACAGCAAGGACAGGAACAAGATGAAGGCGCACAACAGGAACGAGCACAAGATGAAAGCACACAGGGCGAACAGGGCACGGGGTCAAGCAGGGCAATGGAGGTAGAAATCGTAATTTGTGATTGACTCGGGGATGAGTCAAGGAACTGTGGTTGGGGCCTGTTGGGGCCCTTGTTTTGAAAAACCTTGTTTTGAATGTTTTGAATTTGAACCAACGGCCAGATTTTGGGGTTGCGGAACAAGGGAAGATGGCAGCCGCAACTAAGTCGCAACCACATCAAACGGCGGAGCTACCAAGGTTGCGACGGAACAGGCACATAGTGGAGGAAACTAGATGCATAAGTATAGATAAGGAAAATATACAGCAGAAAAACGCAAGCGGAACACACAGATAATCAGAGAAAATCTAGAAGCAGCTGAAGAAGGACATAAGAAGAACTAACAGTTGCGACAGCGGGTGAATAAATACCAGTCACCCGGATGAAAGAAGAGATGATTCCATGGCAGAAGAGAGAAGAGAGTGACTAAGGAGAGGAAATGCATGCTGCAGCAGGAATCCAGAGCATGGATGAGGTCTCTGTAGTTCCTAGGGTCTATTGATGTAAAATCTCTGTTCCGCAAGGCATATGTATCAGATATGTAAGCCCATTGCAAAGCTATGTAACTGGGATTTGGCCAAGAGCTAATACAATTGCAGGTTACTGTCTATTTGTGTGATTCACATGCATGTGTGTTGGTTGAGATGCTTTAAAATTTCATTTGCTTAATATCTGTATTCTTCTTGAATGTTGTTGCGTATGTGATTCTATCTATGCAATCTAATCACTGATGGAAATGAGTTTCGGATCTGTTCCTTGCCACTGGTCTATTCCCTTTCTGCATGTGGTCTCGACACACCTCGGGTGAGACTCTCTACTCCCCAGAGTAGGGTGATAATGCCAGCGTGATCGTAGACTACATCAGACTCCTTTGTTGGCCACAACTCCTGAACCTGGGTCTTGCCCGCGAGACCTGATCAATCGCCAACACTCATTATCTCGGCGATTTAATATGGAAACCTCTGCATCCTTGGAATTTTTCTATCGAGCTTGTCATCAACCCACCATTTTATGTTATCTTTGCATCTTCCCCTAGCTCTAGGTGGGAATTTTCCTCCGTGGAACCTAGTCTCTTAGTAGCATAGTGATAAAATGCCCAGAACCTCCTATAATAGGCCCCCATTACCCTTAGTCCACTGAAAGGAAGATCATCTTATGCTTTTTTATAGGTTCAGGGGAGATGTTACAAGCAGGAAAATTCTCTAGTGGCATGGTGCAAAGGAGAAGCTGATGTTCAATTCCTAATGTAGGCACTTTTCCAGCTATTTGATAAAAATTATTCTAGCCACCACCTTCAACTAGTTTAGTCTAGTTCTATATTTGTATTGAAATTTAGAATATTGTATGCATGGTGGCTCACTTGAGGTATATTTCCATGCCACAATTCAAGTTGTTTTGGTATCTTTGAGTTCTTTTCATTCCCATAATTCTCTCCCTGTGAGTTCCTCTATCCAACTGCTTCAGAATCATTTTCTCTCGCTAATTTTGGCTCTAATCTCCTCACTTCTCTCTGCCATGTTTTGGTTAACCTTTTGCTTCTCCATTTGTTTTTCACCACTTTCTAGATTTTACTAGTATTTGGTTCTATCTTTCTCTAGGAACCATGCTAAGAAAAATAATGCGCTCAAGGGATGGGTCTAGGGATTATGGCGCTTCAAGAAAACCCAAGGCCCAGTCTCAAGCCCAATATGTTGCTAAAATATATCACTCTATCACTCCACCCAGAATTCAAGAAGAAATTCAATAATTGGAAGCCTTGACCACGAATAACCATTTGTAGAAAATCTCTAACAAAAATCTAATACCATGTAGAAATTACACCAATGGATTCAATCCGATCATGTAATATACTAAAAGAAGATATTGAATCCTTCTGCAATATTTGCATAATATAAATTTCAACCACTCAATCACATGGAAGTAAGAGAATGAAGTAAATCAATACACAACACCGGATATTCTTAGGGAAGGAAACTGATCAAAACCCCTCCATCTTTATTGTATAATCAACCAAGGAATCATGAAACAATACAATGTATTTGTGATCACCACAACCTCATACACTCTACCAATTGCTTCACAATGATCTAGGCAAAATTGGACAAACACATAGCCAATTATTAGCCCACCCTGCTTACGAAATCCATAGATAATTAAACCCCTATTAAATAGGAAATTCATCCTTCCTTGATTTGGAATCTATCATGGGCTTCTCATGGTTTTATAACTGCACCTCGATAGTTTTCCTAAAATACAACTGATAGTTTACTAGCCTTGAACTTCTATCTCAACTAGGTATCCATGAGAATTAACATGCATGCAACTATAAATAGTGAATCATCAGTTACTTGGAAGATCACTACTGGTGAATTAATTATATTTTAATTAACTTGATCTTCCACTAGCTCATCAAACAATTAGAACTAGTTAAATTGATTTTAACTCAATTATTGTAAGTTAACTGATCCCACCCACACTACAGTAGTGTTACAACTACAGCTGGACCCTGTTAATAATAGAATCACTCCAGATTCCTATCCTTAGACCCTAAACTCGAAATTATTGAGCTAACTAAGTCTGCTGCACTTAGTTAACTATTACAAGTTTTTATGAGATAAGATTACAATGTAGTTTCCAATTTATTTCATAAATTGGTTGCACACTAATGTATCGCTAGGACCGATCACTGTGTGACCTATGATCCCACACTAGTTTGTGTGTTGCATCTTCTTGTTGAATTTCAACACTACTTATCAACAAGAAAGGGATTATCTTCTACCCCGATCCTGCCTCTGTGGTATTCGAATTTTCTCTTCGCAAGTGCCTTCGTCAAGATATTTGCATCTTGATCCTCTGTGGGAATGTACTTCAAAAACATAATGCGCTCTGAACACAATCTCTAAGATGGTGGTACCAGATGTTAATATTCTTGGACCTGTCATGGAATATTGGATTAATCGAGAGTTTTGTGCAACTTTGGTTATCACAACGTATCACCATCGGATCCATCTGATGATCGAACAAATCAACAAGTTTCTTCCTCATCCAGATGGCCTCACAAACAACTTGACTAGCTTCCATGTACTCTGCCTCAGCTGAATTGAGTTCAAATGATCTTTGCTTCATGTTGTACCAAGAAACTAATGCTGATCCTATGTTCAAGATGCCCCCTTATGTGCTCTTCCTATATGATGGAATACCTGCCCCATCTGCATAAATGAAGCCTTGAAGCTTTACTCCCTCTGTCTGTTTGTAAAATAATCCATACTCTGTAGTACCCTTGAGATATCTCAACACATGCTTCCCCGCCTTCCAAAATAGCTTGGTAGGCTTAACCATATCTTGACTAAGTTGGTTAACTTCATAGCATATGTCTAGTCATGTGTTCACCAAATACATAAGTGAACGCACAAGCTTCCTGTAAACAGTAGCATTTGCTACCTCACCTGAAGTAGCATCCTCCTTCCTATTGTTACCTGCAAGATACCTGCAAGAGGAGTCTCCATGGGTTTACTTCCCTCCATGTGGAACTTCCTCATAACCTTGGCATACTTTCCCTGAGATACAAATATCTCCCCATCTCTTTTCCATATTTCCAAACTTAGGAAATAAAGCAAGAGCCCCATGTCCTTCATATAAAAATCTCTTGCAAGATCCTCTTTGCAAGAATTTATGAGACACTAATCACCTATCAGCATAAGATCAAATACATAAAGTAAAATAATAAAAAGCTTACCATCAACCACAATATGATATAGGTTTGCATCCGCTTCACTCTTTCTGAAGCCCAACCAGGTGAAATAGCTGTCGATCTTGGTGTACCAAACACAAGGTGCTTGCTTCAGCCCATACAGTGCTCCCTTGAGTCTGCACACATATGACTCACTGTCAAAGGTCTCAAAACCTTCTTGATGCACAATGTACACTTCTTCCTCAATAACTCCATTGAGAAAGGTTGTCTTTACATCCATCTAATTGATCTTCCATCCCATCTGCGCTGAGAGTGCAAGAATAGATTTAATCGATGAGTACCTTGCAACCGGTGCA
Organism: Pinus albicaulis; assembly: GCA_034641835.2. Classification (NCBI taxonomy): domain Eukaryota; kingdom Viridiplantae; phylum Streptophyta; class Pinopsida; order Pinales; family Pinaceae; genus Pinus; species Pinus albicaulis. The sequence continues at coordinate 726,201,499 of CM076576.1, forward strand.
AAAGTCTCCTCATATTCAATCCACTCTACCTGTGAGAATCCTCGAGCCGCAAATCTAGCCTTGTATTTCTCCACACTCCCATCTGCTGCTTGATTCACCTTGTAGATCCACCTGGATCCAACCACTGACTTCCCCACTGGTCTTGGGACCACTTCCCATGAAATTTTTCTGATAATGGAGTCATACTCCTCAACCATGGCATCAACCCATGTTGGTTGCTGCACTACTTCCTTAAAAAAGGATGGTTCAGTAAAAATGGACTCGCTCATAAGAGCCATGTATCCAGCGTACCTGTCTGGGGACCTTCTCTGCCTGTGTTGTGATGTAGGTGCTCCTACATGATCTGTCGCATCTAACGCCAATTGTTTAGCCTCTCCGGTGCACTTCCTACCATTTTTGGTGGATGGCTCTGAATGAGTGGTTTCTATCGCTCCATGATCCTCATCTTGTGGCTTCTCCACATCCTAAGGTTCATCCTTTGGAACTAAGAGTGCCTCATCCTCATGCAAATCAAGCTCCCTCTCAAGGGAAAATCACATGGCTTTCTCCTCATCAAATTTAACATCTCTCCTCACAACTGTCATCCTGTTAGCTGGTAAATACACCCAATAGTTGTGGGGAGTATCAGTGTACCCCACAAATATCCCAACCTCTATTGTTGGTTCTAGCTTCTTCTCGGCATCTTTGGTCATATGGAAATAGATAGATGAGCCAAAAATTTTAAAATGTGAAACATCTGGTTTCTTACCTGAAAAATCCTCCTATGGTGTACTCATGCCAAGTATCCTATGAGGACTCTAGTTCTGCAAAAATATCGTTGTCTTTCATGCCTCTACCCATATATGCAACGGTAGGCCCTCATCATGTAACATAGCTTGTGTTTCTCCCACAATTGTTCTGTTCTTTCTTTTTGCAACCCCATTATGTTGTGGGTTATGAGATGTAATAAACTCTCTTTAAATTCCTTATTTGGCACAAAAGTTCTTGAATTCATTAGAGATATACTCACCACCATTTTTTCTCATTAGAGCCTTCACCTTCTTCCCTGTATCTTTTTATACTAGTGCTTTGAACTCACAAAACTTGGAGAACACCTGATCTTTTTTCTGCAGAAATAAGATCCAACACTTTCTAGAAATATCATGAACAAAATTCACATAATACCTGTGCTTTATTTTGGAAGGTGTAGAGAATGGGCCACACACGTCTGAGTGAACTCTCTCAAGGATTGTCATTGCTTGGTTCTCCTTCTCATGAAAAGTGGCTTTAGTATAATTCCCCATGGTACATCCCTTGCATGTGTCTATCTATGCAAGAGTACCCTTTGGAAGACCTGTAGAAATATTCCGCATGATCCTCAAAGCATTGTGGTGTAGATGGCCCAATCTCCTGTGCCATAACTCACCTATATCCTGGCTCACCACCTTCCCTTCTTTACTGCTCAATGTTGCGCATCCATCTACATCAAGTTTGTATAGGTTCTTCACATGAACCCCAATCTTCTTTACCTATGTTGTGGCTTTGTTCCTTCACTGAAAACCACATCATATCCAAGATCCTCCAACATAGAAACTGAAAATAAATTATTTTTCAAGGCTGGTACATGCATGACATATTTTAATAATAAAGGCTTACTTGAATGTCTTGAGAAAGTAACTGTACCAATCCCGGTAGCGCTATACCTTCCATCACCACCCATCTTGATGTGCATCTGAAGATCCTTCTCCTCCAAGCTACTAAATAGTTCTCTCTTTCCCGTCATGTGGAAATATGCTCCACTATCCAAGTACCATAGAGATCCCATCACAGTTGATGCCATGCATGCGATGAGAGAGAAGTCCAACTCAAACTGTGAGGTAAAATCTTCACCCGCTGTAGCTCCTGGAGCCTTCTTGTTGTTCTTCTTCTTTTGTGGAAAATTTGTGGCATAGTGTCCATGATCATGACAGTGAAAACATTTCACCTTTGTCATATCATGCTTCTTTCCTTCTTTGTCGGTCTCAGATTTGGAATGGGACTTCCTCCCCTTCCCCTTCTTTTCCTTACTAGCCAAGGCACAATTATCCTCATCATCAGTCTTGGATGAGGATCCATCCCTAGTAATTTGCCGAAACTCTTCTTGCACCAAATATTACCAAAGGGTGAAAATGTGAAGATGGGTAACACTTTTGTGAGAATTCAGGGTGGAAATTTGTTTTCCTACATAGTTCGGCCAAGATATTCAAGAGTTTGGCCAAACTATTGAATTTAGTTAGGTCAAACTTTTTTTTCCGTTTACATTGACGACATACTGATGACAATGGCAAACAGATTTTTCGCTTGAGTTTGGAAAATCGGCAAACAAAGTTCAGCTGAACTATTATTTTATAAATATATCGCCCGCAAACTGTTCCGGGTTTCTGTTCACATTTATCTCACGCACTCATTTATGTCCCGCTGATTCACTGTTGTCCCACGCGAATTTATTTGTTTCACTGTTATTCCGCGCAAATTTATCTCATTTGTTGTTGCACTGCAGGAGTTTTGTTGATTTGCGTTGTGCTAAGGAGGTAATTTAATCCAAATTTTAAATTTCTGTAATTTTTTTCTTGTTGTTGTTTTTTTAAATTTGGTTTTAATATGATTTTTTTGGTTACATAGGTCTTCCATGACGTCTTCAGGGATCATTATCTTCAGCGTCTTCAGGGATCGTTGTCTTCAGTGTCCTCTTCTGTGACTTTCTAGGTATGTTTAACATTCTCCCTGTTATCCTGTCCCAACTATCTCAAACCTTGAACTGAGCTGAAATATAATGCTTCAGATTGTATTTGATTCTTCTAAAGTGGAAAACTCTAAGCCAACATAGGAGAAATGAAACTTCAACTCCACAGTTTGAGTTGAATATACTTACAAAACAAATGATTAAAAAGAAATAAATACCAAAACGATTTACTATAATTTAGATTTAGGATTTGTTATATTTAAAAAAAAATAAAAAAAAACAACTTTAACATAAAATTTTCATGGAAAACCCGCAATCCAGAAACCTAACATATGTTAAATAGTTGAAATTCCATCCTCGTCTGATAATTTTAATTATTTTTAAATCCAAAGTCAAGGAATATTTTATTTTACTGTTAAAAAAAAATGGTAGGGGTAATTTCTTTGCATTTTTTATTTGTTAAACTTTCATACTATGTTTTGAAATGATATAGTTTTGTTGAGACATAGGTATAGTTTGAGGAACTTTTAGTTTTTCTATAAAACTTTGGAAGCCTATTTATTTAACCAAAATATAAGATGGAATATAATGTTGTAATAAACCATGTAGGGAATTTATGCAGAAGAGAAATCATATTCTGAACAAACACATATACTATAGTTTGTATTGGTTACCTCTCTATACAACAATTAACCTAAAAAAGGAATGGCTTTACTTTCACCAAAAATTTTTTTGTCAGTGTTTCTTTTGTGTGGCTCTGTTTTTGCATTTTTCCCCTGGCATATAACCTTTTGTTTTTCATGTACCTTTTACATATCTTTGAAACAAATACATCACAACTCATTGTTGTTTAACAACATATTTGACTTCTACCTCAAGGGTTACCCCGGTCTAATGTCACATAGTTTGTGAACCATTCTTTTATAAAATTTTGTAATAACAACTATGGCCCATTCTAAATTAATTTAAACTTACCCCAAAAATCCCCAAAAGCATAAATTTTTTTGTTTTGTTCACATATCAATGAATTAAGGAACATGCAAAGAACCAATGAATCAATCTAACTGTATACGCTTTTTTGGCTCTCTGCTTTTTTGGAAATGTGTTGATAAGACTGCCACTTACTACAACTTTGTAATAGAGTTTAATAAGGATAAGACTGTCTATTACTACTATCTCTTTAAAATTTATATGCTTTTTTGGCTCTCTGGTTTTTGGAAATGTGTTGATAAGACTGTCAATTAATACAACTTTGTAATAGAGTTTAATAAGGATACGACTATAAATTACTACTATCTCTTTAAACTGTATATGCTTTTTTGGCTCTTTTCTTTTTGGAAATGTGTTGATAAGGTTGTCAATTACTATAGCTTTGTAATATAGTTTAATAAGGATAAGACTGTTAATTACTACTATCTCTTTGAATCTAAGCTTCCATAATAAGATAATACAACAGAGTCCATGGGAATCATACTAGCATTGGATACGATTAAGAACCATGTTTGGAATGAAGTAATGGTAATAGCTCTTGTATTACGAGTAACATATCCGTAAGGTGTATGAAGAACCGTAAGCACTGGTGTGAAGATTATCTCTATAAGGGGAATAGCTCTATGTATGAACTAGTACTAATACATACCATATTCTATAAGATCGTAAGCTTTTATATATAATAGTAATGGTAATAGCTCTTGTATTACGAGTAACATATCCATAAGGTGCAAGAAGAACCATAAGCACTGGTGTGAAGATTAGCTCTATAAGGGGAATAACTCTATATATGAACTAGAACTAATACATACCATATTCTATAAGATCGTAAGATTTTAGATATAATAGTTAGATCATAACGAGTCTAATACGTAACCAATCACTTACATGTAATCACCTATATGGGTAGTTTTTCATGGTATAACCTCTATTGTAATGTATGCTTGATTAGTTCTATTGTGAAATAACTAAATGTTACTAGCATGTGTAATAACATGGGCTTCTTGATATCATAGTTATATAGTGTATCTCTATATCCATAATATATAGAGCTTATATGATAAGTACTAGCTCAATCTATGTGTTTAACCTCATAGTGAATAAAACCCTTGTACTAATTTACCATTATATATGTAATCTAACCTTGTTTACCTAGCTTATTACGTGTATCAACCAACTGTAAGCTCTAATCACACTTTTTCTATGATTATTAATTACTTGTAACTGCTCAATACTTATGGGATTAGTTAGAACATGATAGTATTCAACACATGTATTAGATTAGCATAGATTACAGAGCTTTCATAATATGGATATGCTTATCTTCATGGTATCTACATTAGACTAGTATAATTACCATAGCTTGGGTTATTGGTTGTATACATCTATTATGAAACCAGTATGATCAATGACACTTACTTGTTCACAGCTTATGTAACCCTTATATACCAGTTATAAATAATATGGATATGCTTATCTTCATGGTATCTACATTAGACTAGTATAATTACCATAGCTCGGGTTATTGGTTGTATACATCTCTTATGAAACCAGTATGATCAATGATGCTTACTTTTTCACAACTTATGTAACCCTTATCTACTAGTTATAACATAATACATCAGTTATACTTAACCCGTATGATCAATGATGCTTACTTTTCCACAGCTTATGTAACCCTTATCTACTAGTTATAACATCATACATCAGTTATACTTTTGGTATTTTATCTATGTAATCACTAGTTCTAAGCAGTTAAAGCAAGAAAGTTCATAATATTTCTTGAACTTCCTTCATGATATATATGGTTGCTCACCTTTGTTCAATATTGGGTAAAAGGTCATTGTCTTACCTTATTTTCTATTCTAATTCCCTTTCCTAACTTTGATTTTCATTTAATATTTCTTATCATAATATTTCTTTATGAACTTCCTTCATAATATATATGGTTCCTAGCTTATGTAACCCTTATCTACTAGGTATAACATCATACATCAGTTATACTTATGGTATTTTATCTATGTAATAACTAGTTCTAAACAGTTAAAGCAAGCAAGTTCATAATATTTCTTGAACTTCCTTCACGATATATATGGTTGCTCACCTTCGTTCAATATTGGGTAAAAGTTCATGGTCTTACCTTAATTTCTATTCTAATTCCCTTTCCTAACTTTGATTTTCCTTTTGACCTTGGAGATAAACCGAATCATTATATTGTGTAAAAGGTCATGGTCTTACCTTAATTTCTATTCTAATTCCCTTTCTTAACTTCCTAGCTTTGATTTTCATTTAATATTTCTTATATCATAATATTTCTTCTTACCCAAGTAGGTATGTGATTAATTATGGTAATTACTATGTACCAAATCACGTAAGCTTATATCACTAGCTCTTATAGTAATGATGAAAGTATTGAATACTATGAATACGTTCATATCTCTCCATGGTGTTATAACTAGGAGATCACTTAAAGCTTATGATATCCATAATCATGTAAAGCAGTACTATGATCCCCATATTAGCTAGTATGGTACTGGTAGTCTTTGATAAACTATATTTGTATAATAACAATGGTAGTCATAGTAGTCATAAAATAGTCATAAACATGAGCATATTATAAACACTAAGCTATTAGGGATAATATGTACTCTATTATTCCCATTATATCACTATAACTAAGCATGTATAAGTAAATGAATCACACTAGTTTATTAATATGACTTGTTTCAATAGAGAGCTTTGTAATGATGTACTAGCTTTCCATACATATTGCTATCATTAAGATCAGAGCCCCAACCCTTGGATATGAATCACACTCAGTAATTAGGGAGATACTGTGATCATTGTTCATAGTAAAAAAAAAAGTAGTGTGTAAGCTTATCCTAATGAAACTAAGCTTCATTCCCATTGTTCAACATAATTACACTGGTTATGGTTCCTCCTTGTATCTATTATCCATAAGACATATGAGTTTATACATCTAGTAAGATGAGTTATTCCACTTGGTTCATATGTAAGAGCTTATAGTTAAGCTAACCGTTATATCGTCTCAATAAAGGTCAATTTAAGATTAGCACATATGATATAAGTAACACAACTTGCTAATTAGTTATTAGACTACATATCTTCATATAGAACTTGCAAATAGTATGGTGGAAATGTGGATATCATGACTCTTCATGATTAATGCTTCTAGAAACCAAACATAATTTAATGTATTAGGACATAATTTAATGTATTAGGACATGCTCCTTTAGGCTTGGTGGAATTACCTTTGCTTTTTATTTCTCTCTCTCTCTCTCTCTCTCACACACACACACACACACACACACACACACATATGTACATGAAGAGAACCCATTTTATTTTTTATTCATAGATCAAATGTCATTTAAATACAAGATTTATCATAATGTACAATGACTCATTCTATATTCATTTTTAGATTCAGGAGGAGCTTTTGAGAATGTTATGATAATGCCAATAAAGAATGAGCTAGACTCATCTTCAACATCTATTAATTAGATATGAAAATTTATAATACTACTGTGTACATTTGAGAATATTTTGGAACATGTTTATATAAATTATATATACATATGTACTTTTTTTTTCATAAATATTTTCATTAAAAAATGAACCCTTTAAATGATGAACCTAGTTAATGTTGCTTCTTCATGAAGAAGACTACTTGATCTTTCAATTTGAATTTGATGATGGTCCTTTGTTATGCTTCTTGACTACTTCAAATTATTGACACAATCATATGCTTCTTGTTACTCTTTTTATTTCTTCCTTATATTGTGTTCTCCCCCTTAGATATTTTGTACTCTCCCACATAGATATTGCACTCAATTTCATAGGCTCTTCTTTTGAAGTCAAATAAGTGACATAACTTACAAGAACTATCCCTAATTTGTTTCTCACATATTCAAATGGTTCTCTAACAAGATAATTTACAAGAACTATCCCTAATTTGTTTCTCACATATTTAAATGCTTCTCTAACAAGAGGCTTTGTGGGTATGTATTTCATTTTCACTATTTTCTCAAAGACTTGTTGTGTGAGGAAGTGGTACTTTATGATGATATGTTTAGTGATTGAAGGAAGTAGAATATTTTATTTTTGAAATTATTATTACACTTGTATTGAAACACTTAATAGATATGTAGGTTCATTGAAATTTACCTTAATATCTTGTAGAGCCCATTTCATCCAAAGCACTAAAAAATAAGTAACTACTATGTATTCCACTTCTACTCTAGATAGAGAAAGTAATGACTCTTTCTTGCTTAACCATTAAACCAAAGACTCTTCCTAAGTAGAATTATACATTGTCCACTTGTACTTTTCATGTCATCCACACAAGCCTAGTTGAATCTCTATATGTTGTCAATGTAAATTTCTCACCTTTTGGGTACTATAGTCCATTGTTTGTAGTCTCTTTCAAGTATCTTAATATCTGTTTGTTGGTAATAGATGACTTTCTCACCTTTTGGGTGCTATAGTCCATTGTTTGTAGTCTCTTTCAAGTATCTTAATATCTATTTGTTGGTAATAGATGACTCTGTTTAGTTGTTGATTGAAATATTCCAAATAATATAAATTCCAAAATTATATCCAGTTTAAAAATTGTTATGTATATCAAGCTTCCTATCATATAGATGTAAAGGTTATGATCAACATCACCTCATTCATCATCCATCATCTGCACATAACTTCCATCCAATTTGATATGGAGATTCACTTAGGTCATTCATCATCCATCATCTACACATAACTTGAATTCCAAAATTATATCTAGTCTAAACCTTGTTATGTATATCAAGCTTCCTATCATAAAGATGTAAAGGTTATGATCAACATCACCTCATTCATCATCCATCATCTGCACATAACTTGAATTCCAAAATTATATCTAGTCTAAACCTTGTTACGTATATCAAGCTTCCTATCATATAGATGTAAAGGTTATGATCAACATCACCTCATTCATCATACATCATCTGCACATAACTTGCATCCAATTGATATGGAGATTCACTTAGGTCATTCATCATCCATCATCTGCACATAACTTGCATGTTATGTGCATCCAATTGATATGGAGATTCACTTAGGTTTATAGTATTCCATTTCAAACTTTTCAACATATATTTTAGGTATTTATATTGAGAAATGGATATTCCTATTGAATTTTGTATAATTTATGGCTTGTAGTCCTAGGTAAAAGATAATTTCTCCAATCATTCACATCTCGAATTCAAATTTCATCTCTTCACCAAAATATTTTACTAGATGATTTTTATTGATTCTAAACATAATATAATCCACATACACAAACACAATTAGTAATTCATCACCGTGAGCCTTTATCCATAGATTATTATTAGCCCCTTGAAACACAAAATATTTTACTAGATGATTTTTATTGATTCTAAACATAACATAATCCACATACACAAACACAATTAGTAATTCATCACCATGAGCCTTTATCCATAGATTATTATTAGCCCCTTGAAACACATTTTTTTAAGGTGCTTGTCTAGCTTAAAGACTACCATGTTTTTGGTGGTTGTTTAAGTCCATATAGTTCCTTATTTAGCCTACAAACATATTTAGGATTATCTACCTCCTCAAGTTAGTTTTCTTACCAAGTAGCTCTTCATCAAAATTTAAAGTAGTTTTAGTGATTCCACGGGTCCTCTACACCCTTCAGAGGGTATAATTGGGACATGTAGTGTTAACTTCTACAAGTTATATAGGTAGAGTCTGTAAAGGGCCAGGTAGCCTCTAGATCTCATCTTTTATGAAAGGTGACGTATCTAGTAAATTCCCCTACGATAAATGCTCCTACAGTCAACATGTATATAGTATTTAGAAACAAAAAGTAATTTGATACAAAACATAGGTTTTAACCAAGTATATAGATTTTCATTTTCATATCCATGGTCTCAAACAATGAGAGAGAAAAATACTTTTATATTCAACATGTGAAACACAAATTAGCCATAAAATTTTTCCATTGAAACCAAAAGTGATTTGATACAAAACATAGGTTTTAACCTAATTTAGTAAATGCCCCTACATTCTATCTCTAGAATAGATCTAATTAGAAGTTTTTCATTTTCATATCCATGGTAGTTCTATAGGCAGAGTCTGTAAAGGGCCATGTAGCCTCTAAATCTCATCTTTTATGAAAGGTGACATATCTAGTAAATGCCTCTACAGTCAATCTCAGGAATAGATCTAAATGCCCCTATAGTAAATGCCCCTACAGTCAACATGTATATAGTATTTAGAAACAAAAATTAATTTGATACAAAACATTGGTTTTAACCAAGTATATAGTTTTTCATTTTCATATCCATGGTCTCAAACAATGAGAGAAAAAAAACCTTTTATATTCAACATGTAAAATGCAAATTGGCCATAAAAGTTTGCCATTGAAACCAAAATTGATTTGATACAAAAATAGGTTTTAACCCAATCTAGTAAATTCCCCTACATTCAATTTCTAGAATAGATCTAATTAGAAGTTTTTAATTTTCATATCCATGGTAGTTCTATAGGTAGAGTCTGTAAAGGGCCATGTATCTTCTGGATCTCATCTTTTATGAAAGGTGACATATCTATTAAATTCCCCTACAGTCAATCTCTGGAATAGATCTAAATTCCCCTACAGTCAACATGTATATAGTATTTAGAAACAAAAAGTAATTTGATACAAAACATAGGTTTTAACTAAGTATATAGTTTTTCATTTTCATATCCATGGTCTCAAACAATGAGAGAGAAAAAACCTTAAATATATTCAACATTTAAAACACAAATTAGCCATAAAAGTTTGCCATTGAAACCAAAAGTGATTTGATACAAAACATATAGGTTTTAAATGGAGTTTGTTTAAATGGAGTTTCACTTCTTTTTTAATGACAATGTGTTTTTTTCAATTTTATACCAAGTGTGCTCCCACCATGTAAAACACAATTTGGTGAACTTATCATTTTTATAACTTATTTTTTCTTAAATTTAGTTTCACACATCAATTAGTGCTTTGAAAGTTGTGTTTTACATAATTTGTTTACACTAAATTACATTAATTTTCTGAAATTTATTTTGAATTTAATTTAAAAATAGTTATTTAAAAAAATAATTTTAAATCTCCACCGTATATATATATATCATGGAGGATGAACGATGAAGATAAATAGAATCCAATATCTCTACGAGAGGGGGGGATCAGGGTTTGAGAGCTGTTCATGGTAAATTTAAATATAATCTTAAATCTCCATACATGTGTGTACATATGGAATTGATTTTTTATCAACTTTGTGAGTTAAATTAGTTGTTAATAAGTTTCATTTTTTATTTTTTAGGAGCTAATAAGAAGAGAAGGGTCTCTACTCCATCCATGGATGCCCATGTTTCACCCAGTCGTGGTATGGTTTTAACACAATTTAATCAATGAATATGTACACGTGTATTTATATGTACATGCATGTATTTTTCAATTGATTATAAATTCGTATTTGTTTATGAAGCTTCTCTCTCCTCTCAAGAGGTTGGTGGTGGTTCAAATCCCCTTAGAGGGCCATCAATAAGTGGTATAAGGTTGAGTGAAGGTGGTGATATTTATTATCCCGGAGGCCAATCAACGGCTAGTGGTGATGGTTCTCAGCAGGGTCATTCTAGTTCTCAATAGTTTCAGGGTGGAGACGTAGCTAGCCAACCATGTCGAGGTTGCCATCAATTTCAATATTTTTTTCATTGAATTTGTACAAATTTGTTTACATGTGTTTTTTCTAATATACAAAATTATATATATATATATTGATGCAGAGGCTGAAAATGTTCCAAATATTGGTCAAAATAGAAGCAAGGCAGAATGTTACATTTTTTATCAACTTTGTGAGTTAAATTAGTTGTTAATAAGTTTCATTTTTTATTTTTTAGGAGCTAATAAGAAGAGGAGGGTCTCTACTCCATCCATGGATGCCCATGTTTCACCTAGTTGTGGTATGGTTTTAACACAATTTAATCAATGAATATGTACATGTGTATTTATATGTACATGCATGTATTTTTCAATTGATTATAAATTTGTATTTGTTTATGAAGCTTCTCTCTCCTCTCGAGAGGTTGGTGGTGGTTCAAATCCCCTTAGAGGGCCATCAATAAGTGGTAGAAGGTTGAGTGAAGGTGGTGATATTTATTCTCCCGGAGGCCAATCAACGGCTAGTGGTGATGGTTCTCAGTAGGGTCATTCTGGTTCTCAATAGTTTCAGGGTGGAGACGATGCTAGCCAACCACGTCGATGTTGCCATCAATTTCAATAGTTTTTTCATTGAATTTGTACAAATTTGTTTACATGTGTTTTATCTAATATACAAAATTTTATATATATTGATGCATAGGCTGAAAATGTTCCAAATATTGGTCAAAATAGACGCAAGGCAGAACGCTACATTTTTTATCAACTTTGTGAGTTAAATTAGTTGTTAATAAGTTTCATTTTTTATTTTTTAGGAGCTAATAAGAAGATAAGGGTCTCTACTCCATCTATGGATGCCCATGTTTCACCCAATCGTGGTATGGTTTTAACACAATTTAATCAATGAATATGTACACGTGTATTTATATGTACATGCATGTATTTTTCAACTGATTATAAATTCGTATTTTTTTATGAAGCTTCTCTCTCCTCTCGAGAGGTTGGTGGTGGTTCAAATCCCCTTAGAGGGCCATAAATAAGTGGAAGAAGGTTGAGTGAAGGTGGTGATATTTATTCTCCCGGAGGCCAATCAACAGCTAGTGGTGATGGTTCTCAGCAGGGTCGTTCTGGTTCTCAATAGTTTCAGGGTGGAGACGATGCTAGCCAACCACGTCGAAGTTGCCATCAATTTCAATATTTTTTTCATTGAATTTGTAAAAATTTGTTTACATGTGTTTTTTTCTAATATACAAAATTATATATATATTGATGCAGAGGCTGAAAATGTTCCAAATGTTGGTCAAAATAGACGCAAGGCAGAACGCTACATTCAAGAAGAAGGTTGTCTACCCACCACAACTTATCTAGCTGACATTTCTGATATACCATGGGAAAGAAACATGGTGCAATACACCTTAGAAAGGTGTCAACAACTTCATGAAAAATTGTAGAGAGATCTCTGGCTTTGACTCTACCTGCTGAGAGTCGACAAAGCCTCGAAATAGTTACACATTCATTGGGCGAACTAGTAAATGTGTACAAAAATATTGGGCCAACGACTAATACATTTGTAGAAGTCATGAGAAAGAGAAAGGAAACAGTAATGGGTCCCGATAAATGGGAGGATGTAAAACAAAGAGTTACAAAAGACATGGCAAAGTCAATGTTTAATTTCAAGGAAGGGCCAAAAAGAAAAACGATGAAGGTGCAATATTTCAAGCACCCCAATATAGCTCTATTTGTATGATAGGCACCTTGCGGCCTATGGAAGGCTCCCATGGAACGATGAGGTTCCTGTTTATTTTGCAAAATTGTTTTACACAATTTTTTTTTTGAAAATGAAACCCAATTACAATGACCTTCCATTAAAAATTTTTGGTCCGCGGAAAAGACGATTGTGTGACCATAGGGGTGCTAGGCAAGATGTGGAGTTGCCTCACCCTGAGCCATCATCGGTGAGTCAAAATTTTTGGGTCGAAACTCTGCAGTCAGATATGGATGCAACTTCTCAAATAAATCGAGAAGAAAGGGATGTCACCATCAACAATGTTCATAATGGATTGGGTGGAGTCGATGTTTGTCTAAATCGACAAAGAGCACGTGAGAATGCACGTGCCAATTTTGTGTATTGTACAGATGAAGAGATTGACAACATGAATGTTGAAGATCTCTGAATATATGCAAAGAATTGTCTCAATGGTTGGGAAGACCTAATTCTTCATGAGAAAGAGGGCACGGGAATGGTATGTGTTAATGACCTTAGGGTTCAATGATTTTAACGCATACATGTGTACAATTTGTAATAAATACATGTGTATGTACATGCATACATTTATTTGTATGTACATTAATCTAACAAAAATGTAACATTATATGTTAAAACACCATTTGTAGTTGTCACGCATGATGAATGACGAAAATGTTAATATCACGTTCGGGGCTTCTGGTTCAAACAATGAAGATGGGTCTCACCATCAAGATATGTTGCCAAATGTTAGTTTTTTTTAAGTAATGTTTTTAAAATAAATAATTGTGCACACATGTACATGTACATATATAATAATAAAATGTTTTAACAGATTCCATTCCGTCTGTTGTTTTTGGGATGGCAGTACCTTCTTCTTCCTTGGGAGATGTACCTTCTAGTTCCTTAGGAGATGTGCCACATCCACAACAAATATGGACAATTTTTCACTTTTAAAATTTATGTTTAAGTTATATATATATTCCACCTCAAAAAGTTCCTTTAAAAATTGAGATATATATATCTATATCTTGAGTTATTTTAAATTTTTTGAATTTTAGGTTTTTGGAGATTTTCTTTTGGAGCCTCTCTTAGGAGATGTCCCAAATCACTTGCAGAAGTATTCAATTTTTCACTTTTAAATATATATATATATATATATATATATATGTTTTTTTTTAAAGTTATAATTTATAAATTGAAGTTTATTTAAGTTTTATCATAAATTGAGCTCTTGATCTTGAGTTATTTTATACTTTTAAAATTTTAAATTTTAGGTTTCTATAGAAGATTTCTTTAATCCACGAACTCTAGCGATGGAGATAGGAACATCCACACCATTTCAACCATTTGAACAAGTTGTCTAACTTTTTTTTTAATATTATTGAAAATAAGTTTATATATGTACACATGTGCATTTTCATCTGAAATTTTTTAATATATATATATATATATATATATATATATATTGTACAATTTACTGTTGGAGATGTTCCCATGGGGGAAGTTGTAGCAGGCGAACAAATGGAGAGGGAACCTCATGAGGTATTGCATGGTTTTTTTTTTATATTTTGTTTTTTACATGTAGTTCTATATATATTCTCACTCATTTTTAAAACATCAAATTTTAATGTTTGTATGTGCATTGTGTACAAGTTCCCCATGCTTCGCAAGATAGCGTGCAGATTGAGACTCTGCTAGGAAAGACACTACATCCATCTGTATTTTATGGACATGATTTGTAGATTTGATTTCAATATTTCTAGTCTTAAATTTACTTTTTTATATATTATTTAGATGCATAGTCATATATATATAACTTGATACTTGTGAGATCTACAATTTTTGGACATATTTTATTACAGTGTTAATATAATTTTTTTTGTTCCAAAAATTTAAGTTTTGGATGGTTTTAGTACTTTTGGCATGTGAATGTGAAGTAATGTTGTTATATAATTTGTTTGGTTTTTAAAACTTTTAAGTTTTGGATAATTGAACTACTAGTAATGTTGTCATCTATAAATTAATGTTTTGCTTCTGAACTACATTTAGCATGTTATGTAATGATGTGTTATAATTTGTTTTGTTTTTAAAACTTAAGTTTTGGATGCTTGAAGTACATTTGGCATGTGAAGTAATGTTGTGATCTATAATTTTTGTTAAATTAAAAGTTAAGTTTTGGATGGTTTCAATCTACATTTGGCATGTGATATAATGTTAAATGTTTTTATTGGATAGTTGAACTACAATTGGATGGCATGTGAAGTAACGTTGTGATATAATCAAAAAGTTTTTAAAACACAAGATTTGGATGGTTGAAGTACATTAGGCCTGTGAAGTAATGTTGTGATATAATCAAAAAGTTTTTAAAACTAAGTTTTGGATACCATTTCAATCTAAATTTTGCATGTGATATAATGTTAAATGTTTAATGTTTTTATTGGATATTTGAACTACAATTGGTATGACATGTGAATTAATTTTTTTTGATATAATCAAAAAGTTTTTAAAATTCAAGTTTTGGATGGTTGAAGTACATTTGGTAAGTTTAAAAAAAAAAATCACTCAAACAATAGTATGTAGTATGTAAAGATAAAAAACAATCTTAAGACTACTTTGAAGTACAATCAAGTGTTCTTGAAATATTTTCCCACATGATGATACCTGCATTGACCTATGAACTAAAGTAGTTCATAGGCTATATGTTCTACCTCTTTCCCATATAAATCCCTTTAATTTTGATTGGAAATATAAGAAGTAGATATATGTTTGTTGAATTGGGGTCAATGTCATTAATGCACTCAACTAGGTAGCCTTGTTGATTTATAAATTGGTAAATTGATGGTCCATTCAGTTTTAATTGCATTCTAGAATATATATATTCAGTACGTGAAACATTTTTCATCAATGCACATGGGAAAACTACTTGAAAAATTAATTTCATTCTAGAACATATATATATATATATATATATATCCATTACGTGCACAACGTTTTTCATCAATGCACATAGAACATATTCGACCATTGGACAGACAAATTTTGTACTAGATTTTCAATCAGGAATAGAGATGTGGGTCAAATCCCAACAAAAGTCGAAGAAGTGCTCCGAGTCTCTTGTCTGAAAGGAATCTTCGTACAAAATTATACTGCGGATGAATTATTTACATTGTGGATACTTTTTACCAAAAAATCCCACAAGAAAAATTGGGTGTGCATTGAGTTCGTGTATATATCCAGTGCATGAAAAATTTTTCATCAACGCACATAGAAAAACTACTTTCAGTTAATTGCATTCTAGAACATACATATTGAGTATGTGAAACATTTTTCATCAATGCACATAGTAAAACTACTTGAACAATTAATTGCATTCTAGAACACACACACACACACACACACACATATATATCTAATACATGCAACATTTTTCATCAATGCATGTATAGAAAAGCTACTTTCAGTTGATACTAGAGTGTGCATGTACCAAAACAATTTGTACATGTGCAAACACTTGCACAGATAACATAATAGGGCAGCTCAATTTTTAATTGAGTGCTAGAAGTTCTAGAACATATAATCCAAAGAGAATAATTTGTTGGGCTGTTCAATCAAAAAAATTCCAATGGAATGCCATATTCAATAATCCGTTCATGATCGGATTTTGAAAATTTCCATTTCTTAATAGTCATTTTTTTCTTTGATTGAACCTTGATCAACTTTATGCGTGCTACACACACCAAGTGACTATATTGACAACTTATGAAATCAGGTTCATGTCTTCAAAGTAAACAAAATTCCCACTTTGATTAGTTTGTCTGAAAAAATAACCTTTCAGTATAATATATCCTCTTTCATATGGAAATCTGTAATCATTATAGTATTCTAATAATTTCATTTTTCTTTCACTGCAACGCATCAAATAATACTTCACATTTTTATCATTGTCAGTAGGTGTAATTACAACAAAAACATCTCCTGCACAATAAAACAAACTTGACAAAATTACACATATTCAAATTTATTTCTAGATCTTTATCATTAGAAAGAAATTCAAATGTTACCTTCTCTAACAAGATTAGAAACTCGATCACCATTGGATGATATTGTAGTCTCCTTTGATTGCATTTCTTCAAACATTGCAACAGACATTTTTCCCTTTGTATTTAGCTCTGTATGTTTCCAATATTTTACATACATTTTGTTTTCACAAACATCATTGGATTTTGTGTTGTCTATGCAAACATGACAAAAACAAGAATATTTTCTTTTATCCATTGTAAACACATCTGGACAATTTTTTTTAATTGAATGCAGTTTTCGAGTCCCTTTTATTGTTTCAACGTCATTTCCAATTGATCTATCTACGTCTTTGATCCCAATATGCCAAAAAAAACTTTATATAGAAAATTTAAAGAAGAATGTAAATATGATATCAAAATACAATCAAAGATAATCATTGTGATAAATGTACACTATTTAAAATTAGATATCCAATAAAAATTAAATTGAATGTACCTTCGCACTTCCCTTGATCAGTTAGTCTCATGGCTTAGAGCAGCGATGCACCATTGAACAACTTTCGTGTCCACAAGTCAGCTTGCAGAGGGGTACACATGATATCTTCAAAGTGCTCATTTTATGCATGCCCCTACACCGTCACGTTCTCCTTTTCCATAGCCAGTCTCAAAGAAATTCCAACAATGTTTAATGCAGGTTTTCTTATGAAGAAAACACAACCAAAAGAATGATCGTGCATATTTCAATTGTCCTGCACATCCGTCTGACCATATCTAATGTTCATTGAATTTTATTCCACAATTTTTCAAGGAATCATAAATTTTTCCAAAACAATGTTGTACAAAATATGTATCATGTGTATGATCGTCACTGATATGAAAGTGATATTCTTTAATAATATGTCGATTTTCACTGTTGCTTTCTATATGATCGACGTTTTATTCAGCATGTTTATATAGAATATGGATGGGCATGGAGACTTGGTCAGAATGATAGTATTCACTCTGAATTTCTTTTTGTGGAACAAATGTGTAGTTTTCTGCAAAATCAATTACTGACAAAAAGGTCCCTGGTGGAAAAAATTCACAGGATTTTTTGAATTGCAAGTCTTTCCATTGAGCTCTATGGGAATGCTTGGTGTATTTGTAAATTTCTGCCTCAAACTTTCTCAAAAAATCTATCACAAAAATTTCTTCTTCTTGTAATTCAATTCTTTTAACACTATTTGCACCTTGAATCGATGTATGGATATATTCATATCTCTTCCATTTCACTTTCATGTTGGATAATGAGCGATCATTTATATTAGTATGATATTTTTTTTGAAATTTAGTCAAATTTCTACAATCATCGCATTTTTTACCACCAACACATTTCTTTTCGTAAAATAGTTCATCGCTTTCTCTTTCACATAGAATTTGAGATATGAAATCACGGATAGTGGAAGGAGTAGGTGAATCCTTCCAAAATGTTCTACTAAACTCAAGGAATATGTCATAATATAACACAAATTCCACATGATAATGGAAACAACAAATGTCATGTACGGTGATAGGTTTTACATACCATGGTTTTTGTTGAACAAAAGCATTGATTGAAACATGAATTTCATGATTCTCTTCTTTGAACTAGTTAAAAAACTCTATTTGAGTGGTTTCCAAGAAATGTTTTCATGTTCTTCATACTGATTTCGTGTTATTCTTCTTCGCATCACATGCTTTGCCTTTGGCGAAACACACGAATTGTTCTTCCAATATTCATATATTATTTTTTTAACATTTTCTCCTAGTCTATCTTTGTATGGTTGCCTAAAAATAGCTCTCCAACAAGCAAGTTCATCATTTAGATCTATTTGCAACTGAAATTTCCGATGTTTGTGCAAATTTTTTCGTGAGGTTCCTAATGCTCGTGCCATAGATTATACCAAGCGATTCTCTTTAGTACTTGATGAAACCACTGCCATATGTATTTCTCTACGTACAACTGAAACATTGTTCTGTCTAGATCTTTTAATTGAATTTATAGCACTATTTATATTTTGTATCACATTTTCCTTCATTTTTTTTATCTTTGGTTGATTTTCGAATACCCAATAAAGTCGTAGCTTCTTTTAATTTCCTTAATGATAGGAGACCTTTCAACATTTTGGCTTGAACTGTCACATTTTCCTTTATGAAATACTTCTCAAAAATGCGGTTAACAAGATATTGTATATAATGGTCAGCTTTTTTATCTCCATATGTGTGAGTGTCAACATTTTCTAACATCTTGTCATCGACATTGATTTCATCTGTACATATTCGAATGAATAGTACATAATAAGTTTACATATTCAATAAATAACTAAATTAATAAATATATGTATAATTTCAATAATGCGTGCATGTGTTCAACAAATATATATATATATATACCTTGTGATTCAATTTATTTACTTGATCTTTCATCATTTTCACCATCTTCAATCATTGGTTCAATATCTCTTTCACTTTCTCTTTCAAAATTTTGTATTTCATCATCAATGTTTTGAGGAATATCTCTCTCTGTTTACATTGAAAAATATTTTTCAAATTAGTTCATCAATTAAAAATTAAGCTTCACATTTTACACTAGGAAAATTTTAAATATATCAAAATCATAATATTTACATTTACATATCTGTTTCAACTTCTAGTTGAGGTTGATTTTCCCCTTCAATATTTGAGAGTGCTTCTATCTTTCTTTTGCGAGATTGTCTCGTCTTTTCTCTACGTTCCTCGGGGTCTCTTTTTCGATCATATTTTCTTGTACAATTTCTTCGATTTCCCATGATAATAGAGTATGAATTTCAAAAAATTTCCTTCAAAAATTTAGACAAAAACTCAATTAAAAAACATCACAAAAGATTCAATTTAAAAAAAATCGTTTTAAAAATTTGGCAAAAAATACCTACTCCAATCCAAAACACTTACTTTAAAAGATTCAAGAAAAAAATGTCTTATAAAAATGAAACGAAGTTCAAAATATTTCCTTCCAAGTCCTACAAAAAAAATTCATTTAAAAAATTACACAAAAAACTCATTTTAAAAAATCATTCTAAAAGATTTACTTCAACCCAAAACCAAAAAATGTCTTTTTGAAATTAGGCCCAAATCCATACTTTAAAAAAAAATAAAGCCCAAAAAATTGTATCACATACCTCTAAGAAATGTCTTTTGAATGTACCTCCAAGAAAAGTCTTTAAAAATGTTTTTTGAATGTACCTCCAAGAAATTTTGAATGTACCTCCAAGAAAATTCTTTAAACCCAAAAAAATTCCTTGCAAAATCAGATCAAATGTACGAAAATAATGTGTCTCAAAGAAAAATCCTTTGAATGTACCTCCAAGAAAAGTCCTTAAACCCAAAACAATTCTTTGCAAAATCAGATCAAGACTTTTGTAAAATCAGACCAAACGTACGAAAATATGCGAATGTTTTTTTGGAGGGGCTCGACGGTACTTTCCGGCCGACGGAAAGATCAGTAAAAGTTCGGCCGAAATTCTAAGAAATAGTTCAGCCGAACTACTTTGTCGTTTGATTTAACGTGCCATCGGTGCAAAAAATAGTTTGGCCGAACTTTGTTTAAGAGTTAGGCTGAACTAACGCGTCACCAGTTACGCAGAGCCAAGCCCTAAATACGTTTCTGAAACTTTGGACTGATTAAACTCCATGAAACATTCTGAATTAACTGTCGGAACCAAGACAAGAATTTTCAGAATTGAATCTACTTTCAGGAGATATAACTTTCATGGAATTTCATAAATATTTACTAATTTTAATTAATTTTGTAATAAAACGAATGCAAACAATTTCTGAAGGTCATTGTGATTCAGTGAAATCAAAATTATGTATCTTCCAAAATACATTGTAAAAAAAATTGAAAAAATTATGGTACATTACATTGGTCCATCGTCTCTAATGGGTAGCTTTTAGATTTTTAGTTTATAACATATTATGTTAAGAAATTTCTTGCATCGTGAAACATATTCAAAATATGCAGTTTTTCATATTGGACTAGTTCAAAAAATTCTAGTAATTATGATATGCATCCATTGGCTTTGTAAATATGACGAAACCGAAGTAGACTCTATCTATATTGTTGTAACACATTTTGTTTCTCAAAAACACAAATTTTCAAACAATACAACATTGCATATTAACATGACTTCTTATGAATCCGTTAATTGTTAAAAAACACACACTCAAAGAAATGCTAAGTTGACATATCAAATGTGTACTAAAAAAATCCAAAAAATAAGTAATAGAAAGATAAAAAAAATTCTCACAACTTTTATTTTTATCACAAAATGAAATTCTAAATAGAAAAATTGTTTTAGCTTGCAGAAAGTTGAAGAACCGAAAAAAATGAAAGTTTTTTCTCAAAAAAGGGAAAAAAGTGTAACCCAACTTCACATTTTCACGTGCTCCCAATCTGGTAACTTCTCCCTCCCATTCATAGAGTCTCGGTAACTATGCCAGCTCTTGGGAAGGCCTAGAAGTGTTAGGCTCACCAAGTCATCATCAATTACAATAATCCCAACACTTCCAAGCTCATCTCGACATTGAGTGAACTTGGTCAAGTATTTCTGGATTGTGTTGCCCTTATCCATTTTGATTTTCCTGAGCTTGTCCTTGAGTGCCAATTTTTTGTGGTCACTGCTGCTTTGAAACAGATCTGTCAAGGCCTTCCACATAGTATATGGAGTTACATTTCCATGGAGACTCGAGACATTTTGATCTTGAACTCCCTCTTACAAGATCCTCCTCGCCTTTGCTACCTTCTTCTGCGATGCATCAAGAAGTTGGGCATCTGTTGTTGTGGGCTTGGGAATATCATTATCTATGAATTCATTCAACCCATTTTCCTCCAACATTGCCTCCATCCTGTCCTTCCATGCAATATAATTCGAACTACCCTCGAGTGCATATTCGAGTCTCAAGCCATTTAAAGACATCTTGATCCGCATATAGCTCCAAAGAAAGTACCTGCAAATTTGAATACTATTCAACACAAACTCAATTTCTTCTCCACTATTGTGATTCTTGGCACTTTAATACCATGTAGGAAATATCTAACACAACTCTGTTACCATGTAGAAATTACACCAATGGATTCAATCCGATCATGTAGGGTACTAAAACAAGATACTAAATCCTTCTCCAATATTTTTGGAATATAAATTTTGACCGCTAATTCACATGCAAGTAAGAGAAAGAAGTAAATCAATACATGACACCAAATATTCCTGGGGAAAACAACTGCTCAAATCCCCTCCATCTTTATTGTATAATCAACCAAGGAATCATGAAACAATACAATGTATTTGTGATCACCACAACCTCATACACTCTACCAATTGCTTCACACTGATCTAGGAAAAATTGGACAAACACATAGCCAATTATCTGCCTACCCTCAACCTACCCTGCTTACGCAATCCCTAGAGAATTAAACCCCTATTAAATTGGAAATTCAACCTTCTTTGATTGCGCAATCCATCATGGGCTTCTCATGGTTTTATAACTGCACCTGGGCAGTTTTCCTAAAATGCAACTGATAGTTTACTAGCCTTGAACCTTTGTCTCAACTCGGTATCCACCAGAATTAACATGCATGCAAATATAAATAGTCAATCATCAGTTACTTGGTAGATCACTACTGGTGAGTTAAATCTATTTTAATTCACTTGATCTTCCACTAGCTCATCAAACAGTTAGAACTAGTTAAACTAATTTTAACTCAATTATTGTGAGTTAACTAATCCCACCCACACTACAACAATGCTACAACTACAATTGGACCCTGTTAATAATAGAATCACTCCATATGCCTATCCTTAGACCCTCAACTCGAAATTCTTGAGCTAACTAAGTCTATCACACTTAGTTAACTATTACAAGTTGTTATGAGATAAGATTACAATTTATTTTCCAATTTATTTAATAATTTGGTTGCACACTAATGTATCGCTAGGACCCATCACTGTGTGACATGTGATCCCACACTAGTGTGTGTGTTGCATTTTCTTGTTGAATTTCAACACCATTAAGGGTATTTAGTTTCTGAAAAGAAACTTGAAGTTGTTAGTTGGGTCCTCGGCCTTAGCCACACTAGGGGATGGAGGAGCCAATATTTTTACTCTGTTACCCTTCATTGGCAAATGAAAACTCTACTAGGTCGTGTCCTCAAAGAAAAACACGAGGACCGCAAAAAAATTATACCTACCTCAATGAAATCCAACAAGTTCAATGCCACCAACACTCTTACTTGGTCATCCTAGATGCTCGTATGGCCCATATTGAGGGACATCTTCAGTGTTGGACATATCAATCTCCAACGGGCCTATCACAGAGGATTAGGCCTCAATAAAGTCTCCAGTTGAATGATAGAAGCACATGTCTTTTTATTTATTTATTAAGAAACTCCTTTTTATTTTCTTAGATAATCTAGAACTATGGAAGACCAGATTAACTTGGCATTAAATTGTCTGCAATAATTTTGACAATGTAACTAAACATATGTCGAAGTGTAGCGTAAATCTAACAATAGCTTGAATTTTGATCATTTTAGTAAACAAGAAAGTGGTAAGATGCCTCCATTATCATTCGTCTAATTTCCCTTGCAATGCCTTACAACAAACCACACTAATAAAAAACAAGTTTTAAGTTTTATATACAAATTTTATAACACAATAAAATATAATTAATTGATAAAAAAATCAATAAACAATTGAAAAAAAAAATATATATATATATATATATATATATATATAGATATATTATTTAAATTTATGAAAAAAATATAATATATATATATATATATATAATTTTTTTTTTTTTCAAAAACCTCGATAATGCTATGCAAAATACCACATACATCACGGAGAATAATATGCAAATCATTTGTGATCTAAAGCAGAGTATGAAAGTACATCACATAGAATGAACTGTATTTTACTCTCAAAAATTTCAAAGGGAAAGCTCGTGTTCGAATTTTTTAAACCTCGGGAACCTCTTTGAAATTAAAGCCACGTGCCAAAATGTTAAAGCCCAAACACTCTTCAATTTTTTAGGTTGAAGTAACCTTTCAATTTTTTTTTTAGGATGAAGTAACCTTCCCTTTAAAGGCTGAAAAGGTGTCGGTAAAGTCATTCAGTGTGGGTTTTCGTGATAATCTTCGTTAGGATTATTTTCTTTTTAGAATAATTGGGTTATTAGTGATGGTTCGTAAGGATGAATGCTGTCCATTTGGCTACACCGTAGTGTGGTGAGTGGTATATAGATCGCTAGAGTTATTTATTTATATTTAACAGTTTGCATGCTATTTACTGTAATATTCAATATTGTATAGTTAGGTGAATAGTGTTCACTAATCTAAACAAATAATCAGAAAAACAGATTATATATATATATATATATATAAACAGTTTTAAATAGTTTTAAATAATTTATTTAAATTGTATAAATAGACATAATTGCATTAATTATTACTTCTGGGGTTTGCACTCGGTAATCAAGACTTTTTGGGAGGTCACTCATCTCAGAATTCCTCTGGCTCAAGTGCGCTTCACTGTGGAGTTTTTTCCCCACAATCAAGCCCACTTAGCTTGCTACCCCATTTGCAAAACCTTAAGTATTGTGCCTCATGAACCATTCAAGTAGAGCGATTCATGAGGCACAATACTTGCTAAGGTTTTGCAAATGGGGTTGCAAGCTAAGTGGGCTTGATTATGGGGAAAAAAACTCCACAGTTAAGCACCCTTGAGCCAGAGGAGTTCTGGGATGGTTGACCTCTCACCCGATGCAATGAGTGCCAAGTGAAATATTCAAAAAATCATGAGAAATTAATCACTTACAACTACCTCTCATGGAAATGGTCATAGATAAATGATTTACAATCCCAAAAATGATATCTAATATAATGCATTGCTAAAACTCTCATATTTAAAAATAAAATATTATTACTTAATATATTGTAATTTTTTAATGTAAAATTTATAAAAATATTATATTAAAGTGAATTTAGTAAAAATTAAAATTATTGAATTGAAATTTAATTTACCATTATCAAATAATAATATGTAAAATATGAATTTGAAAAAATATGTAAAAATGAAATAGTGTATTGTATTTTGATTATAATAATTGTACAGCCCTTCTTTTATTATAATGTATGAATTTTGTACTAACCCTTTTATTACAAAGTACCATAAAATTATATTACACTGTACTATACTATACTATACTATACTATACTATACTATACTATACTATACTATAATATAATATAATATATATATAAACTTATGTCAAAATCTATGTCGTTTACATATTTAAATCTTTTATATATATATATATATATATATATATATATATATATATATATATATATAAACTTATGTCAAAATCTATGTCTTCATCACAAAACATCTCTGAGTTACGATGGGATCGGAATGACTAGATATCTAGTTACTGCATTTGGGTCAAATTCCATCAACTTTGTATGCATTAATTATTATTTTTAAGTATATTGATGCCAAATAGATACTAAATACAAAAAGCCGTAGTCTAACTAGCCAGAGGAATCGCCCTGAAAATCATGAAAATTCCGATAAGATTTTCAGAAAATCCGGCAGGAATTTTTCTAAATCCATGTTATAACTATCAAAGTTTAATATTTTGGGTGTCCTACAGGTGTTTGATGGTGCTGAATCCATTTCCAATGTCAAAATCAGGATTCAAACACTGTTTCTGCAAGATTTTTTAAATTTTTTTGGCCCGGATTCCGGCCAATTTTGACCGTCCGCGCAATTCCTCCGGCTCGTTAGACGACTCCAATACAAAAATAATAACAATTAGTTTTTTTAAGAGATAGATTGATGTTCTATTAAATAAATAGAATTAAATTAATTAATTAATTAATTAAATTAAATTAAATTGTCAAATGTTATTAATACAATAGTTTAGGATAGGTTTTCTTATCAAGGTGACTCAAAATTAAATTTTATTGAGATTATTAAGTCTGTGTCAAAGAAAAAGATGAATTAAAATCTAACTAATTTTAACAAACTAAAATTCAATTAACATTAATAAAAATTTAGTACAATTTAATTACTTCATAAGTCGTCACTATTTGAAAACAATTTTTTTAGCTTCTATCCATGTTTGAACCATTGGATCAAATGTTAGGCAATTGATATGTTTTAGGCCATTAGATGAAGTAACTATTTTTATATATGTTTTATATCAAAAATTATAATAAAATTTATATCATAAAATTAAACTCCACAAAAACCAATTAATTTATATTACATGGATAAAAAACAATATAAAAAAAGGAAAATAACTATTTATATATTTAAATATTAATTTTTTTTGCTACTATGCTCTCCAACAAAGTATGATAGAAAGGTTGTAATGTCATGTTTAACATTTTGACTAGGTCAAATTAAACAAAATTAAAAATAAAAGTAAATTAAATAAAAATATTGACATAATGTAATGAAAATTTTAACTAGGTCAAAATACAATAAAAAAATAAAAATAATACAATAAAATAATGATAAACTATTAATACATCCCATGGTATTGACTCATGGTATTCATGTGGAATGTAGTTTCTTTATAGGGGGGAATAAGATGGCTTAAATCAATCTTAACTATGGATCTAAACTAATTATTTAATAAAATTATTTTTAAATGTTTATAATCATTATTCTTTTAAATTTTCATACATCCAACTATACATGGTTTTTCTTGTTCTATATTATTTTTGTTACAACTATTTTATTATTCTAAAATTACATGGTCTTTTTTGTTATATATTATTTATGTTAAAAATTAAATTAATAATGATTTTTTTTTTAAATATGTGATCCTTTTTAAATATTCAAATTATTTCAGAGGACATGATTTATCTTGAGCAATAACGATGAATGTTCATAATTCTCATTTCTTAAATAACACTAAATTTACTTTTAAAGGGGTCGGTAGCAATTGTTTGTATCAAAGTCAAGGATACAGAAGAAATGAGACATGGTGAAGAGAAGCTTCCAACCTTACAACAAGCCCTAAATAGGCATAACGTTGAATGTATGGAATCCATTTTCCCTGATACACATGATAAGTGCAATGAAAATCTTGGAATTTGGAAAATGTCACGAAGCTTATCTCATGTTCCATTCATTTAGATCTAAAGTATATGGAAGAAGAAAAGCAGGACAATGGATACTTATCAAGAGTGTATGATTCTTTAGAACAAAAATGACATTGACAAGGCTATGGAGGACCAAATAGAAGAACTAAAAACAGAAGAGGACTCTTCAGAAAATGGGTTACTCAAGGATTTTGGAATCCAAATGAGCTACATTGTCTCACTGATTCAAGCAAGCGCTCAAAAAAGAGACAGGAAATAGTGATATAGAGACAGTTTAATCATAAACAAGAGAAATCTAGAATTATAACCCGAGATAGAGTTATGGGAAGAGAAACATTCTAATTGTAAGGAGGAATCAAAGTTACATGAGTAGTAGTTCACTCAACATAATTATCCATCGCTTATTCTGGAGGAGAAAGTTCCTACTACCTCATCAATTGAAGAAGGCCCACGTGAGAAAATCAAAAGAGATTCCTCAATGTTATTTTCATTTGACATTCAGCCACCCTGCCCTTTTTTGTCTAGTAGTCTCTTTACCTTTTTCCCTTAGATTCAATGACTCAGAAAATACTAGACAAAAGACACTTACCTATTGCAATCAGTTGAAAAAAAAGGTATCTCTGAAGGGTCACTTGGGAAGGAATCTATT
Organism: Pinus albicaulis; assembly: GCA_034641835.2. Taxonomy (NCBI): domain Eukaryota; kingdom Viridiplantae; phylum Streptophyta; class Pinopsida; order Pinales; family Pinaceae; genus Pinus; species Pinus albicaulis. Next base: position 726,229,496 of record CM076576.1, read on the forward strand.
ATTTAAAAGATCGGGAAAATAATTTTATTTCAAAACAAAAATGTACTACACTAGGGAAGACAGTTATTACAATTAAAATTTGTTCCCGTTCTTGTCACTACAAAATTTGATTATTGCTTTTTATTTTAGGAGAAAATAATGATCTTTAAAAGGCACTAAAGACTTGAATTATGATCCTTAAAGAAGTCACTAGACCAAATCCTAATGATGAGATGGTTCGAAACCTCAACCAAATTCTAATGATGTGATTAATCGGAAAGAAGTTTATCTACATGAAAAGGAAGAATTTTACAAATATTATTTCAAATGAGAGATCTGAGTGAGAACTTTATGAATATTATTTCAAATGAGAAAACTTAGTGAGAACATATATTAATGATTGATTATTGTTTTAGATTATTAATATTATTGCAAATAAAAATTTATTAATCTCAAGTATTTTTAATTCAATTTTATCCTGTAATGTTAATGATTAATATTTTTAAAAACTATACAATTAAAAAGTTATTGATTAATATTTTTAAAAGTTAATGAGTAATATTTTTAAAACAAGAAAAAAAGGGGTCAATATCTGGAGAGTCAAGTGATATTGGGAAAATATGGCCTCCGCTAGGGTTTCTTTGTGCCTGGTCACCGGCGCCGATTTTGCTATAGCCTCAGCCTCATTCAGCTCTGCCACCGTCACCACAACAGATCCAGGAGATCATGAGGTCTCTATAGTCATAGCTCCCTATGGCTCCCTATTCTGGAATCCACTCTGGCTCCAGGCTCCTCCCCTCCAAGCAGCCGCCGACATCGTCCAGGATGAAGGTCTCAGGGTTATTCTAGTTTGCGCTTTTGGAGCTCTAGCAGTGACAGGGACAGCACAAGCTGCTTCCTCCTTTTGCGGAAAAGAAGGGACAAGAGGTGCTAGTCTCGTAAAAGTTAATAACGTCTACAAGACATAGGAAGAACGCTCAGGAAAACTCGAAGCCTTGACCACTGCCGCGGCCCTGCAGATGCTCAGACTCATGGATTGACAGGTTAGGTTTGAAGGGGTGCCACAGTTAGTTGAAATTACTCAGACACAGGAGGGGCACACTCATCTTCTAGTCTCAATCAAAGCAAAAAGCCTTACGGATCTGGGGATACAAGGATCATGCACAGTCTAGACACAAATTCGAAGCAGAGAACATAGGTTTTCAGATCACTCTCCCTCCGCCTATCAGATCCAGATCTCCATTCTCACAGGCAGAATGATGATGCTCTCGGTACACGCTACGGATCTGGTGCAGGACCTCCTGTGAGATCTTGAACTTAGGTTGGGGATCCCCTCAGCTCTCCAGATACTTCTTTATGAAGGTAAACAACTTGAGGACCCTCTACCCCTGTCTTATTACAATATTGAAAGAGATGATTTAGTTGTGCTCACCCTTCTTCTGAGAGGAGGAGCACTTAGGAAAACCTCTTCAGCTCTTGCTTTATCCTATGAAGATGCGGTCCATGCACAACCTTCCAAGAAAATTTCTTAACTAGTTGAGGCTCCCAAGCCTCTCTTGGTGGATAAAATGGAGGAAACTCCCTCCATTGAAATCACCCATCCATCGTTGGATGATCAATATCAGACGTTTGCATAAACAACCATCATTTGTAGATTTAATGGACTATAGCCTCGAACTATAGATCTATATCAGTGGATCCATTCCAACTAGACCAACAACAACAAGGTCTTATTATGCTCGAAATGCTTCTTCATTGTGGCTTTTTCCTTCAATGAAGACGATCAGAAAGCTTTGACGGAAGGTCCTTGGTTCTGGGGATCGGCAAGGCTTTTCCTCACCCCTTGGTTTCCAGACTTTAACCCCTCTATAGTTGTCATCACCAAGATTCCCATTTGGGTAAGGCTTCCGAACCTCCCAACGCATTTATGGCACTTCTCTGTCTTCCAAGGGATTGGGGATACCTTAGGCCGCTTCATGGCTACGGATACCTCAAAGGGGGAGAAAGGAATATACACCTTCAGCAGAATATGCACGGAAATAGGAATTAGCAAATGGTTTCCTGATCATATCAACCTCAAAATTGGGGACTTCCATTAGACACAAAACTTGGACTATGAGAACACTGCCTTCCGGTGTCGCTATTTCCATCAGACGGGGCATCTCCAGAACACATGTGCCACATTCCTAAAAAAGAAGAAGAATATCAATCGAAAATCTAAATCCAAGAGCTGGAAGCCATGTGATCCACCCCCCATGGATGACATAGATTCCTTCAGCTCGGATGAGGGGGAAATTGAAGCGGAAGGGGAGAATTTTGAGCACCCAAAGGACATGCCCTCAGCCATCCCTAAGGATACCTCTGCACCTCCGATCTCACAGAAACACACTTATGAGTCTTCTTCCTCCAATTCAGATAAGGAGACTCCTGCTTCAGCGCAGAATCGTCTACAATTGGTTCCTTCCCAGCCAAGTCTCAATGGCTGGGTCAAATTCAGTAAGAAGAAAGGTAAAAAATGTTGTTTGGAAGCTTCTACCCATTCTGGGTAGATTCCTTTGTCTAGCTCTCTAATTTCTTTTATCCTTGTTATCTTTTGCTTATTCCTCGGCTGTTATTTGGGACCAATGTTGATAGTCTATCATTTCCGGCTTCCCTGCTTTTCAGTTTTGCTTGTTTGCTAGCTAAGATTGTACTATATGTTTTTTCTTAATAGAATTAGTCTTATTTAGAAAAAAATATATATTTTTAAAAACAATACAATTTTTTTCAATGATGATACAACTCAATCACTTTTATATTTTAATTTGAAATGTACATAAAATATATCATAAATAACAAAATGTACTAAAAACATATACTAAAAACACTTATAAATCTACTAGTTGAATAAGTTCAAATACAAATAAATTCACAACCAATTAAATTAAATATTTTTTTCCAAACACATGTTTAACAATTTTTATTTTCAACAAATTAATAAAACTAACAAAACTAAATTAATAAATAGTTGATATGTCCAAATAAACATAGTTTTCCACTCATGATAATACTACTCTTTTTATATATATATATATATATATATATATATATATATATATATATATATATATATATATAAATTTTAAGAGTATAATGTTTTTCAAAAGATTTAAAAAATTTATAAAATCAAAATATAATAAAACACTCATTAAATGCATATTTTATGAGACAACAATATCATTTATTTTCCTACTTTCTTATTTTTCTCTTCACTTATCTCAAGACTATTTACATGTGTTTATGTTTTAATTTTAATCAATCTAAACTATCATAGTATTTTATTAATTGTTTTTTTAAAACATATTATTTTATGTTTACATACATATCAATGTTATTTCAAATTGAAATTTTTAATTAAAAAATATGATTGTTTAATTGTTACATGTATTTTTAGATTTCAATGTTTTTATTTTTTTAATTTAAAGTTAATTTTATTTTTATGTTTAGATGCATAATATCATGATAAAATCATCCATTAAATATATTAAAACTAAAATTAAAATAATGTAAAATTAAATATATTAATAAAATTTAATATTTTAATTAATATTTTTGAAATCATAAATAAAACTATTTCATTCTATCACGGAAAAAATATAATAAAATTAAAATCAATAATTCAAATAACAAAATTAAAAACTTAAAAAATATATAAATTAACCACTTTATTATTCTATCAAAAATTGGAATTCAACTATAATTCTTTTAATTATTAGAATTATGATATTTTAATAAAAAACCATTTCCATTATTGTTTTTACTTTAATTTAGCTATCAATTATTTTTATATAAGAAACAAATATTAAGTAATAATTTTACCAATTACGTTAATATCACAACATTTAAAACTTAATAAAAAAGATATTTTCTTACATTAAATGTTTAATTTATTTAAAAATATAAATATGAATTAGGTAATATTTAAATTTTTTTTATAAATTTAAACTTATTTTTAAAAAATGATATATAACTTGGCGGCTAGGCTAGAATAGATGGTTACAAAGACGCCTCTTCCCATCCCAAATCACCGATATATTCTCCGCCGAAAATTTGCATTATCTACATTTATGGGCACTTGCATCCCGGAAAAATATATGCTCACCTCCGAGTTAACCTGTTGCTCTAATGGATAAGAAAGTTGAATGATAACTATGCTAATCAATGAAAGCCACCAACCTCAAATAGAGATATGAACTACCATAATCAATTACAGCCAATCTCTAACAACTGGTTTAATTTCTTTATGTTATTATTATTTTTAAATATATGAACTACCATAATCAATTAAAGCTAATTTGTAATAAGTGGTTTAATTTTCTTATTTTTAATTTTTTTCAAATATACATCTTAGAAAACAAAGATTAAAGAGTTTGTTAATCAGTTATTGAACAAGATTTATTTCTTTTGAGTAAAGAAAATGATTCACAGTTTTGTTTCCATAACTAATAGGTAAATTTTTCCAAGACTCAGTAGAGTCAGACTAAGACTAAAACAGTTATTGATAGTTACCTAGTTACCTTCTCCTCTGAGGATTAAATGGGATTTATTAACAATTACCTTCTCCTCCAAGGATAAAATGGAAATCCTAGTGAGGAGAGGGGTTATGTGAATAGAGAAGTTGATAGCCTATTGGCTGTATGGTGAGAGTAGTCCAGGTAGTCCACAGCTGGTCTAAACTAGTGGAACTTTGCAACCAACACTGGAGAAGAGGACACCCTTAGTTTTGGTTAAACATAGATAAGTATTTAAATCTCAAGTAGTCAAGGAAGAAGAGAGCTATGGATAATATTTTTTACTGAAGTATTTATACTCATACGTTTCACAATTGTAGATTACAGTAATTATGCATTCATTCTAAACTATAACTAGATTATGTACAATAAGAAAAATAAATGTCTTTACAATAGGTCTATTATGTGCACAGATGATGAGACTATATTTAATATGTTGGTGTATGTACAATCCTTTAACCTAGTAGGCCATGAGCATTAGATAACTTTTGTGAAGTCTAGTTGCCAAGCTTGATCTAAGTGAGTCAAAACTCTAAGAGAATTTTGGATGTTAGGTGTAGATAAAAGATTTTCAGGACAAACTGAGTCAATAATCTGAGAACATAGAGAGAAAAACCCTCTTTTTAATTACAAAGGCAGAGGAATTTGGATAGACCTCTTTTAATTACAGAGATGGAGGAGTCAGACAGACTTCCTCGATAAAGGACTTTAACTGTCAAATGAACCGAAACAAGAACTGGCCTTCGACATTTATAATTAGAATTGGAAAACTATAAGGTTCGATTTATTAAGTTCGAAAAGAATTAGATAAATTACAAATGAAGATATTAACCTCAACAGAAAGGAAAATTCAAGATTGAGTAGGAGCGTTGCTCCGCATATGAAAACAAAACACACACACACACACACACACACACACACACACACACACACATATATATATATATATATATATATATATATATATATATATTAATAGTGAAAGAAATGTACATAATATGGAATAGCATCCCACAGAAGAAATAAATTGATTAGCAAAACCCTCACAGGGTAACGAACAAACCTTTAACAATTGAAAATTAACACCATAGCTAACAGCGATATGGCACTTGATATAGACATTAAGGCATGTAAAATATATCAATACCAAGACCACAAAGTAATAATGAGAACATTACTATTATATTAAAGACAAGTGTTATGTCCTGTACACAGAAGGTAAATCTAGTGAAAATCTTAGAAAACAACCAGGCTTGTTTTCCATAATTTAATATATGCATTTTTCTTGTAAAAAAAACCAAGTTCTTGGAGTCTGTACAGATCCCTTTTAAAAGAAAATTATACATGGCACAACAACCCTTTAAGGGATGAGACCAATTAAAAAAAAGAACTGAACCAAACTGTGAGAATTAATTTCACAATGGATTGTCCGAGTAAGGACTCTTAAAACATCAAAGTTGTGAAAATAAATTTCCCTCCAAAAGTTCCAATGGTACCTGGAAGGGTGTAAGCCATGCCAGAAGCCGAGAGAGAGCTTTCAAAACAGCAGAGGTACGTTTTCGAGCAAGGGAGTCGAGACATACCTAAAATGTAGTAAAACAAGTAAGAATAGAAGGAAAGGTATGCCATGGGAAAACCCGAAAGAACTGAAAAATAATTATACACAACCAATTAATTAAAAATGAAAGTTTTCCTAATAAACTATAAGGGGTCGACCTTGAAGACCCGTGGTAAGAAGAAAAAGAGTGGAGTAACGATTTCCACAAACCCTCAACAGCAAAAACTAATCATAGATAATTTGTAAGATACTTGTTCCGACCATGGAATAATAAGAACAATTGTGTCAAAATCGAGGGAAGTGGAGTGAAATGGTAGCGTAAGAACCCCATTTAACCTTGCAAAAAAAATAGAAACTCCTTTTCAGAACTAGACGAGGAAAATAAAGTGGTAGAAGGATCCTGTCATGTAAAAAGAATGGCACAAATGTCTCAGCTATGAGCACAGAGATGCAGAGAATAGAAATGAATTTCTTACCTGCCGAAAAGATAGAACCTGAAGTATTCCATCACCTCGAGGTTGAAGAAGGGAGGAAGTGTTAAAATACATCTACAGGGTGAAGACTCTGAGCACCATACTGACGGAGGAACAAAGGAGAGTTTCAGAGCTCTCGTAGTGGAGGAGTGGTGCAAATGGAAAAGGTAGTTAGGGTTCGAGGGTATGGATAATACCCTAACCCTCTGATACCAATTCTCTACTATTGATCCGCATACACGTACGATGGAGATTGCACCATATGTAAAGTTACAAGGTCACAAAAGATTCAATATCAAGGAGGACAGTTGTGTCAACTTGACAGAGTACCCGAACATATGAATAATCAAATGTTTATACACCATATTTAATTGAATTTTGCACATAAGTACCAACCTTATTAAGTATAAATAATATATGTTCCAATCCTGTGTGATGTTTGAAACATGATCATTCTATAACTTATATCCAGTATTGATAATTTGAGGGAGAATTACATGTGGAATCCCGAGGTAGATATAAACGAAAATTAAAAATTATAATGGTACATGTCAGTACATGCAAAAGTATATTCCGCTATGTAATAATTTTAGCATGCATAGTAAACATAGTTTAAAAAAAATTATGGTAAGATGTTAGAGATGGTATCAAAGCAGCGTTCACACACTGGGACCCAAATGGTCAGTGAAATAATAATGAATGTGTGTAAAAATTGTGCAAAGAGACAAGAATAAGGAAGTGACAGAATACGATGAGGAGGGGGTCCAGATATCAAGCTCCCAGAGTTACTGGGGAAAGTCACCCCTAGTCTAATTCAGATATGAACCTAGAAATGTGGGTGCAGTTTAGTGTGGATCAACATCAACAAACCAATAGAATACTCGAGGAACAATAACATTAAACCAGTAGGCTTATGGATATGGTGCAACAGTTATAGGAAGAAATGGTTCGAGTGAGGAGTGATAATGAGAGGCTAATGCGAGAACAAGAGAGGATTCTTAAAAGTCTCTCAGATAGACAAAATCAATGTACAACACAACCAAGCCCAAAAAGGGACACCCGAGAAGAGGGTGTGACAGTAAGCCAATGATAAACTGGAAGGAAACGATACCCAGCGAAGTAACAAAATAAAAAAGTAGAGCTGCAAGGCGAATTTTGGAAAATTAAACCTCCTAAATTTGATGGAGAGGCTGAAGAAATGGCAGAAGCATGGATAATTAACATGAACAAATATTTTCAAGTTTATGAATATAGTAGCAAACTCAAAGCTCACTTGGCCATTTACCAACTGCAGGAAATAGCCACATCATGGTGGGATGAAGTTAAAAATGTGCGAAGAATTGAGGACCAGAATGTGACTTGGGAAAATTTCAAACAATATTTGAAAGACAAGTACCTAACATAACACTTTTACGATGAAAAATCTCGAGAATTTCATGATTTGAGGCTAGGACAACTGTAAATGGATGAGTTCATAACCAAATTTACCTCCTTATTGATGTATGTACCGTATCTAAGAGATGAAAAATAAAATGTACAATGATTCTTGAGTAGCCTACCTACTCACATGAAGGAGAGGATCGAATTTGTGAATCAAAAAACTATGGACGAGGTGATCCAAAAAGCATGAATGTGCCATCAACAGTCCAAGGTAAAAGGAGATAATGGTAGGAGTTGGCCGACAAAGAAAGAGCATAAAAATACTTCAAATTTTAAAGGAAACAGACTAGGAAACTATAAAAATGTTGCAAGAAACCCAACAAATAGACAATATGGAAGAAACCAGCAAAAACCCAAATGGCCAATAAAAGAACGACACACTGAAGCATCCAACAGACTAGACCAAGGGCAGATCCAGAAACCGCGTCTCTAATTTTGGGGATGCAGTGAGGCACATTACTATAAGAATTTCTCTCACAGTGGGAGAAGCGAAACTGCAACTAATATGAGAGAGGCATCCACATTAAGGGATGTTGCATGAAATATACCTAGAATCAACGTGAAACTAGAGGATCGACAAGCGGATTACTAGCTGACCATGATATAACTGGAAGGTAAACTATACTCCCAAACTGTTTCCATTTTAGTTGATCTTGGTGCCAGTTTACGTTATATAAATCCCTGAATTGCTGAAAAATTTGACTTGCAAAGCCAAAAATTTAAAATTCCCTGGATGGTACAATTAGCTACTAGGGAAAAGAGAAGATTTAACGCTAAAGTATCAAACTGTTCCTTAGAAATAGGAAATCAACATATAATAGTTGAGCTGAATATATTACCCTTGGGGTCTTATGATATATTGCTGGGAATGGACTAGTTAGAAGGGCATTGGTCACTGGTAGATTGAAAAGATAAAATCATCTATTTTAAGTCTAAATATGGAACTCACTAGGAGTTACAAGGAATTAACAAACCACTTCAGTTGCACCCTATCACTGCTTCCCAGCCGGGTAAATGAATTAAGAAAGGATGTCAAATTTATGCTATACAAGTAGGATTCACCAATTAAACATATAAGACCCCTATGTTGGAAAATATACCAGTAGTGAAAGAATTTATGGATGTATTTCCGGAAAGCATACCGAGACTACTTCCAAAGCGGGATATCGATTTCACCATCGAATTAATGCCTGGGACAGCACCGGTATCACAAGTACCATATAGAATGAGTGTACTTCAGTTGACTGAGTTGAAAATGCAGCTACACTAATTTTTAGATAAGGGGTACATTCATCCTAGTGTGTCTCCCCGGGAGCCACCATTCTTGTTCGTAAAGAGGAAGGATGGTACTATGCGAATGTGTATGGATTACAGGCAGATTAAGAAATTTAATTTTAAGAAAAAATAACCACTACCATGAATATATGACCTTTTTTATCAAGTCAAAGGGGAAAATGTATTTAAAAATATAGATCTGAGATCCGGATATCACTAGATTCAGATAAAATATGAGGATATATATAAGACGGTCTTTTGTACCCGATATGGGCATTATGAGTTCGTGGTTTTACCATTTGGATTAACCAATGCACCAACAAATTTTATGAGCTTGATGCATGGCATCTTTCATCTTTTTTTGGATAAATTTTTTCTGATCTTTATTGGTGATATATTAATTTACTCAAAAAACCATGGAAGAGAATAAGGAACACTTACATATAGTACTAAAGATGTTGAGGGATCGTCAAATATATGCCAAATTCAGTAAGTGTGACTTTATAAAGAACAGATTCAGTATTTGGGCCATGTAATTTCTGTCGAAGGCATATCGGTAAATCCTGAAAAAATAAAGAATATTATGGAATAGAGGGTACCCAAAAACATAGCAGACATACGTTCTTTCATGGGATTGGCTAGCTACTATCGGCGATTTATAGAGGGTTTCTATAAAATTTATTTTCCTATTACTTATTTGCAATGAAAAGGGCGAATTTTTAACTGGACTAGCGAGTGCCAAAGTAGTTTTGAGTGATTAAAACAGCTGTTGACTACAACTCCCATATTGAAGGTAGATGATATAAACAAGGAATTTAATATATGCACTAATGCGTGTAGAGAAGGGGTGGGAGCAGTATTGTCTCAGGACAGAAAGGTTGTTGCGTATGAATCTAGAAAGATGAATGATCATGAACAACGATATTCTGCTTATGATCTAGCACTGAATATATTATTTCACACACTCAAAGTGTGGAGGCACTACCTGCTAAGGAAAAGGTTTATATTGAAAACAAATCACAACAACTTGACTAACTATTTTAAGCAGGCTGACTTGAATGCTCGCCAAGCGAGATGAAACACATTCTTGAGTGAATTTAATTTCAAAATTCAGCACGTTAAAGGTAAGGAAAAACATGTCGCCAATGCCTTAAGTATAAAATTACATTATGTATATGAACCCTACTTTTACCATGTAGAATTTAAGTTCTAGGAGTAGGTGAAGGAGGCAGCGCAAAAATATCCTGAATATATATTTTTATGGCAGCAAACACAAGAAGCAAAAAATCATGGGAGATAAAAAAATTATAACATCAATAATGAGAAGCTATTGATTTCTCAAGGAAAGATATACATTCCTAATAAAATGAGCTTGAAAGAGCTGATCTTGTATGAGTATCATCAAAGTTCATATTCTAGACACCCTGGTTACAAGAAAATGATGAAATCAATCAAAAAAGATTATTTCTTGCCTGGAATGCGTAAAAATATCATTGAGTACTTGACCAAATGTCTGGAGTGTCAACAGGTCAAGGTGGAGCACCAACATCCTGCGGGATTGTTGCAGCCTGTTCTTGTACTAGAATGGAAATGGGAAGTCATATCGCTTGATTTTATTGCAGGCTTACCAAGATCAAAGAGACACAATGATTCTATAATGGAGGTAGTGGATCAGCTTAGCAAAGCAACTCACTTTATTTCAGTACAATCCAACTACAAAACAATGAAAATTGCTGACATATTTATGAGGGAGGTGTTTAGATTACATGGTATTATGAAAATAATCATCTCAGACCGAGATGTGAAGTTCACCTCAGCTTTTTGGAAGGCACTGTTCACTGGCTTGGGCACACAAATCCAATTTAGCATAGCTTACCATCTACAAACGGATGGGCATACTGAGTGGGTGAATAAAATCTTAGAATATATGGTACGTATGTATATGATGCAGCAGCCCATGAAGTGGGAAGGTTACTTGCATTTAGTATAATTTTTTTATAACAATGGGTACCAGGAATCTCTCAAGATGAGTCCCTTAGAGGCATTATACGGTAGGAAATATCGAACACCCATCAATTGGAACAGCCTAGAAACCAAACTAATTCTTGGAATAGAAATGTTGGCTGAGATGGAGCATGAAGTAAAGAAGATCCAACGAAATATGAAAGCTTCCCAGGACAGGCAAAAAGTTTATGCGGATCAAAGAAGAACATATTGAGAATTTGAAGTCGGTGATCATGTGTATGTCAGAATTATCGGTTGGCTTTACCCGATCACATACGGGTGCAAAATGTGTTTCATGTGTCTATAGTGAAACAATATGTGCATGATCAAAATCATGTGATACATTGGCAAAACATATAGGTAGGTTAAATTGGATACTAGGATATCTTAAGAGAGATAAATGTTCAAATAAATAATTGAGGACCCTTGCTGGTTGCGGGTCGAACCATATGGCAAATTTCTAGTAGAGCCTCAATTTATCCTCATGCAAAGATAAATAATGCTCTGGAGGTGAGCCATCACCCAAGTTAAAGAGCAGTGGAAGCACTTTTGCCCAAAATAGGCTACTTAGGAAGATGAAGGATTTGTGCGAGATGCTTATCCAAAGTTATTTACTGAGATGGAGTAAAACACCAAGGACAATGTTTACCTCAAGTGGGGGAATATGTAACAACTGGTTTAACTTCCTTAAGTTGTTATTATTATTATTTAATATACATTTGACTTTTTGAGAAAACAAATATTAACGAGTTTGTTAATTAGTCATCGAACAAGATTTATTTCTTTTGAATAAAGAAATTACTTTACAGTTTTGTTTCCATAAATGATGGGTAAATTTTTCCAAGACTCTAGATTAGTTAGACTAAAGAAGTTATTGACAGTTACCTTCTCCTCTGAGGATAAAATGGAAATCCCAGTGAGGAGAAGGGGTTCTGTGAATGGAGAAGTTGACAACTTATTGGCTATATGGTGAGAGTAGTCCAGATATGGTCTAAACCAGTGGAACTCTACAACCAACACTGGAGAAGATGATGGATAGAGATCTTGAGGTCCTCCTCCATAAAAGAAAGAAACTGCTAAATGAGTATGCTCTGGTGAGGAGGACAGGAGGAGCTGAGGACGTAATTGCCTCTCTCAAGGTTGGGAGGACACCCTCAGTTTTGGTTAAACATAGATAATTATTTAAGTCTCATGAATTCAAGGAAGAAGATAACTATGGATAATATTTTTTACTGAATTATTTATACTCATAAGTTTTAGAATTGTAGACTACAATGATTGTGCATTCATTCTAAACTGTAACTAGATTATGTACAGAAATAAAAATAAATGTCTTTACAATAGGTCTATGAATGTATTACATGTTGTTGCTAAGAAGATGTACGTAAACAAATAGTGAAACCATATTTAATATTCTGGTGAATGTACAATCCTTTAACCTAGTAGGCTGTGAGCATTAGATGAATTTTGTGAAGTCTAGTTGCCAAGCTTGATCTAGGTGAGTCAAAACCCTAAGATAATTCTAGACATTAGGTGTAGATAAAATATTTCCAAGACGATCTGAGTCAATAATCTGAGAACACATAGAGAAAAACCCTATTTTTAATTACAAAGACAGAGGAATTCAGACATACCTATTTTAATTAAAGAGACTGAGGAGTTAGATATACTTCCTCGACAAAGGAATCTAACCGTCAAATGAACCAAAACAAGAACCGACCTTCAACCTTTATAATTATAATTGGAAAACTGTAAGGTTAGAATTATTAAGTTTGAAAATAATTAGATACATTACGAATAAAGATATTAACCCCAACAGAAAAGAAAATTCAACATCGAGTAGGAGCATTGATTGGCATATGAAAGCAACATATATATATATATATATATATATATATATATATATATATATATATATATTAACAGTGAAATAAATTTACATAATATGGAATAGCATCGCACAGAAGAAAGAAATTTATTAGCAAAACCCTCACAGGGTAAAGAACATACCTTTGAAAATTGAAAATTAACACCATAGCTAACAGATAGATGGCACTTGGTACATACATTAAGACATGTAAAATCTATCAGTACGGATACCGCAAAGTAATCATGAGAACATTACTATTATATTAAAGACAAGAGTTTTGTTATGTAGATAGGAGGTAAATATAGTGAAAATCCTAGAAAACAACCAAGATTGTTTGCCATAATTTAATATATGAATTTTGTTGTAAAAAAAAAAAAACGTTCCTAGAGTCTGTACAAATCCTTTTTAAAAGAAAATTATACATGGCACGACAACCCTTTGAGGGACGAAACCAATTAAACAAAAGAACTGAACCAAACTTTGAGAATTAATTACGCAGTGGACAGTCCGAGTAAGCACTCTTAAAAAATCAAAGTTCTGAAAAGAAATTTCCCTCCGGAAGTTCCAGTGGTACCTGGAAGGGCACAAGCCATGTCAAAAGCAAAGAGAGAGATTTAAAATAGTAGATTTAATTTTTCAAGAAAGGGAGCCGAGACATACCTGCAATGAAGTAAACAAGTAAGAACGAAAGGAAATGTATGCTGTGGGAAAACCTAAAAGAAATGAAAATTAATTATACACAGAAAATTAATTAAAAATGAAGTTTTACCAGATAAACTAGAAGGGGTCGATCTTCAAGACTGGTGGTAAGAAGAAAATGAGTGGAGTAAGGACTTCCAAAAACCCTCAACAATAAAAAATAACCCAGAAAACCAATCACAGAGAAGTTGTAAGATACATGTTCTGACCATGAAATAATAAGAACCGATGTGTCCAAATCGAGGGAAGAAAAGTGAAATGGTGGCGTAATAACCCCATTTAACCTTGAAAAAAAGAACCCCATTTAACCTTGAAAAAAACGAAAACTCCTTCTGAGAACAAGAAAAGGAAAATAAAAGTGGTAGAAGGATCCTGTCATGTAAAAATAATGGCACAAATGTCTCGGCTATGAGCACATAGAAGCGAAGAATAGAAATGAATTTCTTAACTTTCAAAAATATCGAACCCGAAGAATTCTGCCACCTAGAGGTCAAAGAAGGGAGGCAACGTTAAACTACATCCGCAGGTCGAAGACTCTGAGCACCATACCGATGGAGGAATAGAGGAGAGTTGTAGAGCTCTCACAAAGGAGGAGCGGTGCAAATGGAAATTGTAGTTAGCGTTCAGGGGTATGGGTAATACCCTAACCCTCCCACACCAATTATCTATCGGTGATCCACATACATGCACGGTGGAGATCGTACCATATGTAAAGTTACAAGGTGACAGCAGATTCGAGATCAAGGAGTACCCGGACATATGAATAATCAAATGTTTTGTACAACATATTTAATTGAATTTTTCACATAAGTAACAACCTTATTAAGTATAAATAATATACGTTCTGATCCTGTGTGATTTTTGAAACATCATTCATTCTATACCTTATATCCAATATTGATAATTTGAGGGAGAATTACATGTGGAATATCGAGGTAGATATAAAGTAAAATTGCAAATTATAATGGTACATGTCAGTACATGTGAAAGTATATTCCGCTATGTAATAATGTTAGCATGCATAGTAAAAATAGTCAAAAAAAAATTTATGGTAAGAATTTGAAATAGAAATATCAATTAAAGCCACAACTTGAAATAGAAATAAATATTAACTAATGTTTTCAAAATTAATCAAAGCTATCAATCTAAGCCAAACTTAAAATCTAACTTATATGGTTAAGGTTTGAGTTTGGGTTCGGAAATGATTAGGTTTGGTTCGAATTTAAATTTTTTGATGAGGTTTTCCATTAGGTCGTCTATATATTTTTTCTATAGATATAGATATATTAAGTTTAAAATGAAATATAAGATAAAATAGCAATAAAATCAATAAATTTAAAAAATGCTATCAAGAACATGGAAATTGCAAGTGTTGGGAAAATTATTGAGATGGGGGGGGGGGGGGGGTGAACCAGTATTTACAAGAATCACAATATTTTATTTTTCTTTCACTGATTTCTATACACGACTCTGATTAGTCAAACTAGTGTATGCATGCGGCTATCTTAAATGAAAATTTCATATACCCAAATAGCTTAATGTTCAGATAAATATTAAGAAACATTACTTAGCCCAGTTCATCAGTTAGGTATCAGATATTTAAGTAGTAAACATGTGTAGTAATAACAAAATAAATCATCACACAAGGGCATCACACATGAACACCAAGATTTAAGGTGGAAACCCAAGTCGGGAGAAAACCATGGTTGTTGTCATCTCTGTTTTCAATATTTATTATATAGAAAACTTCTTACAATGTTGTACTCATGCAAACTCATGTCAGTACGCAGGCACCCACCTGCAAAAGGTTGCAACCTTCTCTCTTTCTCCAGCTACTACTGGAAGGGAGCTCCAACCCCCTGATCTCATTTACCAGCCACTACTAGAAGGGAGATATAACCCCCTGAACTGAGCACTGCTTCTACTAGTAGGAAGTTACGACTTCCACACTGAAGGCTTCAACCCTCAGAACCAATGCAGACCACATTTCATAAATTTTCACACTGGATCCAACAGCTTCAACTCAACACAATTAGTAGATCAACACCAATATCCATAAACCAATATTTAAGCATAATAGTGAGATCACTGTAACCAGTTCACAGCAATAAACCCAGACTTATGAATTAACATGCTGAATCAACTTCAACCATGATCATTCATAAAACTAAATGTTTACACTACTTTACTTACTACAACCTGCGTGTATACACGCTTTCTTGTGGACGAACCTGCATATAGATATTTATATACTGAAATTAGTAATTTGACCTTACTCAGAATAGATCAGAGAAATTCAGGCATACTTTTTCAGATTTACAGAACCCTTATTCAGTCAGCATCATCCATCATATTCAATCACCGAGTCACTGATCATATTTATACATAATCAACTAGCAGCATAAATAGCATTCAAAAAATCCAGATCTACATGAAGAATTCATTGACATACAAAAAAAATATAGAAGAAATGATCAGACATTTTCTTCAGCAATCTTCAGAAAACCCCTAACTTCCATACACGCTTTTGCTGAAACAAACTCGCGGGTGTACGCGCTTTCAGCGTGATGAACCAGGTTATAGATCTGTAAATTTTTAGGACTGTGTAACACTTCAGATCAACAGAATTACTCAGATCATACCCTTCACCCCAACAAACATGCACCAGATCACAGATCTAAACATATTACAAATATATCAAGTAAATACATAGCCATTTCAGATCTAGAGATCCTGATCCATCATTTTATTCATAGGTGCATCATTATTTCAGATCTATATATAACCCATTACATTCATATATACTTTAGAGTGAAGTATTCAATCAATGCCCACACACATCCCCTTGTACTATGATCTTCACCTCCTTATATAGTTTGATCCTTGGCCAATACCATGAGCCAAAAACCACACAATTGTCGGTGCTATTCTTAGACGGGATCCAATAGTCGTCATTGTGCTCAATATTGTGGGCTAATACCATGGTAAGGACCCTTGGTATCATAAATTGAGTGTGTAAGTACATACACTGCTTTTATTCTTTGTACCCGCATGTATACACGAATTTTTTTCACCAAAACTGCATATACACTAATTTTGAATGTATACTTAGGTTACCTTCATCAAACCTACATATACATCTTGAAACTTTACCTTTATCATCCCTCTGTCATTGACTGGAATTCCTTTCTCTGTCACATTTTAACTAACCTATAGATACATCAATTTTACATCTTCAACAGATAGGTTGCTATCAAAAGGAAACTCATCGAGTAGGTTGCCATCAAGGACAACATATTACATCATAATTCCATAGATTACACACTTGAGTTGTGACATAAGGTTGTGAGTTTTGATCTATAAAATTGTTAAGTGTCTATGAGGTTGGAAGAGGTTCACTAAATTTGGACGAACCTTGCGAGATAGCCTAAAATCAAAATATGAACTATTTATTTTCAAAAGAAATTTAAGCCACAACCTAAAATAGAAATATGAACTACTCTTTTTCATAATAAATCAAAGCCACCCACCTGAAATAGAAATATGAACTACTTCTTCTCATCAATAATCAAAGCCCCAACAACAAAATGAAATATAAATTACCCATTCTCATAAATAATAAATGATAATGGAAAAACAAGTAAACATAAAATTAAAGTGTTTGAATCCATTATGAGTTTTTAGATTAGTTGGGTTGTATATGGTTTAGCTTTATTAAGGTTTGGTTTTTATTAAGATTTATGTTTAAATTTTGTGGGAAAAGTTGAAGGTAAAAGTTAATCTATGGGGTTAAATTGTTTTAATTTGAATGGACTTGGCATAGGCTATGCTAATCAATCAAAACCACCAACCAAAATAGAAATATAAACTACTTGTTTCCATAAACAAATAAACAAACAAGTAAAATATGTGGCATTACTGCTTAGTACCTATCTTCTATAAAAAAAGTAATTAATAATTTTAAATAACTAGAAATTGCACCACGTGTTGCAAAAGAAATTCCCAAAGGAAATAGCAAAGGAAAAAGTAGTGTAGAAGAAAGAAAATGTTGCAGAGAATGAGCCATCATGAAGGAATGAAAGGAGAAATATTCTTCCATGGAACCAGATCATGGAGGTTTCAAAGTTATTGATGATAAGAGTGATCAACAAGTAGACACTCCAAAAAAGCTGGGAAGATGAAAGGAAGAGGAAATTCCAAGGGATTACCCCTCTTGTATCAGTAAACTCTCATCAATACACATATATGTAACCCAACATAATATGTTCTCATATATAAAAGTTTTTTTACAAATATTGAAATAGGAAATTGGGGGTTAGGAGTGGTCTGGAGGGTTCCATATGTAATCTTGATCAACTCGGATCCAAATGTTAGGAAAAACCTTACCTTGTAGACATACCCTAACCTTGTGCTCCAGGATTCTCTCTCACAAAGATGTAAAGAAGCAAACATTGTACCCATCTAAAACAGAGACACCAACTACGGTAGTATTCAGAAAGACATCCTTTATGCATTTACATAATCCAAAGGATGATGTTGGTTTTAATTTGTACCTCACAAAATGTACTTAGGTACAAACACGGACATAAAAATTTGGTGGCAGAAGTTTGTGGAATTACAATATAGCAGGAACGTGGCCTTTGTTGGAAATATTTATAAAATTTATATGTCCAGCGCTATGTATGTGAAAATCCATAGACAAATATTTTGTTATCAAAGACACAGATGATATCCATGCGATGTGTTGCATGTTGGTACATTACTGATGTAGATATGAGGGATAAGCTCACTACTTTTATTTTGAAAAATCCTTTGGAACAAAAGAAGGGCGGAAAAGATAACAAGTCATTGAGGAGGGTGGGAAAGGAACACATTAACAGGGGGAAGATTTCGATGAAGAAAAGAAGAAAATCAAGAAATATTAACACCGACCTTTTTCAAAGAATAATTTAAACTTTGATAAAATATTATTAAATTTGTACTATCCATGTTCCTTTACATGTAAAACGGGAATTAGGCAGGCTTGTGCTTTTTTGAATGTTGAAGAGGGGAAGAACAAGGCCTATTCCCTTTTCCTAATCTTGCCTTCTTCCAAGTTCTATCATTAATGGAAACTTTGAACTGATGGTTACATACAGATAATATCAATTTTTAACTTTGAATTCTCTTTGAAAGCCACTATCATTATGTACTCTGTGTTTTATCTCATATAACATGATTGAATGGATATTTTGGAACATATAATTATGATAGAGGAATTTTATTGTAAATGAGTCATAAAATAACTATGTCTTACCATTTTTTTTTCATATCATATGATTGAGTCTTTAGGAACAACTAAGGGGAAAATTGAGAGGCCAAAGGATGTTGAGATCTTCTTGCAATGAGGCAAATTTCCCTTTATTAAGTATGTTTTGCATAAGGTTATACATAACTTTGATTTTCTAGCTAGCCCAACCTTATTATATATTACTTGATAATCTGTTGTACACTAATTCCTCTTATAAGCACTAAATTAGTACTTTGGTGTCAAGGATGTTGATGGAAAACATATATTATGCTATTTCATCTTCTGGCCCAAAATTAAAAATGGATCAAGATATGCATGAATAGATGGAGTTGAACCTTGCTTCAAGCCACCATGGATCAAAGGGTTTTCAGGTCACCAAAAACTTAGAGAAATACTAAATCATATAGCATTGCAAAGACAAATATACACATTAGAGATGATCATGAGAAATATATTGTTTTCTTGAACTCTTCCTACAATTAGCCATATATGCAAACATTATCTTGTCCTTCTCAGCATCACAACCTTTTTTTTCCACCAAGTAGTGTTTTCCACTGATTATACCTCATAAGAGATCTCATTCAATATTCCTAAAGAGTAAATATGTTAGTGTCTTCTTTGAATTTCAGGGCCTTAATTTAAATTTTTCCAAATGGAAATGCACTTTAGCATATATGAAGCCTCTTCTAAGAGAAGGGATGAATATGCTCTTCATGTAGATTCATCCTATGAAATTGAAACGTGTTCAAAAACAACACTCCTATAGACAATTGTATGGTGTGAAATGTGACATGTATTACTGAGGGGAAAATTGAGAGGCCATAGGATGTTGAGATCTTGTTGCAATGCGACACATTTCCCTTTATTGAGTATGTTTTTCATAAGGTTATACATAACTTTCATTTTCTAGCTAGCCAAACCTTATTATATATTACTTGATAATATTTTGTACACTAATTCCTCTTTTAAGCACCAAATTGGTACTTTGGTGTCAAGAATGTTGATGGAAAACATATATTATGCTATTTCATTTTCTGGCCCAAAATAAAAAATGGATGAAGATATGCCTGATTGGATGGAGTTCGACCTTGCTTCAGCCCACCATGGATCAAAGGGTTTCAAGTCACCAAAAACTTAGAGAAATACTAAATCAGGGAGCTTTGCAGAGACAAATCCAAATTAGAGATGATCATGAGAAAGATATTTTTTTCTTGAACTCTTCCTGCAATCAGCCATATTTTCAAACATTAGCTTGTCCTTTTCTGTGTCAGAACCTTTTTTTTCTCCACCGAGTAGTGTTTTCTAGTGGGTATACCTCAAGAAGATACCTCATTCAATATTCCTAAAGATTAAATACGGTGGTTTATTGTTTTAATTTCAGGGCCTTAATAGAAAATGTGCTTTAGCAATGTTGGAAAGAAATGTATTATCAATATTAGAGCCATGTGGAATTACTGTTATGATGTTTGTTCATGTTGGATAGATTCAAATGAGTGAAACTATGTTTTAAGACAAAACATGGAATGTGATAATCATTAATGTTACCAGTATGTTCATCATGAAATGAGATGTGCAACACATAATCACTTAGACAAAAAATTACATACCCTAGTAGCTAGAAAAGTCAAAGTCAAAAAATAAATGATATTATTCAATTTCCAAAAACATAAATGTACTCTTCAAAGGACCTAGATGCCTTTTATACGCATACAGAATAAACGAGATGATGAGATTCTATTTTGGCGCACTAGCACCTAGATAAAAAACTAATCATTCCAACCAATCACTAAGATGGTAAATCCACTCGAAACAAACATGATATTTGAAAATTCAAAAACACCTTGATAACTTTCCTCGTAGAAAGGAAAATCACTACAAATGTTTTTAATGCTTGGTCGGACTCCTTGGGATCTTCTTTAAAATTTTAGCATCAATAACTTTGTCTTGCTGCTGGGCTTTCACAGATACTTTGTGCGCAAAGGAATTGACCTGATCTTGATATTTCTCGTACAGAACTAGAGCAGTATGTGCACCAATAAGAACTAAATAAAATATATCATAACATAATCAGCTTAAGTCAAAATATTTCTTATGTATATTTGCAAGCGTTTTAATAAAATTAGTAACATAAAAAGAACCAGTAGCCTCACCAATGTAGGCAAGAGTCAAGAAAGCACACCCTCTTCCAATAACAAAGAGAAACAAGAGACATGCAACTACTTGTTGAGCTCAAGGATTAAGAGGACAATTCAGGTGGGTCAAAAGTTAAAAATTGAAAAGTACAAACGGTTTAAGAAAAATACCAATAAATATTTCTCCAAGTCTTTGCAAGTTGCAACCTCATGTAAAATGAAAAAATTTATGTTGACTTCAAATCTAATTTCAGAGGAAAGATTTTTAATTGCATCCTCTAGAGTCACAATCTCCGGAATATGTGGTGGGGACCTAGAGAAAATGACACATCAGTTCTTTGCTAAATAAAATAATATTTTCTAACCTATCTGACCTTTTTCTTGGTAGGAGCTTATGATTCTGTAACATTTTGTCACTAGTAAATGATGTTGAGAAACCACAACTATGATATGCTAGTTATTTTGCACAATTTTTTATTGAAAAAGCATACAATTCCCTATAGTCATTAGACAAGAAAACATTCAATTTTACTTAAAAATAAGAAAGAGTGTTACAAATCCTAGAGGTAAGTCAACTTAGCCAATTATGCAGGGATTTTTCCTGTTATGTCAATTCCATTGGCTTTCCTGCAGACAAGAGAGAAACCAATGGATTATGATACTTGGGACTTACAATTATAATTTGAAAAGAGACCACTTTGGGCTAAGATATAAAAATCAATAAACACAATTGCATGTTCACTGGAAGTGTAACAATGCATTGAATCTAACTTAAGAAAACATAAAAAGAAATCAAAATGGTATAGTTACAAGAAGTTTTACATTTGCACAACATGACAAGTGGAATTTTTGTTGGAGGTGCAATCACAGTTGAAGGTAGGATTCATATAAGTATCGCTAATGGGTGTACTGCCAATGGCTCGTCTGGTGCATGGATCTCCAGTAAGATTCCATGGAGTCTTCCATGTAAGAAATAACCGAGAAATAAGTAAAAAAACAAAAATCAAAAGTAAGAAATAATTGTTGTTTTCTTTATTTTTTTGCTCCATACAATAATCATGGAAACACGAGTTTGGTTTTTTTCCCTTTCAATTTGGTATTCCAATTGAGCTAGAATTTGGATTTAAACATGAAAACATGACTAGTTTTCCTTTTCTCCTTTTTTTATTTGGTATTATATTTGATCTAAAGGCTGAAGTACTGTGGTTTTTTTAAAGAATTGAGTAGATAAGACAAGTTATCTATAGGTAAGGGGAATAAAAACTCATGTGGTACCACGTTGCTTATCCACTAATTTGTTTTCAATTCCATTCTAGTTTGAATGCATGTAACATATACTTCCAAGCAACCTAAACTCGCAATGATAGGTGACTACTAAGATGAGAAGATAGTCACTGATATTGTAGACTTTCTCCATGAGTATGATGATCTATTTCCTCACAGTTTCACTTAAATTAAAGGAAAGGTTAGTGAGCTAGGTGAGAAGAATGTCGAGCTTCATTTTGGTGCCAACTGATCAAAAAAAGGCCATACTATATGAACCCCATTACAAAGAACATGTGAAATAGGATATTAATAAAATGTGGGATAAAAATTAGAAACAAATACTAAATAAGGGAGATTTGAAAAGACAAATATACACCTTAGAGATGATCATGATAAAGATATTGTTTTATTGAACTCTTCCTGCCATCAGCCATATCTGCAGGCATTAGCTTGTCATTCTCTGCATCAGAACCTTTGTTTTCCATTGAGTAGACCTCAAGAAGAGACCTCATTCAATATTCCTAAAGAGTAAATATGTTGGTGTCTTGTTTTGATTTCAGGTCCTTAATTGAAATTTTTCCAAATGGAAATGTGTTATAGCAACGGTGGAAAGAAATGTATTATCGATATTAGAGACGAGTGCAATTATTGTTCTTATGTTTTCTCATGTTGGAAAAATTAAAATGCATGAAACTATGTTTGAAGACCAAACATGGAATGTAAGAATCATTAATGTTACTGGTATGTTTATCATGAAATGAGATGCGCAACACATAATCACTTAGATAAAAAAAATTAGAGACCCTAGTGCCTAGAAAACTCAAAGTAAAAAAATAAATGATATTATTCATTTTCCAAAATCATAAATGTCCTCTTCAAAGGATTTGGATGCCTTTCATACTGAGAATTCAAAGGCTGGAAATAACATGATGTATTTCATACCTAATTCATAAACATCACATATTTTCAAACCTTTTAGGATCTAATAAATGCATGCGATTGTTATAATTGCATAGGAACTAAAAAATACAGAATAAATAGGATAGTGAGATTCAATTATGGCGCACTAATACCCAGATAACAAACCATAATTGTATTCATTCTAGCCAAGCACTACCATGGAAAAGCCGCTCGAAAAAAACATGATATATAACAATTCAAAAACTCCTTTACAATTTTCCTCATAGAAAGGACAAGATCCCTACAAATGTTTGTTATCCTTGGTTAGACCCCTTGGGATATTCTTTAAAATTTTGGCATCAATAACTTTGTCATGCTACTTGTATTTCACATATACTTTGTGCACAAAGGAATTGACATGATCTTGATATTTTTCGTACAAAACCGGAACAATATGTCTACCATAAAGCACTGAACAAAATCTATCATAACATAATTAGTTTAAGTCAAAATATTTCTTATGTATCTTTGCAAGCGTTTGAATAAAAACAGTAACATAAAAAGAACCAACAGCTTCACCAATGTAGGGAAGAGTCAGGAAATCACATAAGCTTTCATTAACAGAGAGAAATCAGAGACTTGCAACTACATGTGGAGCTCAAGGATTAAAACAACAATCCAAGTGGGTCAAAAGTTCAAAATTGAAGAGCACAAAGGGTTTAAGCAAAATACAAATATATATGTATTAAGTATTTACAAGTTGCAATCTCATGTAAAACAACAAAAGCTTTTTGACTTCAAATCTAAGTTCATAAGCAAGATTGTGAATTTCATCCTTTGGAATCACTATCTCTTTAATATGTGGTGGGGACTTGTAGCAAATGATACATTAGTTTTGTGCTAATTAAAATAATATTTTCTGACCTTGTTCTTGGTAGGAGCTTGTGATTCCACTTTGTTTTGTAAAGTACGGTAGGTTTTTCAAAAAAACATGGTCCAAAATCCAAATTAAGATAAAGCTTCATGCATAAGCCATAATCCTTTCAAATATATAAAAAAGCAAGATATAACCAATAATGTACAATTATTTTATTTTATTGGGAACCTTTCTTAAAATAACATTAATGTAATAATCAACTATATTTATAATATGATATCAATTAATATGATATGAATTATTATAATTAAATTAATTATAATTAAAATATTTATTTCTTTATATATTTTAAATAGCCAAAATTATAAAATTATAAAAATTAACTAAGTAATAACTTTATTGTAAATTATTATTATTATAAATTATAAATTATATATATTCACTTTATCATTATCTGAATATTTTTCATTTGTAATTTAATTTGTAAATAGATATTGTTATGATAGCATGAATTAATATATTGATTTACAAATATCACATACCCAAAAAAAACACACCTCATGTTCATATAATAATTTTAAATTAAAAAATATAACTAAAAATAATAATCTCTAATTAGTAATACAAATATTCTAGTAATCTATATCTACTCATAAAAATATTAATAGTATTTAGTATATAACTACTAGTAATCTAAAATACTCTATAACTGTTAATAAACATATTCTATGACTACTCTAACTATTAATAAAAAAATTCTAAAATAACTAATAATCTATAATAATCTAAAATAATTAATAAAAATATTCAAAAATAAATATTAATGGATAGCTATTCTTCAAAAATATTCTAAAATATTATTTGAAAATCATTCACTTAGTAATTATTAATAAATAAATTGAAATTCTGAAAATTGAAATAGACACTTCACACATTTTTAATAAGAAAGGAAAACAAGGCCAACAGCTTCCCTTTAATTTTTAATTGAAACAATTCTCTTTTGTTTGTCGGAGCAGGAGCTTAAGCCTTCAAAACTGAGGAAAGCTTTCTTGGTTCGTGGGTTAAACTACTGTGGAATTGTCCATTAAGTGTAGTAGTGTGGTCTCGCTGAGATGTCTGAGGCATTGGAGGGTCGAGATTTGTTTGCATCGCTCAAGTAAAGCATAATTTCCCTACCTTTGGCATTTCAGACGATTAGGGATGGCAGGTGTTATTACTTTGGAATTGAAGACACTATTTAAAATTGATGAGGAAAGTCCAAGTCAATGATCGATCTATATACATAAGGAAAGTTCAAGTTAATGATATATATGTTTTTAATTTATTTAACATATAGTTATGAAAAATTGTTTAGTTCAATATATATAGGTAGGTTATGATTACATAAATTTAGTTGTAGAGTTTATATTGAAAATCTAATGTCAATACAAAATTTTACATTCAAAAAATAAAAAAATTACAAAAAAAAAAAAATATATATATATATATATATATATATATATATATATATATATATATATATATATATATATATATAATTACTTAAAAAACAAAGTATAAAACTTTAAGTAATTAGAATTCAACAACTTTATACATTAATCAAAACTGAAATTCGTTATAGATAAATTACAATATACAATGTTGACAACAACTATAGGAAAAAGTAAATTCATAAGACAAACAAATTTTTTGTTTTAGTTAAATAACAATATTATACATTCACTTGATTTTTACTTACTTCCAAAGAGCCTCCTATTCCATATCAAATTTTACTTGGTTCCAATGGTATTTAATTACACATAAACCTAATGCGATGTAAATATGTGATAATAGTGGATCCACACCTAAAAATATCTCTTAGAATGCTTGGAAGTAATCACACATAATGTACAATTTGATATCATTAAGCATGAAATGAACCGAAGTGCATTTTTAAATAGTTGAGTTAAAAATTGAAATGGAGAATAATATAGAGAAGCTAAAAGCTACATATGCCAAAAATCTAGTCACACGCCTCCTTGAAAGATGGATTCAAGGCGTTGTAACTTGAGTTGCCTTTTGAATTTCTGGATGAAATCCTCAGCTTCAGTGTCAGTTTCCACAATATAGGCCCCAGTGCTACTTTCTCCTTGCGTCCTACTATCCAGGCCGGTTGATTCAGGGATCTTGATATCTAATCCCCTCCAAAAACCGACAAAGCTATAAAAATCTCACCTTGTTTTCCTCAAACCCGTAGGAGCAGGAGGTGACGTCAGTAGAACTTATCTCCTGGAAGAAGATGTTGCTCCAATGATCTCACCGAAGGAGGGTGGTTGACCTATTGTTTCACCAGAACTGCCTTTACGCGGCGGCACGCGAGAGGAATTTCATGTTCTCCGCGAGAGAGAGATTTTCATTTCGCAGGTGATATTTCAATTTCTATTGCACACCTTCTTGAATTTATTTTTGTTCCTCTATTTTCTCGATGTAATTCTCTTCTTCGATTATTCACGGAGCACGGTTATTCGCGCAAGAAGGAGGAAGGGATTGAATATTTAGTTTGATGTGGCGTGAAGGAGGGAGGGATTGAATATTTAGTTGGATGTGTTGTACTTGCACGAATAAAGCAACACTATTTGGCTAAGATCCTTAATACGATGAAAGATTTGTATAAAAATAATTTTGCAACAAAAATGATTCGAGTCAAAAGACTGCAAAGTAAATATTCAAAACATTAAAGCTCAGTGATTTCATATGGATAGAAGGAACAAGCCCAAGAAGGAGGTAATTAGGTAGTTAGCAGAGCGTAAACGAAGGAGGCAGTGGATCTAATGGCCTAAAACATTTCAATCGTCTAACATTTGATCCAATGGCTCAGACATGGACACAATGGCAACTAGGGGAGTTGTTTTAAAAAAGGAATGCCTTACGGCGTAATAATATATATATATATATATATATATATATATATATATATATATATATATATATATATATATATATATATATATATATATATATTATATATATATATATATATATATATATATATATATATAATTTTAAAAATTAATATAAAATATGCTATGAAATAAAATATTTTGATTGTGAAATGAGTTACCATTTTTGACCAAGTGGTATTGATAAGCCATGTTATGGTGATACATATCCATGGTTAAGAATTTTTTTATATTGTGAGTATTAAGTTCCAAATTTTAAAATGTTATAAAATTAAATTAAATTAAAATATTTATAAAATATTTTGATTTTGAAATTTGTTGTGGTTTATGGGCTTGTGGTATTGATAAGTCATGGTATTGGCCCATAGAATTGTTTTTAGATTTTAAAATTTTTAATATAATTTTATATCTAATAAAACCTAACAAAAATAGGGATAAACCAATTAGTTAAAAGCAATTTACATTTTAAAAGTTAAAAATTATTTTAAAATTTTCAAAATATTCAATTTAATATTTATTTTTTTCAAAACTTTAATAAACTTCATAAAATCCATTTAAAAATTTCAAAACTAATTGAAAGTCAAATCTTTTTTACTAAAATAAAAGACAAGATAACCTACCTACCTCGGTCGTATAAAAATGATAATTGGAAATAGATATTGGAAAAATGATATACATAAAGTAAAAAGTGTTTGGATTCATTCTAAGTTGTTAGATTTCTTGGTTTGTGTGGAGTTTATTTTTGTTATGACTTATGTCTAAATTTCATGGGGAGGAGTTGAGAGTGACACTCAATTTGAGGGGTTAAATTATTTTAACTTGAATGGAGTAGGCATAGTACAAGTAGGTTATGCTAATGATTCAAAGTTACCAACTTAAAATAGAAATACGAACTACTCGTTCCCATCAAAAATCAAAGCTACAAACCAAAAATAGATTTATATGAGCCACTCGTTCCCATAAACAATAAATGATAGTGGAAACATAGATAAAAAAGAAGAAGTGAAAAGTGTTTAGATTCTTGTTTTTTTGTAAATAGATAGATATATATTGCATTATAAAAATAATATGTACATCAAAATTATATGCACATGCATGGGCAAAACCATAGTGATTACAACATCATTTGGCATTGCATCCCATTCCCATAAACATAGCCAACAAAGAGAAACACATCAGGAAATACACATAAACATTATCACAAGTAAATTCCTTCCAACCTTCCGGTATACAAATTGAAACAACCCATGTCACCAAAGAAACACAACTACCAGAAGCAAGCGTAAAACACTCTTGTAACCCAGTTGATACAAAATATGAGCCAAATACTACTTAAGGGTATCACCATAAAAGTTCCACAGAAATAAAAATGCAGTGTGTATCTAGAAATACAAAAAACATTGAAACATTAGCTTAAAAGTAGTATACTCCATTCAGAGTTCATCCAACCACACAACATTACTATAGTTCCAAAATGAACACAAAATGGGATTAAATCCGCCATATCCATCAACTAAGAAAATAAATTCTTCACGTGTAGAATAATATATCATCCAAAAAAAACTGAGAAAATAACCTTGACAAAATAAATGAAAAGGGGTGTTCCCTCACTTGTCTTCCCCATACGAGTCATTATCTGAAGAGATCAAGGATGGGTTATGTATGGTGTTTGGAGGAGGATGAGTGAGGTCTCCCAACCCAAATTCTCTGACCAAGAAATTCCCCACTCGCGCTAAACAAAAATCAAAGTTGTTCAAACAAAAACGTATATTACGAATAATTCTCTTAGATATCCTCCAATGACGAGAAAATGTTATAATTTTATGCTTGTTTATTCTTGAATAGGAGACAAAAAAACATTATATTTTGTTGATGCAATGCCAAGGAACTTAAGAAATTCAACCTCATTTTCCTAAAATGGCCAAGATTTGGAAGTCAGTTCTCCTTCATACCAACTAATGTAGAATATGAACCATATGGATGGTCTCCAACCTCCACACTTTCTGGATCCATAATCTCCCTACAAACCTCGAGAGGTATTGAATCAAAGGCAGTGGCCACTAAGACATAAGATAAAGGATGCAACATTTTTTCCCTACATAACCTCCACCACCTCGTCGACTACCCATCTATTTCCTTGGAGCCATAAGAACTGTTATAGAGATCCAATGAGGACAACCAATAGAAAAAACATGACCTATAAAATACACCCAAGGATGAAGAGGAATACCCTGAAATCCTGACCTATATACAATAAGGTCATCCATGTACAACCTCCACAAGGCCTAGACGCAAAATATTATGAACCTTACTATAAATCCAATGCATAAACTAGAAAACCCACCATGAATACTAAACACAAGAAAAACCCAAAATCAAAAAACTAGGGCCCCAAGGCAAAAGGTCAGACCCCTGTAATGTTTTAGTGAACAGAAATAAAGGAAGACAACTATGCAAATTCAAATGAATCTAATCTTCCCCATGAAGGAACCAAGAATTAAGAGCGCATATACTCTAAATCAACCACCACAACCAAAAAGAAGTCATGTACAACATGCTATAATACCAAAATTGCCAGAATACCTATCCCAAGAACATGAAATTGAGGTGATAAACAGAGACCCACAAATTGGAACTCACATAGAAAAAAATCCACGAAGAGAAGCAAATAACAAATGCCACACCCAAAATCGAATAATCCACTCTCGACACAGAACATAGATAATTCGTATGCATAATTACAGAAAGGAAAACCAGGAAAAAACCACCAAATCATACACAAGGAACAACCAAACATAGAGGACAAGGTAAAGGCCTTGCCTCCACACAAAATATGCCTAATCCAATGACCATCCATCATCCTAAACCAACATTTAAACCAAATCACAACACAGATACTAATGAAATTACATTAACTATGTTTTTCCACCACCAATTTCTCTTAAAACAATCACTACATCGACTCCCTTCCCAAATCCCGTGTAATATCCATTTGTATACCCCATTGGGAAAGGATAATATGCTTCTTTCTAGGTGTGAATGACCTTCATTTCACCTTCCCATGATGTCAAGGGCCACTGTGCATTCAAATCCAATATTTATAATGACATCCCATATTGGCCAGATAATCAATGACCTTTTTTACAGATCTTCGAGTATGTTGAATGAAAACATATTCTAGAATGTCCAACAGAACAATTATATTATCTACAATCCCCTCTAATCTCCAAATTTTCATTATCTTTTGGGAAGAATTCCCATTTAATTTTTTTTTAACACATTGTATTGCAATGAGTGAATCGTCGTCAATATGTAACAATTTAAACCCTTATCGAATGGAAATTTGAATGCATTTTTTCAAGTCCATGAAATCAACCATATTATTGCTTGCAATCCCACATTTCATCGCATAAAATTTCAAAGGAGAAGAGTTTTCATTATTGAAAATCCCTTCGAAACCTACTAATCCCAAATTTCCTTTTGATGCCCCATCAATGTTGATTTTAATAAAATTACTTGGAGGAGGAATGTAAGAATCATTTGGAAAAATGTTTGTGAGGAAAGATGGCTTATATTTTGGGGCTATCATCCTATAATCCAAGTTTAAATTATTCTATTCAAGATCTCTACTTCAACAACATCGACCATCCAATCTTCCAAGGACCATGGAACCACTAAAAATGGATTCTTTTAAATTAGAAATAACCAATTCTATGATCACTCTTCTTGGTATTTTATTTTCTTGAAAAATCAGATTATTCCACTCTTTCCATAAATTCCCAAGGATAAAACCCATGACTACATTCCAGGGTCGATTTACTATAGGATTTTTAAATTTAAAAAAAAAATCATTTCTCCACCAAATTATATAGACTTTATTGTTCATAGATATTAATACCTGAGATGCAATTAATAATAGACCATACCTCGAATGAAAATAAAAAAGTGAGGAAGAGGTAATCTGACGTCTCTTCATCCTCACCTCAAAGAAAGTAGAAAGACAATCCTTCATAGACTTTATGTTTGATAGAATGCCAAGTTAAAATTCTATGCCTTGCAATTAACTAGAGAAAAATGGTGATTTTTGGACAATATACACCAGAGAAAATCTTAGCCAAAATGACATCCTCTTCTAGGGTCAAATGCCCCGAAATAATCGATTATGATTATTTCAAGGTGAAAGAACCAACTGGAAGTATACCACATCTCATAATATAACAACTTTGAGACCATATAATTATTCGATCCCCTAGTTCTTGTTAGAGATTTTCCCATGGTAAATCCTATTACAATGAAGTTGACCAATCCGCCTTATTGTTCTAACTTCTCTACAGCGTAGATTCCACCATTGGATTCCAATAATCACAAACCCTCACGGAACTCAATTTTTTTAAACATAATTGTAAGTTTTGAAATGTGTTTGTGTCACTTAAACAAGGAATTTTTTGCCCAACCTCGTCCCAAAACAAATCCAAACCACCTAATCTAATTTTCCCAAAAATCATGTTTTTTCATGAATTCTCTGCTTTCCAGTGCACATGTCCATAGGCTCAAACCTTAAATTACTGAATTGTGGAGTAATATATCCTCTTGGGTTTGTAAAGGAGTGTATTTCCACAACCAAATTATCTTCCAAAGTTCATTTCTTCCCATCACCACCATAACTTCGCACCAGATGCCACACCCATCTTTTCGAGATCATGTAAACCCAACCCTCCTGAAAACTTTTGTTTAACCAATGTCTTCGAAGCCATTAATGGCCACCTCTTAGCCTTATTAGAATCCCTCCAAATGAAATCACTCCATATCAATCCGAGCTTACAACAAATATACTTTTGAATCTATATGGTAGACATTTAATAAACTCACATTGTCTGCAAAAATGTTTTTGTTAAAATCAAATGACCAGCCAAATTAAATGCATGGGAGGTCCAATTATTAGTTTTGGTGGTAATATTTTGCAACAATTCCTACAAACATGCAATACTCTTCATTTTTAATGCCAAAGGTACCCTCATATAGCTCTTCTAAACTCCAAAACTTGCGTTAAATGAAATTGAACTGAATATTTACAATTAAAGAAGAATATACTTGTATTTTTCTTATTGATGAGGGTTTCAAACGCAACCATGAAAGTCTGTAACAAATAATGAATTCCTTTAACTTCTTTGAGGGTAGGAGGGCAAAAAAAAAAACATCTTCAACAAATTGCTGATGAAGAATTGGAAGATCTACAACAAAAATTTGCAAGCCTTTAAGTTGAACCTCTAAAAAAGAGTTTGTAAAGAAATGACTCAGTCCTTCCATGGATAGGATAAAAAATAAGGGGGATAGGGGATCCCTTTTTCATATTCCACATGAATATTTAAAAGGATAGGAGGGAAATCCATTAGTTAAAATTGAGAAAAAAATGGAAGGAAATAAAAGAGTGAATCCAGGAAATATAGTACCAAGAGAAACCAAATGCATCCAGAACTTGCACCAGGTAGTCCTATCTATGATATGATTGAATCATAGGCCTTGGATATATATCACTTGATCATCATACTTTGTTTTTTTGAGGTATTCAATGAATGAATAATCTCTTGTGTTGTAATAAAACCATATGAGATTTTCCTTCCCTCAACAAAACCTATCTATTATAGATAAATGAGATTAGATAATAAAGGTTTTAGAAGATTGACTATATATGTATATATCACTTTATAAATAGCATTACAGAGTGCTATATTGTGGAAACAACTACAGTCCTATGATTTTCTAGATTTATGGATTAAAGAAAAATGTTGCATTTAGATCACCCCACAATGATTTAAATTTTCTAGATTCCTCCACCACTGCATGAATTTCGTGTCCTAAAAATGACCAACATGCTTTAAAAAAATCAAATGTAAACACATCATGCCCTGATGCTTATTATTTGGCATCTCCATCACCACTACCTCTACCTCTTGAAAGGATATAGGTTGCATCAAAGCCACATTCTACTCCTGGCTGAAAATCTTGGGAATTCTTACTGAAACCCTATGTATATTTTTTCTATTGTAAGAATGTTATGTAATAACTCTCCTATTATAAGCTACGACCAACTCATATTCAATATATTAGTGCAATAATTTTCGTGCTCTATATCGTCCCTTAATGGAAAAAAACTTGATTGAATGTTGTTGTTGTAATATAGATTTATGGAAAAAAAATTATTTTCTTTCTCCTCCTTCAACCACTGAACTCAGGAATTTTGTCTCCATAGTATTTACTTGGTTTAAAGTAGTTCATTCCTATAGAACTAATTCCTCAGTTTTTCCTTCTAGGATGATACATTTTTTAATGTCACGCATCTGTGTTTCCAGTTTTAGCTTTTCTTCAAAAATGTTACCAAATTCATTTTTATTACAAATATTAAATTTTCCTTTCATCTCCTTAAGTTTCAATTGAAAATAATGAATTTTTTCTTACTTTTCAGAGATATATTCCCACCAAGTTCTTTATCCCAAAAATCGGGCACCTGCAACCAAAAACTCTCAAAGCAATTTTTTTCATTTTGTGGTGCCTCTTTAAGGTTGTTCTCTAAACTTACATGCCAATGGTCGAACCCAAGACAAGGGAGAATGGTAGCCTCCAGAAAAAATTATTTTTCCAGCACCATTTTAGAAACAAAAAAATAATCCAGGCAACTTACCACTTGATGGCGACCTCCTTGTCTATTATTCCAGGTAAAAGTTCCATTAATATGAGGAACATATATTAACTGAAATCTGTCTATAAATCCATCAAAGGAAGTTGAATCGTGATCCAATTTACAGATTTACCTCCATTTTTTCTTCTATGGATCTAATTGGAATAAAGTCACTACCTAAAATCCATAAAGAGACAGAAATAAATTTCTTATGCACCAAAATTTTCTCCAAAAATTGTATTTTTTCTCCCATCACAAGGGAACCATAAAATTCTATGTGGGAATTCATCTCATTAGACACGATATACCTAATTTTGCATGTTAAATTTCTAGTGCTAGCCACCCAATCCTCAAAGACAAGTTCTAATGGATTTCAAAAAATTGCAATCCCCCCTGCACTTCCACAACCCTATAGGGCCATGAATAAGCATAGTTGGTTTCTCATTCCTGATCCTATCTCACAAATAAATTTTTTACCTTTAGTATTTAAACCTTGTATATTCCATGTTAGAATATTCATTACGGTGATTTTTTAGAAGGTGAAAAGAATTTTGAGATGACATTTACTTGGCCATAATTGATTGATTATTACCCCATATATTTTAATAGGTATCATGTCATATTTATATCCTTCCCTTTAAGATATTTGACTATATCCTTAACCAATAACTCTTTTCCTTTTCCCTTCAATTCATGAAATGAGCAAACCCCATTACCTTCTAAATAATTCTTCCATTTTTTTCTACGCCAATCAATATATGACTTCACATAATTTTCTCATTGATCCTTCAGTAATTTGGATAGATATTTCACCGCCCAATCATTTAGGAGCCTTTCCAGTGTATGTTCTGATTTCGAAGTAATCTAAAAACTCATATTAGTTAATGGCATTACTTCATCAATTCTAGATAAATCAAAAAAATACTCAAAGGCCCCTTCTTCAAGTTCTATTTCAGGTGTCTTTTACTTTTGTGGTTACTTCTTTGATGTAGAATCAGGGGATTGTTCTAACATGAGGATTTCTTTTCTTACATTCTTCCCCATGTCTTCTTCCATCTCTTCTAGAACATCAAAAGGGTTTTTTTCCTCAAGTTTTCACAAGCCCTGTACATTCCTACCTTTGATATTTCATCGACAAGATACAACTTTGGTAAAATCCTCATTAGACACTAACCCACAAATATCATATTCTTTATTACTTATAGGAGAGTCGCAAAATAAATTTCCATGCTCATGACAATGTCGGTAGAGGAATGTATCACATTCATAATGTAGTGTTAGAGTCGAGAAGTCTCCCTGATATTCTAGGTTAATTAATTCTAAAAATGACTGAAAAATATTCATATAGACACATAAGCATGCATAAGACATATTTTAGCCCCTCTTTGTTACTCCTATCATTTTGAAAAATTTACCTAGTACATTCCCAATACCCTCTAAGATTTCAAAAATAAAAAATTCAAGTGGAAGTGAATAGACTCTTACCTAGAATAGAGCCACCAGGAATTATCCTTTATCTGGATTAAAGCATTCCTCCCAATGCCACATATATAAAAGTGAATTATTGAATAAATAAGACCCACATTCAAAAAATCTATTCTTGTCATCCAAATCTGAGAAAACTATTGTAAAGAAACCCCATGGGCCTAACCATTGGTCAATATCACCTTTGGTTTTCCATTTTTGTTGTATCTGTCTCTCCAATTCTTTCTCAGTAGGTCGAACTCCCACGAACTTGAAAATGAAAGCATGGTATTTCATCCTTCTTTGATTTTCCTCTAGACATTTTGGAATATATATATCATGGAAAGGGAGCTTTTAAACAAGCAATTGTCTCATTATTTGAGGCATAAACACTCCAACCCATCTATTGAATCAATATCTTCTAGTCGAAAAAGTATATATAATGAAAGACCCACCTATTAGGTTTCTACGAGATCATCAGATGAATCTATACATTCTCGTACATTGCTTCAACATCATGGAATGTAGAGTTTGTGAGCATGTATTTGCACACACACACACACACACAATGTTGTCTAATGTTTTATTTTTATTTTTAGATGCATATCTCACTGGAGGGTCTCGTTTTAGTGGACAATCATAGATACCTTGTCAACAATCATTATAATGAAGAAAAATGGGTTCTCCCTTATCAACAACTGCTCTAAATGTTGAATGAACATCCGTTGAGCAAGTGTTGAGAATTAAATTCCTATAATTTATTTGTCGACATGTAAATTCCTTTAAATGATTTATTATTGTAATCATGTAAATAATTTTTTCTATGTTTGTATAGCCATATACTACATGAGTATTTGTTATGTTTATAGTATGTTTTTATGTATGTGAATAGGGGGTGAATATATTCTTAGGGATAATGATGTTGGTGAAGCAAGGTTGCAATTTTCACAAGAGGAGGATTAGATTCCGACAACTGCTTATTAATAAGAAGCATGTGATGAGCTTTCTTAGGAGAGTGAAATGGAAAAGATGACACTTTAAAAATGTAGAGATCACCATGAAAAGTTGTGGGGTTATCTTCAATATTTATAACTCACTATGGAGATTCAACAGATCTAATAGATTTTTTTTCCCTCTCTAGGCACATTTATTTATTTATATAAGAATATTGGGCCTACAATTAATAGTTTTCTTGAAATGATGTGAAAACACATAGAAAAAGTAATGGGCACACATAAGTGGGAAGATATAAATAAAATCGC
Source organism: Pinus albicaulis (assembly GCA_034641835.2). Lineage (NCBI taxonomy): Eukaryota > Viridiplantae > Streptophyta > Pinopsida > Pinales > Pinaceae > Pinus > Pinus albicaulis. Next base: position 726,266,150 of record CM076576.1, read on the forward strand.
TCAAAGAGAACAAGACTAAAATAATTCCTTTTTGTTTATTATTATTATTATACATTTTTTATTCTATATATTTTTTCTATGTATGAACACAACAACCAAAACTGCAAAATAAATTCCAGCCTAGCTACAATTCAATTTTCAACACACATCCAAGTTACCACAAATATATCATCACTTATGAAATTGAAGGGATAACAAGTGACTCATGGACCACCACCTTCCTTCACCGGGTCACTTAAAATGGATGATGAAACTTGCGACCATGGAATTCAAAACAACTACTAGAATAAATTGGCTATAATTGCTACCCATTAAACCCTAAACCCCATGCCGTCTACTATCAATGGATAATTCAACACAAAAATATAAATATATGAGATTCTAAATTGTGTCCTTTATGGCCATGATTATCTTAAGAGAAGGACCTGATTTGGTAAGATCACACATCTTCCCATCCTGAGCAGACAACCACCTCACCATCAAAGGAACAGAACCCTACCGGGTAACAGTTGATACTCGATGATAAGGTTTAGTCGACTGATCAATTATGGTTAATAATCATTCCATTCTAGACAAACAAACTTCTTCCATAATTTCTAATGTTTGTATACTTTGGTCAATTTATAGGAAAGGTGAACCAAATAGTTTTCAATCTACAAAAATCTAACATATACTAGTTCCAAGCAAATAATTGCATATAGATCATGTATAATTCATATTTGGAAAGTAAATATTTTAGTATTCATTCTTATCATATTGCAAACAACTATAAGTGAGAGGATAATCAAATATAATTTAATGAGCTGCTAGAAACAGTGGAATCTCATGTACATAAATGAGTCTTAATATGCATCGTTGGCAAGTCAAGGCTCCATAGTGTAGTTGGAACCTAAATCAACTATACATATGGAAGTATGCCATTATTTCAGTGCAACCTACTACTGAAATAAATTAATGACTGCACAATCTTTGTCTTGCATTAAATTTAGGCTATATTATGAATATAGCAACATTAGGGGAATTTTGAGGTCTAAAATGGGCCTCCTAAGGAAATTATAAAATAATAATGGAAATAATAAAATAATATTTGATTACATCATCAAATTTTAGAAGGAAAAGAGAAAAAAGAAAATTTTCAACTTATCTCCCTAAAATTTTACTCAAATTTGAAGTGGAAACACTCATTGGATGCAAAATTTGATTCCTCATGCGAGGAGAACTCATGTTGCATACTTTTGATGGACCCTTCTACACGAAAAATGAGAAATACATGAAAACCATGATTGCAATTACATTTTTTCATGTATTTATCATTTTTTGTGTAGAGGGGTCCATCGAAAGTATGCAGCATGGGTACTCCTTGGATGAGGAATTAAATTTTACATCCAACAAGCAATCCCACTCAAAAATTGAGTAAAAATTTAGGGAGATAAGTTGAAAATACGAATTGAAAAAGTAGTTTTATTATTATTATTATTATTTTATATTTTTACTTTTTTACTCCAAAAATGGTGAATCATCCTCCATGGTTGACATTATCATTTTGAATCCTATTGGTTCTTATAAAGTTTATTTTGATTGTACATTTTTCTTATGAGGCCCATTTTAGACCTCAAAATTCCCCTACTGGTCCATACCAGACATCACACTTAACTAATATTGACTAGTGTATCCAAAATAACTGAAATAAGGGTTGATGATGGCACTTGCATAATCATCAAAGAATTATAGAAGGATTACTAAAACAAATCTTATGTAAGGACTCATCAGGGGAATCTCTAATGAGTCACAAAGTAAGGATGATATTCTAGTATTATTGTAATCCCAACATTTCTCATTGCATAGTATAAGAAAAATTCATATTGCAAGGACATCTATATGCTCATAACTATGCGATAGATACCACATACAAGGACTACTAACACTGTTACAGATGAAATAGGTAACCTCATTGTTACCTACTTTTTGAAGTATCAAGAAAAACACCTGATTTTGAAAAAGTGGTGATGCAGAATCAAGAAAAAAAAATTTGAGCATGTTTTTGGCACTTTAAGTTTTTTTCATTATGTTATTTTTTTTTATTAATTTTTTTTCTTTTTTTTTTAATGTGATGTTTTTTATGTCGATTTTGAATAGTGGTGGTGTATCATCACCAACGCTTTTTTATAGGATTGATTTTGACACTATAGATTTTCTAATGTCTTCTTCTTCCATGAGATGTTTATTTTTAAGTGCATTTATGTACTTGTGTTTTAAAAATAAAAAAATAATTTTTTTAAAAATAAAAACTTGTAATGATATCTTCACTTTTTCACATAGATAAAAGATGGAAAAAGGGTCAATATTCTAAAGTTTATATTTTCTACATGTTTATGTATTGTTAAATAATTTTTCAATGCACATCAAATAATTGTCGCTAAAAAACCAATATTTTGAACCATATGACAAAAAAATTCAATTTTTCAATATAAATACAATGCAAAAAATACACTTTTACTGACTTTTTGTTGGAAAAAACATGTTAAATAAACTAATTTTTTTGGAGAATCTTAACAAAAAAAACTTAAGAAAATAACATTTTTATTGAATTTTATGTCAAAAAATAATAGCAATCACATGTTTTTTGCAAAAAATAAGGGTTGTTCTCATAAAATATCAAAGTCTAAACATTACAAGTAAAACTGATTAATAGTTCTAAAAAATAAGCTTTGTTTGCAAGCATAACTTAAACATAATCAACAATATCAACTAATACATATTCAACATCATCTAAAACAACATTGATGGCTTCTTCCGCAACATTTTCTTCTTCATTTTGATCATTGTTGTTTTCTAATGGATCTTTCATGTCAGCAAATATTCCAAAGTGTCTCTTTCCAATCATTCCATATAATGGTGGTTGAGGTTCCTTTTCTTTTTTTTCCACACGTGATTCATTAAAATCTCCTTTCCTCAAACCAACTTTTTGCTTCGCATCTGGAAGGAATTTAAGAGCATTAATTCTTTGTTGAATAAATTTGCATTGAACTGGGTCTTTCTCAATGGAAATGGAATTTCTTTCTTTTGGTAGGCAACATGTTAGTGTTGTACCTAATCATCAAGCACAAAAGAAATAAGTAAGAAAATTAGTATGGAGACATAAAAAGTAAAAAAGACAATATTTAAATTTAAATTTGTATAATAAAACTTACCTGAACTTGAGAATAAATCCAAAACCCATTCTCCTTCATTTGAACATAGATATATATGATAGTTAATTAATGCTTGTGGTTTTTGATAAATGTTAACTATATCTCCTTTTGCATCTTTATCCTCATATGTTAGTTTTCTTACGACTGCATCATAAACTAATACTTGAATATGACTCTTCCCATCTACTCGATTCATAATAATACGCTTATAGCTATTTTATTTTTTCCAACATTCAACATGGATGAACTCACAATCATTTATAATAGGCTAATCTTCAGAAGAAATAATATTTGACTTTTTCCTGTAACATAACATAGTAAAAGTTCAATTAAATTTTACATGAATAAAAAAATTTAGGAGTAATCAAACATACAATTTCAAAGGCTTACCATGTGAGTTGCATCCTTGAGTTTTCTTTACCGTTGAAGCTTGTTAATAATATTGGAAACTGTGTGTCTGAATGAAATTTCACAAATCGCCAAAGTGGTGATGTTGTCACTTCTTGAAAACCCGTAACCACTTTACTAAAAGCTTGATAAGTATATGGTTCTCTATCATATTCAATGTCTAGGAAATTAAAACCATGAGGAATATCTGCAATAACTAGGCCATATTCCCTTTTAGGTATTAGTGATGCAATGTCTTCATAGTCACCTGTATTATTTGATATTGGACATTGTCGAGCCCATTCCAAATGTAATGATTAAGAGTAGGATCAAGTTCAACATTCATAAGACGCTTCCTTCTCATGTTCTCCACCTTAAATTTTTTCAATAAATCTTTTGAACGTATCTGGTACTCCATTTCCATCCTTCTTCGACATCTTTAATGACACACACACACACACACATACACACATATATATATATATATATATATATATATATATATAAGTAATAAAATAAAAATAGTTTAAATATGAATAAAATGAATTTATAAATAAACATACCTTATTGAATGCAATATAAAACTCTTTTAGTCTTGATGTAGAATTTGCTTATGGGTAGTTGCATACAACATCATCCCAACTGTCTTCACTCAACATTTTAACCATGTGTTCTTGTATTTTCATAAAAAAAAATTGACTGAATAAATCAAGTTAAAAGTGTTAATATATTGAAATGTATAACAAATTCTACCAACATCATTATGTTTTATTTAAAAGAAAATTATAATGAAAGAAAAATAAGAAATAATTCAAGAAACTTACTTTTGAAATTCTGCACACATTTCTTCCATTGATAATTCACCCAACTTCACACGGGCTAATACTGATTTGACTAATTTATCATCCTTCACACCTTGCATTGTTCTCCAAGGTGTGATAGCCATATCCTCTGGAAGCTGCTTCATTTTAGGACCCGCCTTACTCTTGGTACACATTATGGGTTTACTCTTTCTAACCTTCTGATTTTTTATGGAAATATTCTCCCACTAATCAAAAATCTCATCAATCAAATCCCATACCTCCCCAGTTCTAAATGCCAACTGAAAAATGTTATCTGTGCCTCTGAATAAATTTATATTCAATTTTCCATCTTTTTCTCTTTTTTCATCAATTTGATAACCTGTTTCCATTAAACATTCATTTTGAAATGCTACACTAACATGTGTCTTATCCCCACCACATTTTTCTATGAATTCATTATGAATAAATCTGACCCTTGGGATGAAAGTCATTTTCATTCTGTACTCATTATCTGCATTATGATCCCATGCCAATAACTTCGATTCTATTTCTATTAAGCCAGCGTAAATGATGCATTTCACTGTTTGAAAAAGATAGTTATTGGGATATTCTGCAATCAATTGTCTCTTAGCCTCTATCGAATGGTTCCCTCCAATTACATAATCTTTATAATCAAAACATTTTGTCTTTTCAAATGCTTGTTTGTTGGGAACCTAACGTGGATCGAAAAGAACCACACAATCCACCACATGCGCATATGGATTGAACCTGAATAATGTTTTCAGATTATGTACATGTAGGTGATGGGCCTTTCTAATTTGATATTGAGATTTTCCTTCATCTGGGCTATAAAATTGGTTAACATTAAGCTCAAATGTTTGGCCACCAAGAATTAATTTATTCTTCCTCAACTCTTGTCGAATAGCATTTTGTTTTGTTTTAATAATGCCATCCTCTAACTCAGCACCTGGTGTTATGATTTCTCTTCTTCCGTGAGAGCTTTCAATTTGTTCTTCACTGCTGCTCACGACCTTTATAGGTTCACCAATATTTGATTTCCTAGTCTTATTGGATAACATATCAGTTTTTTTATAAACAAGCTCTCCTTCATGAGGTGAAAGAGAGACATCTTTGGCGATTTTTCTTTTTGGTGTCTGATCTGTTTTCTCCTTTTGCACAATAGTTCTAATCTCCTCCTCACTAATTCTATCATAATTTTATGTTTCTTGTTCGACACCTTCAAAAGAAACATATTTAAGTTTACTAGATTGACCCACCTTAGTGACTCTTGGTTGATCCCCTCTTTGTACTATTGCAGTGTCACAAGCTATTGATCTTTTCTTCAATCTTATTTCCTCCGCTTTTTCTTTGTGGAAAGTGTTGATCACATCCATAACATTTGGCACCAACATATAAATACCTTCAAACATGTTTGAAAGACTCGGAAAAAAATTCTATGAAACAAAATAAAATATGTCAATGATCAATAATTTATAAAAAATTGAATCATCCTTACAATAATGCATAGAGGAAATAAAAGTAAGCATACTTACAATGTTATTTGCAATGTTGCTTGATACTTCTTTAGAAAATTTTGAAGATATTTCATCTGTGTCATACTTGACGATTGATAGACGATATCTAACCTTTTCACGTTTCTGAGCTTTCCTTGCAAGAACATAAATAGTGTTTGTATTCGGGACCATACATATGTCTCGTACTCTGCCCATCACATCATATGGCTCATTTAAGTCAATCATACCACAAAGCAGATAGATGTGTATATCAGCCTCCGTTTCACTGTCTTCAAGATACCATGAGAAATTAGTTTTCTCTATTTCCTCGACGTTCTTCCAATCAGAAATAAGCTTTAATGAACCTGGTGCCCCACTTACTTGACTTTTATTAGTGTGTGCAACAATGTCCATAGTGTGTCCAGCTGCAACTTTAGATTTGGGAGTTGTATCCATAGTGCGTCGAGCTGCAGCTATAGATTTGGGAGCTGCTGCCCTAGCTGCAGAAACATTCATAGAAATCTTTTTTGATGCCATTTTCCTGATAAAAAAAATATGTATATTAGTTAATGGAAAAATAATACGGATAAAATAAATTTAATAGACAAAATTTATTTCTAAAACTAAAAAACTTATAATCTTTTAATATATTTTAAAATTTTAAAATTTAATTTTACATTACATAGAAATTGAATAAAAATAAACAAAATAAAATAAAATAAAAAATTATTTTACTTTACATAGCAATTAAATAAAAAATTTATATAAAAGTTTATAAATTTATATAATATTTTAATATATTTGAAAATTACAAATTTCTATTTCAGATTACATAGTAATTAAATAAAAATAAACAAAATAAAATAAAAGCAATTAAACAAAATAAAAGAAAAATTAAATTTTTTATAATGTTGTTTTAATACTTAAATTAAAAAAAAAAATTAATATTTAAATGTTAAAAACAAATGTTATAATATTATATATATTTTTTAATTTTTTTAATTGTATTGTTATATAGTTTTTTTTTTAATTTATTGTATTGTTATATTAAAACACATGTTTATTTATTTATTTATTATATTGTATTTTTTTTTAATTATATAATGTTTAAAAACAAAACATAATTGTTATTTAATAAATTGTTTTTTTTGGTTATATTTTGATATTTTTAACAATTATTTATTAATTATATTATATAACCATGTTTTTATTATTTTTATATAACAATGTTTTTATTATATTATATAACAATATTTTTAGTAAAACAAATTAAAAAAAAAACTATTTAAAAAAAAAAATTAAAAAAAAAACCAACGTTGTGACCGTGTGTCGTGGACCGTGCCCGCGGGGCGCCGGAGGCCGGCCGGGCAGCGCCACGAGGGGCTGCCTAGCTGGCCTCAGGCCCCCGGTTGGGCAGGAGGCCGATTCACGGTCACGACGTTGGTTTTTTTTTTTTAATTTAATTTAATTTTATTTATTAAAAAAAAAAATTAATTATTTTTTTTTTAATTTGTTTTAATAAAACAAATTTTCTTCTTCTTCTTCTTCTTCTTTTAATTTTTTTTTTTTTTAAATTTTGTTTTTTAATTTGTTTTAATAAAACAATTAAAAATTAATAAAAACATTGCTATATAATATAATTAATAAATAAATATTAAAACATTATTTAATAATTTTTTTTTTTTTTAAATATCAAAATATAACAAAAATATATATATATATAACAATTTATTAAATAACAATTATGTTTTGTTTTTAAAGATCATATAATTAAAAAAAAACAATACAATATAATAAATAAATAAATAAAAACATTTCTTTTAATATAACAATACAATAAATTAAAAAAAAAAAACTATATGACAACACAATTAAAAAAAAAAAAATGACATATAAAAAAACAATAAAGAAAAAAAAAATAAGATTTAAAATTAGAAAGAATAAAAATAAGATTTAAAATTAAAAAAAAAAAAAAAAGTATATAAAAAAAAAATTTCTCAAATAAAAACAAAAAAAAACATTTTAAATAATGAAACCACTGATATATTTATGATAAAAAAAAAAACAAATAAAAAATGTTATAATATTACTATTTTTTTTTATGTGCATGGTCGTTTTATGGATTTTTCTGTCTAGATGAACCTATAAGTCTTAAAAAAGAAAAAAAATTCTAAATTTTTGTCCTTAAAACCCTAAAAAATTTAGTTCTTTTTGCATTTTCTTCACTAAAAAAATGTAAAAAAATTATGGTTTTTGAACCTAAAAACTTTAAAAGATTAGTTTTTGGACACAAAAAACTATAGAAAAATAGATTTTCCCCAAAATCGTCTTTAAATTGACAGAATAGAAGGAAAACTAACCTTTGAAATGCAAAAAACTGTTGTCACCAATGCCAACACAACGCCTCCACAAAATTACGAATAGCAACACAACGCCTCCAATGCCAATGGAATGCCTTCACGAAGTTACCAATGCCAATGCAACACCTCCACAACATTACCAATAGCAACACAACGCCTCTAATGCCTCCACGAAGTTACCAATGCCAATGCAACACCTCCAGAAATTTGCTCTAACAAATACCAAAAAACTTGATGTGATGTGATGAATAGAAACAATCATTCTTATTATATAGCGAATATTGTCTGATTGGTTTACTGTTTAACGAATGTGGGATTAAAATTTCAAATTTAAAATATTTACATTTAGTTTATTATAGTTCATACTATAGTTAAAACACTTAATATTTGCATGTAGTTATCATAGTTAATATTTTATTTAATATTTACATGCACTGAATGTTGAATAATTCAAATATAATCTCAGATTAAAAATTAAAATATGAAATACTTACATGTAGTTAATTATAGTTAATATTATAGATAAAATAGTTAATATTTGCATTTAGTTATCATAGTTAATATTTTAGTTAATATTTACATGTACTCAATGTTTAAAATCATGGGATTAAATTTTAAAATCTAAAATGTTTACATGTAGTTAATTATAGTTAATATTATAGTTTAAATAGTTAATATTTACATGTTATTTTTGTAAATATTTACATGTAGTCAATTTTAAACCATTCAAATAAGAAAATTATTTTAGTTTCGAAGGCATGCATGAAAGGAATATTTTGTGGATATTTTGAATAGAAAGTATGGTGAAATATTTGAAGACCAACAGATTATTAATAAATTTTGAAACATATTTTAGATGAATATAACGTAAGTTTAAAATTTAAAATTTAAAATATTTACATGTAGTCATTATAGTTAAAATAGTTAATATTTGCATGTAGGTATTATAGTAATATTATAGTTAATATTTACATCTAGTCAATTTTAAATCATTGAAATAAAAACATTATTTTACTTTGGAAGGCATCCATGATAGAAATATTTTGTGGATATTTTGAATATAAATATCGGTAAAATATTTCAACACAAACAGTTTATTAAAAAAATGTTAAATACATTTTTTGACTAATATTTGTACCAAATATTTCAAATGAAAATTTTGGAGGGAAAGTTTTTCGCGAATTTTTTTGAGGGGGAATTGTGGAGGGAAATTTTTTCGCGAATTTTTTTGGAAGGAAAATTTGGAGGGAAATTTTCAGTCTTTAAGCTATATATTGTAAGTGGGAGAGGAATTTGTATCATTCAACCTATTCTTGTTGAAAGCCATGGTTTCTTCTGATAGCAAAGTTTTTCTTTGTACAACATCAACATCTTCGTCACGCAAAAACTCTATTCAGAGTGATGAATATAACAGGAGTTGTTCACGATGAATAGAGAGTCAAAAAATCAACTTGCACGTAATCCTAAAGATGATGAGAACAAAATTGATGAGGCGCAACAAAATGAAATTTCTGTAAATCGAGCGCCAGTTATACCACTTACTCTTAATCCAAAGGATTATGAAAGCAACAATGATGAAGGGCATGATGAAGAATTTCCAGAGTTAAAAGTTTCACTTCATCCTAATCCCAAGGATTATGAGGACACCATTGATGAAGAGGAAGATGAAGAATATCCACTTCATCTTAATCCTAAGGATTATGCGAGAACAACAGATGAAGAGGGGAATGAAGAATCTGCAAAGTCAAAATATCCACTCTGTCCTAATCCTGAGGAGTATGCCAGCACCACTGATGAAAAGGGGGATGTAAAATTTCCAGAGTCAAAATATCAAATTCGTCCTAATCGTAAGGATTATGCAAGCACCACTGATGAAGAGGGGAATGATAATGTTTCAGAGTCAAAAAATCCACTTCGTCCCAATCCTAAGGATTATGCTAGCACCACTGATGAAGAGGGAAATGAAAAATTTACAGCGTCAAAATTTCCACTCCGTCCTAATCCTAAAGATTATGCAAGCACCACTGATGAAGAGGGGGACGAAAAAATTCCAGAGTCAAAATTTCCACTTCGTCTTAATCCTAAGGATTATGTCAGCACCACAGATGAAGAGGGGAATGAAGAATTTGCAGAGTCAAAATATGCACTTCGTCCTAATCCTAAGGATTATGTTAGCACCACTAAGGAAGAGGGGAATGAAGAATTTGCAACGTCAAAATATCCACTTCGTCCTAATCCTAAGGATTATGCTAGCACCACTGATGAAAACGGGGATGAATTTCCAAAGCTAAAATTTTCACTTCATCCTAATCATAACAATTATAATTTAACCACTGATGAAGGGGGGGATGAAGAATTTCCAATAAATATAGATTCAAGGCATTCACTTATTCCTAATCCTAAGGATTATGAGAGCATCAGTGAGGAAGGGGAGGGGCGGGATGAAGAAATTCTAGTGAATACAAATTCAAAGCTTCCACTTATGCCTAATCCCAAGGATTATGAGAGCACCACTAAGGAAGGGGAGGATGAAGAGTTTCTTGCAAATGATAATTTTAGAGGCACAGATATGAATATTTCATTTTCTCCAAGTGACCATTTCAAGGACACTCATGGTGATGAAGAATTGAATCCTCCCAGGGAAGAATTTGAAAGCATGGGTCAATATGGTGAAGAATTTCTTTTGAGTCGGGGTTACAAAAGTGTCGATGATTCTTGTGAAATGTTTTCTTCAACTGATGATGGCAAAGAAAATTTTTTAGGCAATGATGTTGATGAATTTCTTAACTATGTTGAGGATGATGATAGTGGGGATAATATTCCTCCTAATGGTGATGAAAATAATTTTACAAAGGATGATGGAATGATGAAGCCGTTGCAAGCAAATATTGCAACTAGGAGTAGGATTAGACCTTTTCATATCAATCCAAAGCATTCCAGTTATACAAGTGTGAGGACAAAATATCTCACAAAAAGAAGTTTTGTCATTCATTTTATTTCAAGTGAATGTTATCGAAGGGATTGCTTGAAAAATATGGATTTCAACTTTGTTTTGGAGAAAAGGAAAACATATATGTCTATGAATAAAGCATGCAAAATTCATATTTAGTGGGTTACATGCAATCTACACTAGCAGGTTATGATTATCATATTGGGAATGTATTGTTTTGCAGAAAGGTGTTCAAAATGTTGCATTCAATTGGTAATTGTCGTTTGTCAAGAATCCAGGATAGATTGGAAAGGGATCCCACATATTATTCAGAAGCACGTTATAAATGGGAGGTGGGGCCATTTGCAAATACTGCTAAGACATGGATGAACAACTTCTTTTCAAATCATGGAGAGTGTATGCCAAATAAGGACACAATACATATTCCAGATAATTTATCGAGACGAGAAATATTATGTTATACAAATATTATGCAGAAGCTGTTGAAGGAATTGGTAATTTTATTACATATTCTTATTTTCCAAGGATATGGAAAATTGAATTCAACAATGTTCATATTCCTAAGAAGACAAGGATGGGGATTTGCAGCAGATGTGCTTCTCTTAAAGAAAAGAGAGATAAATGTCAAGGGGCAGAAATAGGTATGTGTTCAAAACATCGTTTTTTAAAATTTGATACTTATCAACTATGAAAATATATTTATTCATATGTTTCTTTTATTTTATGTACAGATTCCGTTGTCAAAGAACTTCAAGACCATCGCAATCAGCAAACAAGTGAAAGGAAAAAGTTGTATAAACATCGAAATAAGTGTTATGATCATCCAAATAAATATCTAGGATTGATAATTGATGGTATGGACCAAAAGAAAACACTTCTTCCACATTTTTTCCGCACGCCAAAAAAATTACAAGAGGAAAATTTCATTCAGTTTCACTTGGTTGGTTGTATGGTATTTAATGAGAAGATGTTTCTAAGAGTTTTTTGCACAACTCCAAATATTCACAATGATGCAAATTTGACCATAACTATAATCCATGATGTCGTTACTCATTGGTCTGGGATTCTTCCTGAAGTTTTGTATTTACAATTAGACAACACAAGTCGTGAGAACAAAAATCAAGTTCTTTTTGGGTATCTAGACATGCTCATTGAATTGGGTATTTTTAAAAATATAAAGGTTGGTTTCCTTCTTGTTGGGCATACTCATGATCATATTAATCAAATGTTCAGTCGTTTTTCAGTAACATTGAGGAAAGGTGTTGGGAGCCTATCATCATTAATTGAATGTACTAAGAAATCATACATTCCAGAGCCTGTTTTTCATGTGTTGGAAGAAACTATTGACATGCGAAGGTTTATTTTTGGATCGCATGGTGAGGAGAAATGCATTGAACAACTTAACGACATTAGCTTCCAGCATCAATTTTGTATCAAAAAAATTGATGGGATAACACTTATATGGGGCAAGAAGTATTCAACTGTTGAAGAATGGGGACCATCATCAGGTTTATCATTTTTGAAGTTCACTCCAGAGCGTCCAATATTTTCGTCAAAGATATTGTTATTACAGTCAGTTGCTGAACTCCATAATGCACGAAGGCAGAAGAGAGACATAAATTATTCTGAATGTCTAGAGGAAATTAAAATATCTATTAGAGATACATATGAGTACTTTGATGTCGCTGATTCAGTTTGGTGGGATTATTTTTCTAGTAATCAAAGTGATATGATTTCAAGATCAATAAATGTGGATACGCTTTTGAAGACTCCTTTTTTTTGGCTACAAAATATGCCAAATGAACATGAACATCAGGAAACACACAATGTTGAACAAAAATAGCCTCAAGCTATTATTAATACCCCACAGGTAGAGGAAAGAGAAATCTATATTGGTTCTAGAAGATCACGTGCACAACATGAAGCCATGGAAGACCTTTAAAGGCATTATGTTCAGGATCTTAAGGAGGTTTGCATGATAGCAGTGTTAGCAGATGAAGATCCACTTGGCTATCCATTCTGGATTGCCAAGGTTATAAAGGTCATTAATGAAAATGAAGATATTACAACTGTTGATGTACATTGGTATGCCACAAGTACCCACACTTTCAATGGTGTGTACAAGCCAGAGATGGTAGTGGAAAAAAGAATTGGCAGAAAGAGAAAAAGAAAGGGCAAAAATATAAATCGTCGCCGCACAGATGTCTTAAAATTGGAGGATGTTGACATACTTGTGTATGAATTCAATTTGACAAAGAGAGGAACTCTTCGGTTATAGACCATAAATATTTTGAAGAAATTGCTACCAGAACAATTACTGTTGAGATGGGACTCTGCAGAATGTAGACGTAGATCTACAAGACTTTTGAACTTTGAAATGGTGGGCATGCATGTTGACTCAGATGGAGCACTAGTTGATGAAAGAGAAGAATATGGATCATCTTCATCTGCATCGAGCCATTCATATGAAGATGTAGGTTATGATAGTGTGCCAGAACCTATGGTTAATTTTGAATAACTATCTAAGACACTTTTATGTAATTGATGTTTGCATGGTAACTTGAAATAAAAATTTTGACTTCCATCTCATTTTTCATGAAGTTATGAGACATTTCTATGTTTGTTGGATTATATGTTTTAATTATGAATAATTCATCTCTTTAGAATATCGAAAATGCAACAATGAATTACAAAAATAATTTATGTTATATTCAATGTACCAATGTTGATATTTTAATTATAAGTAAAATAGAAAATAGAAACTAATGTTGAATTTTTAGATTATGTAGTGATATTACCATGATATTATGTATTGTTACCATTTGGTATAAGATACTTTTAAAAATTTTAATAATTATATGGGTCATTGAAAGGGAACACTTTTTTTTTATGCTTGATTTTTAGGTTTTGGTTGAAATTAGATTTAAATTTGTCTTATGCTAAGATTTGAAAAAGATAAGTTTTTATCCTTTAAAATTAAAATTACTCTTACTTGTTTCTATTCAATGATAATTTTTTCATTTACTTGTTCATTTTTTTAAATTGTTTAAGTCTTATAATTTCTCCATAATTTCATTGTTCAAGTATGTTGAAAACTTTAGATTGAAAAACTTTAGATTTACAACTTGTCATTAAGGTTTTTATGTGCTACCAAATTTTATCTTTAATGTTATGGTTCACAATAATTACAATTTTGGGGTTGTTTAGAGTCAAGATATTTTATATTTAACAACATGGATGAAAATTGTTCGAAATGATAAGCCCTTCAGACATGTATTTGTTTATCTTTAACATCATCTATTAAAAATGTTAGAAATTTACGATTTTAAAAAATTTCCTAATATGTTGTCTTTAATTCCATTGTTACAAGTGTCAAAATTATGACATCATTTTTTTTTTGTTATTCCAGCATCAACTGGTTTTGTTTTGAGGGTGTTTTTTCAATCATTTTTTCAACAAACAATTTTTTTTTAGCATAATTTTATAAAATTTTGAAATTTGACCTTAAAAAAAAAACAAGTGCATTCTGGAAGACACACTTTTTGTTTTTGGGGTGTTTTTTCATGTTTTTTGAGACTTTTTGCGCTAGAGTTCCCATTTTGAGGTCAGGTTACCTATTTCATCGGTAACAGTGTTTAATGTTTCATCTTGAGATACTTTATTTTCTAACCTTCTTTTGAAAAATTTGTGCAGCATCTCACATGCTTATTTGCAACATTTTATGGTCTTGACCAAGTTGTCGGTAGTCATGGTTAAGTGATGGTGGTAGTCATTAAAAAATTCCCATATCTTGTTGCACTATTATAGTCTATATCAAGGTAGAGAATGTTCCCATGCCTAGTCATAAATGACTCTATATTTGGTGATTATAACACAACACAACAACACTTCATCCAGTCACTAGAAATTTGTATTGTCACTAGTTTGGTTGTTGAAACATTTTCCTATTGCTCATATGGTCACAAATTCTTATGGCTATAGTAGAGAGGGTGTTTATATTCTAAGATTTCCAGGAGAAACCATCAATTTCATAAAAAAATGCAATATATTCCAATAGATCATGCATGATGCAACATTAAGAATGGAGTCATAATTTAATGTTTCAAATTCATTATACTAGGAACATAGTCCAATTTTGTGCAATTCAACAATCAATAAAATACCCAAAAATTAATGCATAGTAACACCTTTGCAGACAGAGGTATGCCTTAATCAATATATCACTCAACAATGTGTAAAATAGATTGGGCATTAGGTAACTTCCCATGATGCACAGATTAGCAACTAAAATAATTGATAGTTAAATCGTTGTAGGAAACAGGGCACATAACTTTCCATGCTAATAGGGATATGTCTAGGTAATATTCAAACCTTGAGGCTCTCAAATTTTAGGTCAACATCCAAGGAGTTGTATGTAATCATTCTTTAGTTCACTTATTCAACCCTGCCTTAATACATGGAAATGTAATCTTGTATCCTTGTTTAGATGTATAGGGCAAGCCAAGACTTTAAGATAATTAACAATGTATTACTTGGGGTGAACAATGGGACCAACCTCACTACTCTCCTCCCAACCGCTAACAATCTTCTAGTATTGTATCTATCAAATCCTAGCATGTGGAACTTGTCCCATTGACCAGACCTCCATATGTATTTTGGATTCCAGAGGTTCCTTCCACACCTATGCCCTTCTAGATTAAGGTTCTGGGATTCTAGAGGAGGCCTTAATCCACCCAACAATCATGAGGGATTTTGGAGGAGTTATTCCTGCACCCAGTGGTGTTTGAGGGATTATAAAGGAGGTCTTCCTCCAACCAATAGTTATGAGGTATTTCAGAGGAGATCTTCCTGCACCCATCTGTCATGAGTGATTCCAGAGGATATATTCCTCCGCCAAAAAACCATGAGAGATTCCAGAGGAGATATTCCTCCACCCAACAGTCATGAGGGATCCTAGAGGAGAACTTCCTCCACACAAAATTCATGAGGGATTCCATAAGAGTTCTTCCTCCACCCAACAATCACGAGGGATTCCAGAGGATATATTCCTCCACCAAAAAGTCACGAGGGATTCCAAAGGAAATCTTCCTCCACCCAACTATCATGACAGATTCTAGAGGAGGTCTTATTCCTCCACCCACAGTGAATCCAAAACACGTAGTGTGAAATACCAATGCTTTTTCTTCCCTAAGAGACCAGGTTTTATTTTATTTCTCAGTGTTCAACATAACATATTAATATCAATTTTAACACATTAGTTAACATGTGAAACTTGCTGCCCACGTGGTGTAGAACAGTCGGTGATGGGGTGCACTGTTAAGGCACTCTGTTCTGTAAGGTCACCGGTTCGAAACCCGTGGGTGGGATGGGAGGAGAAAAAATGGAAAGATTAGGATTAGTCTAAACGAGAAAAAAAAAAAAAACATGTGAAACTTGCTTCACTTTGAACATAAATCTTCCAAAACCATATTTGATGTTGTATACACACATTTATGTATAGGAAATCCTAATAGTCATTCAACGTAGGAGAATTTAATGAAAGCACTAAGAACGAAGGTGTTGAGGTACAATAGGCCCTCATGAAACAAATAATTTTAGTACCCCTGCCAACATCATGAAAATTTCCATGCATGAGACTTGTATACTGCATGAGACTTGTATAATATATTTTGAGTAGTTAAAATATGTATTACAAGAAATCATAAGTGTATAGGATAGCTCACAAATATATGAAATGTTAAAACCATGCTTGGTGAGATGAAACATAGTTAGACCACTTTTGTTTCACACTCTAAATGTATACACTGCCACAAGAAACACATTAGTGCTATTGTAATGAATCAATTATAAGCGATTAGGTGCTTGAAAAAACCCATCCAGTTTAGGTTTTACTCTATAAGAATCACAAAAACATCTATTATGTAGGAGGATCACCTGATTATTCTAGTGTCCAATAATTTTTTCTTCCAATCACAGTATGACACCAGGTTACTAGTAAATACATATGGTTTTTTTAGGTTACCAATGTAATCGAGGTCTACTAAAAATTTGGCTAAGACAAGTATACCATGCCTAACATACACCATTAATAATTCTCCACATTTGGTTCTATTTAGCAATATTGATTTACCATAGTGCCTCTACTCATACTATTTAGGGTATTTGAAGAAACTCTTTTCAATATCATGATGGAAGCTTACCTTTGATACTATAATTTGTTTTTTTTCATCGTGGTGAAGACCCTTTGAGGTTTAGGTGCTACTCCTCCCTTGCAGAAATGTTCTTCCTATTGGCTACCACCTGACCATCTTGTATCGTCCTCTCCTTCCTTTCTATTGTTCGCTCCATGCTCTTGGTTATTTAGGACATGCCAATTTTGATTTTTCATTTCTTGCCAATTTTCCTCCCCTCTTTATCCCTCTCTCTACAATTTTCCCTCTTCCCAAGTTGACAAGGTGTATGGCGGGGAAAAAATCTCGTTTACAGTTTGCAGAATATATGTCAGCCATTGTTGGCTACATTTTGTCTTGTCCCTCCAATGCCTACGTGCACCTCTCTCCTATAGATTCTTAGGTTGTATTCTATGCGCGTTGAATTATAGTTGAATTATATACATCCTTGTTCATTTGATTAATAAAATTCCAATTTTATGTGCCATCACCCAAAACAATTTATGCCCTCTTGATCGTGCACCATGCAAGGAATTATAATATAAGGATTGAATGTATTTGGACTAAATTGGTTTATTCTCTTGTAATCATGCACAAGGATTAATGTTTATTTGAGTATTAAATATTATTATTTATGTTATTATAATTACCTAGATGTTGTTTAGTTTCCACCTAACTACCCTTAGTTAGTAGGATAGATTGTTACCTTTTGTATTTAATTTCTTCTCATAGTTATGGCGCTACGAGTTAGGAGAGTGTGCTAATCAATAGATACATGTGGCCAACTTAAGGAGGGACCATTATGGAGGATTTTTCCATGTTTATGGTTTTTATCAAGTTTATTATTTTGCACTAGGATAACAAAGCATAGTTTTACCATAACCCTATGAATGTTACTTCGTCTGATATTCCAAGATAACTAGAAAATAATTTACAATGTTCATATTGTTAGCACTCCACCGGATCTCTAAGGCTAAGAAGAGAACAACAAAGGTAACTACAGACCAAGCTCTCGCCAAGTAGCTATCCCTACTAGGCAGGAGAGGGATCTCTCCAAGGAATCACAGCCAAGAGGGCTGGATCAATTAGGTTTTAGGCTAGGTATAGTAGCACATGGGTTTTGATTGGTTGATTTGGGTGTTGGATGAGTGAATTAGGTCAAAGAGGTAACTAGGTTAGGGAAAATAAGATCAGAATTGCAGTCATCTAATGGGGCAAGGTAGGTAAGCACTCTAACACTTTAGGGTTCTTAGGTGCGATGAATCATACTGGTGAGGTGCTAAGAATAGCATGAAAATACATGAATTATTTTTAAACTGGAGAAACTGAAACAAATTATGATGATTCTCCTAAAACAGAGCATTTAAACATGAATTTTGCTTATCAAACTTGAGAATTCAACATATCATAGCGCTGGAATGAACATGAAAGATACAAAAAATTCATACATATGAAACTGAAGAAGAAACTATGCAAAAGCAAAATTCCACATGAATCCCAAAAGAATAGCTGCATCTTATCCAATATATTCCTGCCAAAATCTGAACACATTAGGGTCTCTGATCAATACAACAACATCCAACCTATGAAATGAGTCAAAAAATGAAATATATAGGCATGAAACAACTTATCCCAACCTCATTGGTAAAATCCATGATTTTTGGAGCTAATCCACAAAATTATGAACTGCATACCTAGAGTGTAGTGTGGTCAAACTGACTCATCCCTAACTTTAGTGAAACTGATTCATCAATCCTCTCAAAGAATTTTACCTAATGTATTTACCCCTAGGTAACTCAAAAAAATCATTATTAAATTTACATCCATGATTTATATTGGTAAAAATATTATTTTTCCATGGTGAAACTAAGAAAACTAGAAAAATCAGGAAAAACAGAGAAAGGTCAGGAGCGCAACGCGAGTGTCGAGAACGCAGCACCAACTTTGGCTCAAATTTTTAAGGGGTTTTTGATGTCCAAATTGAGCTCAGGATAGCTCATTGGAAATCATGTACTATCTAGTTTCCAAAATTGTCCTTGGGTTCCAAAAATGATAATATTTGAACCTCAAAAAATTTATTCTCCCAAGATTAGTCAGGAGCGCAACGGGTAGCTGAAAAAGAGGGTAGAAACATGATTTTTTGGGTTTTCTTTTACCTTTTCACCTGCAATTTATTTTGCTTATAAATGTGGTTAACCTGACTATATTTGGCATTATGAATCCAATGGTGCCTTCATTTTTGCAAGTGGAGGCTCCTAGAAGAAGCGCAACGCCTAGGGAGTTGCACTCCTTACAATGTAACTATGCCAAAATTGCCAAAAGTTTGAAAAAACAAAAAAAAAAATCAAAACTTGCTCAAAATTTATCCAAAATTATGTTGTGGAAGGCTGATGAAGTGTGCTAAGCAATTAGGTATGCCTTAGCAAGGATTTCAAGCTTGTCTCCTTCCTTTTTCTTGGCTAGCGTTTGCTTATGTTTCTCCTACAATTGCTTGAGTTTGATGCTACAAACCTTGTTTTTTGTGATATACCTGTTTGAAAATTTTCTAAGCATCTTGTTGTCCTTTTTTTCCTTTTGGGGGATTTTCTCAAGATGGATTTTGACCCTATCAAGCCATCTCTATCTGTCATCTTGAACCTCCTTGGCAATCCTCTCCTCAAAATTGAGTTTTTCTTCCTCAATATTATGTTATTGTAAAGCCCTCTTAAGACCCCTTGTCTTTGGTCTTGTTTTAATTCTTTGGGTGTCATCATGGTTAGGGTCATTAAGTGGAATCATGGCTTTACCTCTCTTTTTTTTTAGCAATTCTAGCTCCATAAGAACTTGCTTATCATTCAACTGCTTATTCTCCTACTTAAGAAATGAAATCACAAATTCAACTCTATCCAAATTAGTTTGCACATCTCTAATTTGGGCATCCTTCTCTTTGAAAATCAAACTGGAGGCCTCATGATCATCTTGTTGATCCAAGTCAACTAGGCCAAAATTTGTCTCCTCATCATGAGGGTCCTCGTCCTCTTGCATGACTTCTTCATGCACCACTGCATCATCTAGCTTTTTCTTTCCCTTGTGTACCTACTTTGTTGATGAAGAAGGCAAGGGCCCTTCCAAAATCTGTGGAGAAAACATATGCCTAGGTCCCCTCTCATAGGTTTTATCCAATGTGTATATCTCAACCTCTTTGGTATTTGTAGGCTCTTTGAACACAACTCTGCTGGAGGACCCAATATGACTTTGAAATAATGATGATGGTTATGGTATGGGTCTGGTAGGCTGATTTGATGGAGGAATAGATGTAGAGGGCTGAGATGAAGGATGGATGGTTTCAACATGTTCAGCTTGTGGAGCAATGAAAACATCATTGGCAATGAAGGTATCCCATGAAATTTTCAACTGATCTAGATGATGGAGTGCAATGATTTTGATCAACGAGTGATGGAAGAGGATGTTCATTTGTTGATCATATTCTCTCTTATGTACTATGTAGGCCATTTTTTATTTTCTCCTGAATAAATAATATGGGATATTGAGTAACTTGACTCTTGTGAAAGGTATGAGTAGTCTAATTTTTTAGGTATAAATTCTGGAGAACCTTCCTTCACAAAAAAAGTACTTCATGATTATTTTCATCATGGGGGTATACCTAAAAGAAGGTAACTAAAAGGGAAGACCCTCTTTCTCTCATTTTTGTACATTGGTTTGATGAATGGTTGATAATACTGGTCATCCAATTCTTTCGCCTTAAACCACTTCTCACCCATGTTTGGTATCCTTGTGGCAGCAACAATGATAGGTGTAAATATAATGAAGGTCACTCCTGCAAGGGTCACCTGATTATCTCTGAGCTTTGTGATGAAAACTCTTCTCAAAACATGGCGGTGTTGGACTCTTTGGATCATTTTGCAAAAATCAAGGCAACCAACATATTCAAAGCAAGTGACTGTAATAAGAGAGGCCATCAATTTCCTGGTGTTAGTGGGCTCAAGCCTTATAATTTTTCCTCCTTTGTGAGGTCTCCTTCTCTCTCTATCCTCCTCTTCCTCCATGTAATCTCTATCTTCCTCGTACATAGTGTTTTTAGTTTTGAATACCTGGGGTAGGGAAAGACGAGTGGAAAATAGGTTTAGGGAGTGGGTATGAGAGTAGGAAAAATTGGGGGAATAGGGAAGGGGGTTAGTGAACTTAGGGGATTGATATGTGATTAAAATACTTAGGGAAATGGGATGGGGAAATTGATTACATGTTTAGGGGAAGTTGCCTATAAAATGAGTAGTCCAGGAGCTAGCGTTTTTAGGAAAGGTGGTTTGGGGACATGGATTTAGTGATGTAGGGGTAGTGTTAGGGTTTAATGTGATATGGGAAGGGAATGCAGGGTCTAGGGAATAATTTAGGGTTGTAGGGATGAATTTTAGGGTTTCTTAGTTTAAACACTTGGCAAACTTAAATGAGATATTTTACACCTTAAATCTGGAAATGAAAAATGATAGGAGGGCATAAATTTTATTGATTACCTGTACTGGAGGTGAAGAAACCATTTTCTGGTGTTTTGTAGAAGTTGGATGAAGTTTTGAAGCATGTGGATTAAATTGGGCAGGAGCGTTGTGCCATTTATAGGAGCACATCACCTCTTTACGAAGTGCGGAGCACCCTTCTCCAGGAGCACAATGCCAGTTCTAGAGCACGGTGCCTAACCTCCAGGAGTGCAGCGCCGCCCAAAACTTGAAATTTGACCTTGCAAACTGATTTTTCGAGCTGAGGGAGTGCGATCACGATGGTTGGGAGAGCAAATAATTTCTTTCTTTGTCTTGTGATGGGATTTATACTTGATAATTTGAATGCATTTGCCTTTGGGACCCACTTTACTTTCTTCTCATTCACTTTAAACTTTGAATATTTAGATTTCACTTTTGTTTATGATTTGGAGATTGATCATGTGATGGATTGAGAATATTTAGATTTTGAAGCTTCTGAGCTTTCTTGGCACTTGAAACCTTTGAGTTGACGACTATCTTGGAACCATTGAAATTATTACAATTTGAGAAAACATAAACTTACATGATGAAATGAAAATTACATAATTGAATAAAAACTAAAGATTAAATTTCAAATTTACATAGTAAAGTGAATTTATTGATCTCTCTTAGCCTTATTGGTCTTTATGCAATGGAAATGATGTTTTATTGGACCTTGAAAACTCTAAGACTTAATGGACACATTTATTGAATTGAATTCATGATGATATGAATGAAAAGATGATAAGACTCATGAAATAATGGACACTCAACATGGTGAAAATGTGAGCCAACAAGTGATGAGATGAAATTTTTTGAAAAGAGTGAACTTTGATGAAAATCTGCACCAAGTGACCAAATTTTTGCATGACTGTAATATTCCTAAATTAGCATATAACTAATTTGAATATTAATTTTGTTTTTGTCATTTAATTAGATGAATAAATGGGTAGGGAGGCCCATAAATCTCTTTAGTAGGCATAAAATCTCTCTTAGTGTGAAAAGGGATCATATTCATAACTGGATAAAGCACCCTAATGTATGAGTAGGGGCTAATGCATGTGGAAAAGGTCAATTTTGACCAAGTCAACAACACTAATATGGAGGGAGTGGATCATCATTAAGAGACAGCATAGTGTGAATGGAAGGAAGACTCATGATAGTGGAAACCCTAATGAGTGGGATCCAACGTGAGAAGGCTCACATTGTTTATAAGGAGGAAAAGGCAGAAATATGTGGTTATGTTATTTATTATTGATTTTTTGTTCTGTATGACTTCTTGCATCCGTTAGTTGTTTAGTTGAGCTTTCATTGTTGTTTAGCACAGGGTGTTCCCGAGCGGGGATCCCACCTCTTCCCTTGAGGTAGCATCTTGGAAGAGAATTGTACTATCATTTCCACACATCCAAAATTCTGGCCTAGCTTCACTCTTCAGCTACAACACATTTTCTGTTCATATTTGTGTCGTGTTGTAGGGTGTTGCAGTGGAGGGTTGAGAAACCCACTTTCTGAGCTAGTTTCTCAGGGGAGGAAGCATTATTATCATTGGGAGATCAAAAAAGAAGGTTCTTATGCTTTATCTCACATCTGGACACTATTCAAACCTATTCCCATCATCTACAGTGTAGATTCCCTCTTTGACTGTGTTATTTCAGTAAGAATTTGCAGTGGAGGTTTTAGTGCTTGATTTGGAGGGTGAGATCTTCAGTGTTAGGATCAACATTTCACTTGGAGACTTTGTTGGAGGAGATCTATTCAATTCTTTATCAGTTCATCCACCTCCTTACAGTATTCATTTTTTAGCTACAATTTAGCCCTAGGGATATATTTCGGCATTTTGATATTTTGGGCATTTCCAGAAATCCTTCCCGTGTTCTCTTGGAAAAGTGTTTAGGAATCTAGATCTTCACTCCTAGCATTGTTTGAGCTATATAACAACAGATCGATATTGATCTATCTTTATGTAGCACTTTATGCCCTAAAACTGTGTTATCATGGCTCATGGCACTTGTATAGCATTATTAATCATGTATTAGCATATTTTCATATTGGAGGCTTGTTTCCCATTACTTGAGTAACTAGATCCTCAACATCTTGTGCCTAAATATTTGCTGATATATTTAATAAGATGGATGTACATTTGTCTCATGTAATGGTGTATTGATGTATTCACTGCTACTTTCCATGTTTATGTTATATATTACTACTTTCCCCATTTGGGAATATTACAGTGGTATTTGAGCATAATCTTGGCTCAGCCTGTGAGTTTCAGCCAATATGATATAAGAAGAAGAAGAGAAGGATATGAGATCTAAAATGATGGAAGGAATGAAATTGGTCTCATCGCTTTTCAGACCTATGAAGAACCTCTCCAATGAGGTCAAGCAGATGAAAGAGGAAAGATGCAATGAGACCTCTAAAGGGTTTCAAGAAGAGGAAGGTCCATGTACTTCCTATCAGCAGAAGAAAGAACCAGTATTGCAAAGAGCTCTAAAGCAATACACTATGACATTTTCTTTTAAAGAAGAAGACAAAAGGCATGGAGATGGAGGAAACTTGGATCATGAGATTCTAAGTGAATACCTTGCAGAATATAAGTCTCAACCTAGATATTTCAAGGAAAATATAACTTTCCCATAGTTCATTCAGCTCAAAGAAGAAAGAATACCTTGCAGAAATAGATTTGTATTTCCTATATTTGCTAGGTCATCCACATGTATAGCAAGAACTTGGGGAATGAAGTTGGATGCATTTTTCTTGCTACATCACGTAGTAGAGAGAGAATCTATTGAGATTGCAGTGCTGCACCTTGAAGGTGAAGCAAAAATTTGGTGGTTTTCCCATTTGAGTCATGCAAGAGTGACTGCATATGCAAATTTTACTCAAAGGTTGATCAAAAGTTTTGACAAGAGGAAATCAGAAGGGAGGAGGCCTTCACCACCGCTTGCTACAAGAGCACTTGCATCAAGAGAAAGAACACTTGCACCTTTGCAAAGTGGTCTTCACCTCTTGACATTTAGAGTCTCATGCACTATTCTGGAGATGCATGAGGAGGAGGAGACTTGTACCATTGCTGATGCAACCATAGGAGAGAAGTGATCATCATCAGTAGTTGGAGAAGTCATCACACCAGAAGAAGGAACCCTTGTAGCAATACAAGATGTTCCCAAGAAAAACCAACGTATGCAAATATTTCCACTTTATATTACTTCATCACATCTTATGGAGGAGTGTGGGAAGATGCCATTACATGACCTAGGGTCAAGATACACTGCTGATTTGGAGAAACACACTATAACTGCGCTGAGGAGCCTTGATATAATCAAGGAAGAGATAAGAAGTCATATTGGTTACTCAATGTTGAGCTTCACACAACTCTTGGGGTTGGAGTGTACATTTTTGGAGGATGGGATGAGCATTGTCCTAGGAAATGCAATGCAGAACTATGTGTTTAGTATTGAACATGATCTTGAGACAACAGATGCACCATCATGGAGATCACCAGCGTTGTCCTTGAGTAGCAGTGATGAGTTGGGGGCCCATCCATTAGTGGGGCATTCCAATGACCATTCCACATGTGTAGCAGAGGATAGGCTGATGGTTCATGAGATACATATTATCTCCATTTACTATAATGGATCCTTATTGTTGATAACTACCCAACTCAGTGAGATGGATTTTCCTTTAGCATACTTAGATCCTTATGGATTCAACTTGGTCATTGATGAGTGGTATTCATATGGAGATCTCCAGGAGATTTCATTTCAACATCCCATGAAATGCAAAGATAGAAATCTGATTTGGCAAGATGGTATTATTCATTGGAGGGATGCCAATGTTGGGCATGATGATAGACACTCACCATTGGTTGGATGGGTGATGTTGATGAGCAAGAGGTTGGAAAGCCACTTGCAGATCTATGACACATGGCAGCAGGAGGCAAGGCTGCGCTGGCTACTCTTGAAAGAGTTAGGCCATCATGTGACATATCCTTTGTCAAAGGGCATGTTATGGGTCGAGGCATTACATGGAACCCATATATTATGGCAGCAGAATATTTGGTTGTATGGGGCATTCTACAAGTCAACTATCATGATATTACTCCATGACTAGTATGAGGGTGAGATGAGGGAGCAACAAGAGATGTTGTTACCTTGGTTATTCTTGAGAGAGTATGGGTTGATTCTCTCCCATGCTTTGCATGATGTTGCAAAACTAGGTGATGGCACTATCATGGTGAAAAGGGGCTACTCCTTAGCCTTGGAAAATCATGAGGTACTTCCACTTTGGAAGGAATCTCCCATATACATCAGCATTATGGTATATGACTTTGACATTGGACATGTTAAAGAATGGATCTATGAGATGACAGGAGCCTTATTACAAAGGCCAACAGTGCTGTCACTTGGGAGCTTGGGTTTATTGATGGAGTGTTCCCAGAATCACTTCACATATGATGTACTTGATGGACAAGGAGGAGGTGAGAGTGATGGAGTAGTGAATGGAGACATCTATAACCATGATATGATCTTCTTGACTTGGATTTCCAAGCATAAGAAGAAAGATCTTCATGCAGCACATGGTTCATTCCTCTTCATGGGAGTATGTCATACCACTATGGAGGGCTCATTCATGGATATTATTATCATCTTACTCTCAGTACATGGTAAGAATTATGTTTTTGCATTTATTGATTATCTAACAAAATATTTGCATTCTCTTACCATTTCTATACAATGCATTGCTCCACAAGAGGGAAAGCCTCTCTTTGGGCTTCATGGTCATTTTTGGGCCAACATCTATGATGGAGATAGCCATATCTTGTATGGATTTGGGAAAGTTTTGTATTCTTTTATATATGCTCAGTTGATATACAAATCCATTTACTATTTACTAGTGTATGTGATGACATACACAACTAGAAATTTGTTAAGAAACAGCTTGCCATGTTATTTTATGAAACAACGGTTAGAAAAACTTCATTGTGACTACTTGGGAAACTGTTGGTACCTTCTAGCACTTTTTAAAATCTTTAGTAACTCTCTCATTTGGATACCATATGATGATAATGTCATATTCACTTTATAGGGGTGGTATGGGCCATAACCAAGGAGTGGATCTTTGAAGATCCAACTGCCTTTTTGCTTCATAAAGGGCCCAAATTCAGTAGCAGCTCTACACTCATCATAAGTAGAGAGAGATACAGTGTGGGATGGAAAATTTGATCCATCATTTTTAGCTATGCAGCCCACCTATTTTTCAAGAGCTTAAGGTGGAGGGAATTTTTCATGAGTTTCCATGTTGGAAGGTGACTCATTTTGTATGGATGATAGCTTGGGGATGGAGGTTTCACATGGGAATTATAGTTCCTAATGTATTTCAGATTCCATGCCTCAAGAGGACCTCTAGATAGCACATTGTTGCCTCCATGGGTATTTTACCTCTTCATGATGATAGTTATTTGGGATGGTCACCAAAAGCTAACTTGCATACTTGGCAGGAGAAACTTGGAGATTTATCAATGAGACAACATCTTGTTCCTTGGAGGATTTTATCATATGAGGATGCTACAGAAGGAGGAGAGGAGACTCTTCAATTATTTCCTTGCAGTTTCTTGAGGAAAAGCAACATTTGGGATGGGAGGACTGTAATATTCCTAAATTACCATACAACTAATTGGAATATTAATTTAGTTTTTTTCATTTAATTAGATGAATAAATGGGCAAGGAGGCTCATAAATCTCTTTAGTAGGCATAAAATCCCTCTTAGTGTGAAAAGTGATCATATTCATAGTTGGATAAAGCACCATCATGTATGAACAGGGGCTAATGCATGTGGACAAGGTCAAGTTTGACCAAGTCAACAACTCTGGTATGGAGGGAGTGGATCATCATTAAGAGACAATGCAGTGTGAATGGAAGGAAGACTCATGATAGTGGAAACCATAATGAGTGGGATCCAAGGTGAGAAGGCTCACATTGTTTATAAGGAGGACAAGGCAACCATATGTGGTAATGTTATTGATTATTGATTTTGTGGTCTGTATGACTTCTTGCATCCTTCGGCTATTTAGTTGAGTTTGCGGTGTTGTTTAGCACAGGGTGGTCCCGAGCAAAGATCCCACCTCTTCCCTTGAGGTAGCCTCTTGGAATATTATTGTACTATCATTTACACACATCCGGCATTCTGGACAAGCTTCATTCTTCAACTACAACATAGTTTCTATTCAGGTTTGTGTTGTGTTGTAGGGTGTTGCAGTGGAGTGTTGAGAAACCCACTTTCTAAGTTATTTTCTCAGGGGAGGAAGCATTATTCTCATTGGGAGATCAAAAAAGAAGTTTCTTATGCTTTATCTGACATATTGGCACTAGGCCAACCTATTCCCATCATCTACAGTGTAGATTACCTCTTTGACTGCATTATTTCAGTGAGCATTTGCAGTGGAGGTTTCAGTGCTTGATTTGGAGGGTGAGCTCTTCAGTGTTAGGATCAGCCTTTCACTTGGAGAATTATTTGGAGGAGATATATTCATTTATTTATTAGTTTAGCCACCTCCTTCCAGTATTCATTTTGCAGCTGCAATTTAGCCCTAAGGATGTATTTCAGCATTTTGGTATTTTGGGTATTTCCAGAAATCCTTCCTGGGTTCTCTTGGAAAAGTGTTTAGGAATATAGATCTTCACTCCTAGATTTTTTTGAGCTATATAACAACATATATATATTGATCTATCTTTATGCAACAATTTATGCCCTAAAACTGTGTTGTCATGGCTCATGGAACTTGCATAGCAGTATTTCTCATGTATTAGCATATTTTCCTATTGGAGGCTTGTTTCCCATTTCTTGAGTAACTTGATCCTCAAGATCTAGTGCCTAACTATTTGCTGATATATTTAATAAGATGGTTGTACATTTGTCTCATGTAATGGTTTAATGATGTATTCATTTCTACTTTCCATGTTTATGTGATATATTACTTCTTTCCTTATTTGGGAATATTACAATGACCTAGTGGAATGATAAAAATTTCTAAGTGGGACCCCTAAAATGACACGAAAGAGTTAATTTTGATCACTGGTGGAAGGATGAAAATAATAACACTAACATTGGCTCCAACTGGGGATGGTATCTCCTTGGAGGTTCCAAGAACATCGTAGACCAAGTGTCTATCCATTCGGGATGAAGTCAAATGCTAAAAACTCATTGAAAACTAAAAACTTAAACTGATTTGTGACAAACTCCAACTGACTGAAAAATGACTTTAAAATTGACTCAAAAATGGTCTGACTTTGACTGAATTGACTAAAAATAGCAGAAAACCAATGAATCTTTATAGCCTTCACTTTGGGCCCCAAGCTTCAGTGATTCTCCTATTCACACTTTGCATGAAAGTTAAATTGATATTTACAATGATAGTGAGAAATCTGAAAACTGCATCAAGAATAATAATTTTTAAGGAGCCTACCATTGACCGATCCTCCTAAAAATTATTATCCATTCATCTCCTATAGCAAAAATTCATTTTCCCCTCAAATAGTTGAGATCTTGTAAGGCCCTTTCCATAATTTTCCAAAATTTCCGTGCTTACCTTTTTCCTCATTCCTTGCATCCCACCAGAGGACTACAACTTCAAGCTTGAAGTTATCTGCTTTGGTCTTATAGTCATACACCTTATTTTTCTTCTCATGAAGCTTTGAGGTGTTTTTAAATACCTCATCTCTCGTCTGTCGAAGATGGATCGTATGATTGATCTGGCGTTGTACATCATTCTCCTCACTTCTGAATTCTTGCAACAATTTCATAACTGGGACTACAAGTGATGTAGGAAAAACATTGTCTATTCCTTAAACTAACTGAAAAGGGGGCATTTCTATATATTTCTTACTACTCACCCTGTCTTCCCACAAGGCATTCACAAGCTTTTTGTGCCAGTTCTTCTTGGTGGCCTTCAACATCTTCTTTATGATATTGATCAAGGATTTATTAGAGGACTCTGTTAAACCATTACCTTGCGGATAGTAGGCGGTTGAGTGCCCCAAATTTATGTTATATTTGTCACAAAACTCAAAAATCCTTTTTTATTTGAATGCTTTCGCATTGTCGGTAATAATCTTATGAAGACAACCAAAATGAGACAATATGTTAGTCTCCAAAAACTGAATAATTACAAGATATGTCATTTGCCTTGTTGGGATCGCTTTGATCCATTTGGTGACGTAGTCGGTGGCTATCAATATCCATTTGTGTTGTGGGGATGAATTAGGGTGAATATCTCTGATGAATTCAAGTCCCGACTGCTGAAATGATGCATGAATTTAAATAGGCCGCAGAGGTAATGGAAGAAGTTTTTTTTACCTTGAAAAACTTGATACTCATGGTAACTCATCATTGTTTTGTAGAAATATGTAAATAGATTTTTCCAATAGTGTCCCACTCTCAATACTTTATTAGCCGTGGTCTTCCAGAAAAGGTGGCCCCCATAGTCTCCTTTATGAAACTCATTCATAACTTCTTGGTCTTCACTCTCAACCAAATAATTCAGCAATAAACCTCCTGGATCTTTCCAATAAAGGGCACCGTCCAAATGCTATATTTGGAAGCTTTCAACTTTAAGGGCGTACCCTTTCTCTTATTCATGCCTGTAGGAGGATTCAAATGTTGAAGCACATATATTATATTAGAATACCAATGTTACAAAAGAAACATATCAGATACATGTATCATAGTGACATCATGTTCTTCATCAGACATTGATGTAATAAGATTGATATCTAAAATATGCAGATTTGACTCAGCCATAAGCTTCGCTAAACCTTGACCTTTGATAAGCTTTGTGGGCTTGATTGCGAGGTCATATTCCAACATGGTTTCTATCCATTTCCCTCTTCTTCCTTCCGGATTTTTCTGCATAAGAGCATCTTTGACTACTGCGTTAGGGACATCAGCCAAAGTATGAGAATGTAAAATATAGACACGGAAATCCTTCCACGCTTTTATCAAATCCAAGGCTTGTTTCTCTATGATATTGTATCGAAGAGGTGCATCCCTAATGGTTCTACAGAAAAATGCAAATGGATGTTTTGTCTTGTCCTTATTTTGCATTAAGACTGCAGTTATGGTGTGCTCAGAGGTGAATGAGAATATAATAAAATCAATAGTGTAATCTGGGCTTATTAAAATAGGGTCAGTAGTCAAAGAAAACTTCATTGTTTTAAAGGAATTCTTAGCATCCTTGGACCACTTTACCTCATTATCCTTGTTCAACATGTTGGTCATTTCCCGAATGTGCTCAGCCAAATTTGGAATAAATTTTTGTAAGAAATTTATCTTACCATTGAAAGCTTGAATTTCTTTCTTACTTAGTGGAAAATCAATATACTGAATTGAATCAACCCGAGAAGGTTCAATCTGGATTCCATCCTTATAGATGATGTGACCGAGAAGTTTTCCATCCTCTATGGAAAAAAGGCTCTTCTTTAGATTAAGAGATTATGAATTTCCTGCATTTCTGAAAAAAAAATCCTTAAGTGATATAAGTTTTCATCATATGAATGGGAAAAAACTGTCAAATCATCTAAATATACCACTAGGAAAACATCTTTCTCATCTGAAAATGTTATATCCATTACATCCTGAAAGGTAATCCCTGCAATCTTTAGTCCAAATGGCATATTTGTGTATTTGAACGTACCCCAAGGTGTAGTGAAGGCAGTTTGTCCTGATCTTTCTCATGTACTAAAATATGACTATACTGTGAATATCCATCAAGAAAAGACATTCGAGATTCCCCAACCACACTTTGTAATATGTGATCCATTTTGGGAAGGGGGTAATTATCTTTCAGTGACACCTTGTTTAAATTTCTGTAGTCTATGCAGAGTCTAATTTGACCCGTCTTCTTTCTTACATGGAATAAATCAGATATCCAATCAGAAAACCTTATATGAACAATGATACCTGACTTGTAGAGCCTATTCAGTTCATTTTCCATTTATGGTAGAAACCTTGGGTTGATCCTTCTCAAATTTTTCCGAAAGGGCTTTTGATCGGGCTTAATTGGAATTGTGTGTTGTATGATGTCTTTATTATAGATATTTAAGTCTGCATAATCCCACGTGAAAACATCAAAAAATTTAGAAAGTAAATAAATGTATTTGCCCTTTACCTCAGGAGACAAATACCTGGATGGTTTGACCATCTTGGGCTTGTCTGTTTTCCCAATGTTTACGTCCTCCACACTTTTTTCTATAGGAACCAATGTTTGCTTCCTTGATACATCATCTTGATCAAACCATTCTTCCAAAGGTATGAGCCCTTTTAGAATATTTTTGTGCTTCAGCTCTAGCATATCAACCTGAGTTGCTTCGATGATTGATCATATTTTTCATAAACTTTGTCATTTGCACAATTCTCGAAGTCACCTTCACTTTGCAGAAAATTATTAACTTGTTGATCATCCCAAAATACTTGCCAATATCACAAGTTATCAGGAACTGTAGGAAGATTTTTCACATGAATTTAAAATTTTCTGTTATAAAATATTTGGATTTTAAAATTACTTGTTGTTGTAGCATGTGAATCTGCCATGAGGTTCTAATTTCTTGGTACTAATGTCAAAGTGTATTATGGAAAAATCTTCAGGATATCTAGCACAACATTCCTGTATGCTCTCATTCATGGATGCATGGCCTGGTATTCCCCTTTCACCTGTTTTATCACAGGTTTAGAGTCACCACATACTGAAATTCTTCTTGCGCCCAATTTCTTCAAAATCTTAATAACGGTGATCAATGCTTCATATTCCACATTGTTGTTAGAACAATCGAAAGCTAGTTTGTATGAACATAATATAACATTAGTAGGAACCTTGCCAGGCTGATGAAGAGGGATGCAGACCCAAATTCCAATACATGCCCTGTCCTTCCCCAAGGCACCATCAAAATCCATGGACCATAATCCATTTTCATCCTCCAAGAGCTAGAATTCTTATTTCTATTTTGTCTCAACTATCTAGGCTGCTTCTTGATTCTGATTTGAGCTTTCCTCTACCTTATCATATGGATTCTCTAAAACATTGCGCAGATTCTCTTTTTCCTTCTTTATAATTGTTCTGATGTAATTATGAATCTCTGGAACATATTGTACTTCTACAAGTTGACTATCTACATCACTCAAACCACTATCATTGAACAAAATGAAAGATTCTAAATCTGTATGTACAACATTTATTGGATGATTGTTAGGCCTCTCTTTGATTCTTATCATGTACTTCATATTTGTTTCCTGGTACAACTTTCTCAATTTCTCAAAAACTGGGATGGTGGCATAAGAGAAGTCTAGCTGCAGAGTGCCTCTCAACTTCACTCCCCAAGATCTAGACAACAACATACCAAACTGTGGTGGTATATCAGCCACCACCAAATCCATCAAGACATTCTTTGCTAGAATTTTCTCAATGGAAAATACTAAATTCTTAATAAGACCAAAACAACAGACTCTTCTAGAATCGAAGGAATACAAGTCATGGTAAGGATGAGCAATATCTAGGCCCAGTTTTTCCATAATGGCTTTTGGCATAAAATTGTGGGAAGCTTCAAAGTCGAGCATGGTATGGTGAAGGATATTCCGGTGGATTATCATACTAAAATAGAATGGGGGAACTTCACTATCCTATAACTGACCATCTATTGTTGGACCAAAGATAAGCTCAAGTTGGTCATCATCAACATTAAGTATATTAGATGAAGAATCAACTTTTAACAATTTGGCTACATGAGACTTATACTGATTATTCTTGACAAGTTCAGTTAAAGGTATTGACAATTTCAATTTGGAAATTTCAGTTTCTAAGATGAAAGGAGTGGATTTGTCTACCTCTTTAGTTATGTCTCTTTTGTCGGCATGATATTTTGATGTAGCTTGTTTCCTTTAGTTGTCCTTTTCTTTTCCTAATGAGCTTGCAGATGGCTGATTGTCTTTGTTCTAATTTGTAGCTGCAGGTTCTTTCCCTTTACTTTGATTACCTTGAGAATTATATTTTGTTTGAGTATCCTTCTGTTGAGATGCTCGCTTTTGAGTAGGAGTTATTGGTACATCTCTACCTCTCAATGTATATTGCCTCTACTGTGAGTTGAGGGTATTCAAGTATCCTCACTGATAACCATTAGATTCAAACTCCAAATAATGATCTTGGGCTAAAATGTAATCTTCATCCTTTGTTACATCCTTCTTCTCGACATAATCTTCATATTCAATCAAATATATGGGTTGGCCATTAGCTGTAAAAATAGTGGTTTTCTGCAACAATGTGATCTTCTTCTTCTTCTTCAACTCCCTGATCATAATTCTGCTGTAAGGGTGTTCAAATTTTTTGTGGCTGTGTTGGTTGATCAGGTGCCCTATGTTCCCTTTTCTTGATCCTGAATTGAGGTTGTCGTTGTTGTCCTCTAAAGTTAAGATTTCTAGCTTGCAGTTCTGGTTGCATCTTGGTGATAAACATCCTATCAACCATCCTCTCAACTATTCTTATTAAAGTATCCAGTTTTAAATCAAAAGATGATGATGCTTCCTCTTTGATAGTTACTCTCCTTTCACCCTTTATTTTTGAATTCTTTATGGAAAAATTAGCCTCTACACTAATTGAATTTTTCTATATGTCTTATAATGTAGCAATATTTCCTTCTCACAACTGATAGGAAATGTCTAGATCAAAACCATATGAATAATGCAAGAGGGCCAACCCTTGAGGGGGTTTGATCTCATTAGGAATAGAATGGTAAACTATATTGAATCGGACAGTGAAGTCCTGTACTGATTCATTTGGTTCTCTTTTCAGATTGTTATATTTAGAGAGGATTTGTAATGGATTCTTATTTACCTACCATATGACTATAAAATCATCTATCAACTGATTTGATGTGGCTATGGAATTTGAATTTAATGATCTGAACCATACCTTAACTTCTCCTAAAAAACTTTGAACTATGATTCTCATTTTTGTATCATCTTCATATATTTCCTCCAGGTCAATAAATTCTGTTGCTTTAACAATATGTTTTTTTTGCAATGATTGAAGAATTTTCATCAAAAAGTGGAAGTCTCTGGCCATAACCCTGAGTTAAGGAATTGAGTTGACCTGGTAAGATGAGGGGTGAAAATATGGCCATAATTCCTGTTGAATGGAATACAAGAGTGACAATAGGAAGAGTTTTCTAAATAGGTGATGAAGTAGATGGTGCAGAAGAGGAAACAATAGCTGACTGTGAATGTGCCAAGATAGGTATTGATTCCTGTTGATATTGGATTATAGCCTTTTTCGACTGGTACTGAAGTTGTTTTTCTAGACTTTCAAGCTTATAGAATTGACTCCAGACTTTAGTGTCAAAGTATGATTTAGACTTAGTTTCTTCAAAGGATAAGTTTTCTTCAAGTTTTAAGGAACTAAGATCTAACTCAGAAAATGACTTGACCTCAGAGAGTCTTAAAGGATCAAATAATATATCAGCTAATGAGGTTTCAGACTTAGATCGAAATAATGACAACTCAAATTTTAAATCAAATGGTATATCTTTGAGAGATAGAACTTTAGTAGGCAGTGAAGAAGATCTTACCAATGGGATTGGATCTGACTGAATCTCTATATCTTGATATATATGCTTCCGAACAAGACTCTTTGGGTATTTGACTCGATCAGCTGGGTGAGGATCAAGATTTGATCTAGTGTATCCCCTTAAAGCCAAAATTTTCACTGTTCAACAACTTGTTTCCTCTGCAAATTTTTCATATCAACCTCAACGAAATCTTATACATATCATCCAAAGGCCAAGAATTCAAAGAACTAATGGTACAACTAGGAAATATCTGACACTTTTCTTCCCCAGTGGAATCACCAAGATGTTAGCACTCGACCGGATATCCAAGGCTGAGAAGAGACCAGCAAAGGTAACTACGAACCAAGATCTCACCAAGTAGCTAGCTGTACTATGAAGGAGAGGGCTCTCTTCAAGGGATCATAGCCAAGAGGGCTAGATGATTAGGTTTTATGCTAGGTATAGTAGCAAAGGGGTTTTGATTGGTTTATTTTGGTGTTGGATGAGTGAATTAGGTCAAAGAGGTAACTAGGTCAGGGAAAATAAGATCAAAATTGCAATCATCTAATGGGGAAAGGTAGGTAAGAACTCTAAAACTTTAGGGTTCTTAGGTGAGATGGATCAAACTGGTGAGGTGCTAAAAAAAGCATGAGAGTACATGAATTATTTGTAAACTGAAGAAACTGAAACAAATTATAATGATTCTCCCAAAAAAGAGCATTTAAACATGTATTCTGCTTATCAAACTTGAGAGATAAACATATCATAGAGTTGGAATGAACATGAAAGATAAAAAACATTAATACATAGGAAATTGAAGAAGAAACTATTTCAAATCACAATACCACATGAATCCCAAAAGAATATCTGCAACTCATCCAATATATTCTTGCCAAAATCTGAATACACTAGTGTCTCTGATCAATACAACAACATCCAATCTATGAAATGAGTCAAGAAATGAAAGATATAGCATGAAACAACTTCTCCCAAAATTAGCAGTCGAATCCCTCAGTTTTGTAGCTGATCCACATAAATTTTAACTGCATACCTAGAGTGTAGGGTGGTCAAATTGACTCATCCCTAACTTTAGCGAAATTGATTCATCAATTCCCTCAAAGACTTTTACCTAATGTATTTACCCCTAGGTAACTAAAAAAAATCATTGTCACTTTTAAACCCATGAATTACATTGGTAAAAAGATGATTTTTCCATGGTGAAACTGAGAAAACTGGAAAAAATCAAGAAAAATAGAGAAAGGTGAGGAGCACAGCACGCGTGTCAGGAGTGTAGCGCCAACTTCATTTCAACATTTGAAGGGGTTCCTGATGTCCAAATTGAGCTTAGGATAGCTCATTGGAAATCCTACCCTGTATAGTTTCCAAAAATTTCCTTGGTTTCTAAAAATGATAATATGTGAACCTCCATAAAGTGATTCTCCGAAGACTGGTCAGGAGTGCAGTGCCTAGCTGAAAAAGAGGGCAGAAACATGATTTTTTGGGTTTTTTTTTTTTTACCTTTTCACCTGCCAGTTTGCCAAAATTTTCTTAGAAACGTGGTTACCATGAATTCATTTGGCATTATGAATCCAATGGTGCCTTCATTTTTGCAATTTGATCCTCCTATAAGAAGCACAGTGCCTAGGGCGTTGCACTCCTCGCAGTGTAAATGTGCCAAAACTGCTAAAAGTTTGCAAAAACAAAAAAATTTCAAAAATTGCTCAAAATTTCTCCAAAATTGTGTTGTGGAAGGTTGATGAGGTGTGCTGAGAAATTATGGATGCCTTAGTAAGGATTTCAATCATTTCTCCTTCCTTTTTCTTGTCTAGGGTTTTCTTATGCTTCTCCTGCAATTTCTTGAATTTGATGCCACAAACCTTGTTTTTTGTGATGTACCTATTTGACAAGTTTTTAAGCATATCGTTGTCCTTGTTTTCCTTGCAGAGGATTTTGTCAAGATGGAGGTTGACCCTATCAAGCCATGTCTCTCTGTCATCTTCAACCTCCTTGGCAATCCTCTCCTCAAAAGTGAGTTTTTCCTCCTTAATATTCTGTTGTTGTAAAGCCCTCTTAAGACCCCTTGTCCTTGGTCTTGTTTTGCTACTTTGGGTGTCATCATGGCTTTACCTCTCTTTGTTTTGAGAAGTTCTAGCTCCATAAGAACTTACTTATCCTTCAGCTGCTTATTCTCCTACTCAAGAAATTAAATGACAAATTGAGCTCTATCCAAATTAGTTTGCAGCTCTCTAATTTGGGCATCATTCTATTTGAAAATCAAAATGGAGCCTCATGATCATCCTGATGATCCAAGTCAACTAGGTCAAAATATTTTTCCTCATTATGAGGGTCCTTATCCTCTTTCATGACTTCTTCAGGCACCATTGCCTCTTCCTGCTTTTTCTTTCCCTTTTGTACCTGCTTTGTTGATGAAGAAGGCAAGGCCCCTTCCACAATCTATGGAGAAAAAACCTACCTAGGTCCCTTCTGATAGGTTTTATCCAATGTGTCTATCTCAACCTCTTTGGTATTTATAGGCTCTTTAGCCACAAATCTCCTGGATGACCCAATATGACTCTGAAATACTGATGATGGTGATGGTATGGGTCTAGTAGGATGAGCTGATAGAGGAATATATGTAGAAGGCTGAGATGAAGGAGGGATGTTTTCAGCATGCTGAGCTTGTGGAGCAGTGAAAACATCATTGGGAATGAAGGTATCCCATGAAATGTCAACTGGTCTAGATGATGGAGTATAATGATTTTGATCAAGGAGTGATGGAAGAGGTTGTTCATTTATTGATCATATTCTCTCTTATGTACTATGTGGGCCATTGTTTCTATGCTCCTAAACAAATAGTATGGGATATTGAGCAACTTGACTCTTGTGAAGTACATGAGAAGTCTAATATGGTAGGTATAAATTTTGGAGAACCTTCCTTCACAAGATAAGTACTTCATGATTTTTTCATCATGGGGGTATACCTATCAAGAAGGCAACTGAAATGGAAAACCCTCTTTCTCTCATTTCTGTACCTTGATTTGATGAATGGTTGATAATACCAGTCATCCAAGTCTTTGGCCTTAAACTACTTCTCACCCATGTTTGGTATCCCTATGAAGGTAGTAATGATAGGTTTGAATATAGTGAAGGTCGCACCTGCAAGGGTCACCTAATTATCTCTGAGGTTTGTGATGAAAAATCTGCTCAAAATAGGGTGGTGTTGGACTCTTTGGATCATTTTGCAAAAATCAAGGCAACCAACATATTAAAAAAAAAGACTGTTATAGGAAAGGCCACCAATTCCCTGGTGTTAGTGGGCTCAAGTCTCAGAATTTTTCCTCCTTTATGAGGTATCCTTATCTCTCTGTCCTCCTCTTCCTCCATGTAATCTTTGTCTTCCTCCTCTATAGTGTTTTTAGTTTTAAAACCCTAGGGTAGGGAAAGCGGAGTGGAAAATAGGTTTAGGGAGTGGGGATGGGAGTAGGAAAAATTGGGGGAATAGGGAATGGGGTTAGTGAATTTAGGGGACTGATAATGGATTAAAATACTTGGGTAAATGGGATGGGGAAATTGATTACAGGTCTAGTGGAAGCTTCCTAGAAAATGTGTAGTCTAGGAGCTAGGGTTTTTAGGAAAGGTGGTTTAGGGACAGGGATTTTGTGATGTAGGGATAGGATTAGGTTTTAATGTGATATGGGAAGAGAATGCAGGGTCTAGGGAATAATTTAGGGTTGTAGGGATGAATTTTAGGGTTTCTTAGTTTAAACACTTGGCAAACTTAAATGAGAGATTTTACAACTTAAATCTGCAAATGGAAAATGTTAGGAGGGCACAAATTGTATTGATTACTTGTATTGGAGGTGAATAAACCCTTTTCTGGTGTTTTGGAGTAGTTGGATGAATTTTTTAAGCTTGTGGATGAAACTTTCCAGGAGTGCAACGCAAGTTCTAGGAGCGGAGCACCTCCTTGCCAAGTGCGCAACACCCTTCTCTAGGAGAGCAACGCCTAACCTCCAAGAGCGCAACACCACCCAAAACTTGAAATTTGACCCTACAAACTAAATTTTCGAGCTCAGCGAGTGTGAGCTCGATTGTTGGGAGAGAAAATGAGTTCTTTCTTTGTCTTGTGATGGGATTTATACTTGATAATTTGAATGCATTTTCCTTTGGGACCCACTTTTATTTCTTCTCATTCACTTTTAAACTCTGAAACTTTACCTTTCACTTGTTTTCTTTCTTTTTTTTTCTAATTTTGATATTGATAATTTGATGGATTGAGAACACTTAGATTTTGAAGCTTCTAAGCTTTCTTGGCACATGAAACATTTGAGTTGACATCTATCTTAGAACCATTGAACTTATTACAATTTGAGAAAACATAAAATTACATGATGAAATGAAAATTACATAATGGAATAAAAACTAAATATTACATTTTAATTTTACATAGTAAAGTGAATTTATTTATCACTCTTAGTCTTCCTAGTATTTATGCAATGGAAATGATGTTTTATTGGACCTTGAACACCCTAAGACTTAATGGACACATTGACTGAATGGAATTCATGATG
The DNA here is from genome assembly GCA_034641835.2 of Pinus albicaulis. Taxonomy (NCBI): domain Eukaryota; kingdom Viridiplantae; phylum Streptophyta; class Pinopsida; order Pinales; family Pinaceae; genus Pinus; species Pinus albicaulis. The sequence continues at coordinate 726,306,197 of CM076576.1, forward strand.
ATATGACTGAAAAGATGATAAGTCACATGAAATAATGTACACTCAACATAGTGACAAAGTGATCCATCGAGTGATGAGATGACAATTTTTGAAAAGAGTGAAATTTGGTGAAAATCTGCACCAAGTGACCAAATTTTTGCATGACCTAGTGGAATGATAAAAATTTCTGAGTGGGACCCCTAATATGACATGAAATAATTAATTTTGATCACTAGTGGAAGGATGCAAATACTGACACTAAGACATACAATGCAAGGTGAATAACACTACATATCCATGTATCAAAAAGGTGACTAAGACTATGTTTGCATGTATCGCGACCATTATCATTAGTACAATATCTACATGCTTTGCAGGGTGACCTGGGTTGTTACGACCCTCCCCCAAAAAACGAAACATCTTCCTCATTGTTCTATTAGTGTAACACACCTCTTCATGTTTAGTTAGACTGAAGTGTTACCAATATTAGTTGTGTTATCCTTAGCTACAGATTTTGTATTTCCAATGTAAAACTAGGGCTCTAGAAGGGTCCTCATTTTCCTATCCATTAGAGAATTTTTGAGGTCTAGAATGAGCCTCCTAAGAAAAATGTACAACCAAAATAAACTTTATAAGAATCAATAGGATTCAAGATGATGATTCACCATTTTTGGGAAAAAAAGTAAAAATATTAAGAAATAATAAAATAATAAAACTACTTTTTCAAATTATCTCTCTAATGTTTTACTCAAATTTCGAGCGGGTTTACTCATTGGATGCAAAATTTAATTCCTCATCCAATGAACACCCATGTTGCATACTTTCGAATGACCCTGCTACACGAAAAATGTGAAATACATGAAAAAACGTGATTGTAATGATGTTTTTTCGTGTATTTCTCATTTTTGGTGTAGCATGCTCCATCTAAATTATGCATCATGGGTACTCCTTGGATGAGAAATCAAATTATTCATCCAATCAGTGTTTTTTCTTGACATTTGAGTAAACCCATAAGGAGATAAGTTGAAAATACAAGTTAAAAAAGTAGCTTTTTCTTTTTTCCCCTCTAAAACGTGATGATATAATCTAATCTTATTTTATTATTTCCACTATTATTTTATAATTTCCTTAGGAGGAAAATTTTAGACCTTAAAATTCCCCTAATGAGGGCTCTTCTGCATGTGCAATTAGCCATTCTGTTTCCAACTCTAGCTCAACACGATTTGAGAGTATTTTTTTTTAGGGCTTATTTTTTCATTGCAAGATATCAGACTGATACATTACTGCCTCTTGTAAATTTCACTCCTTTATCATAAATTCAAGAATAGACATGTACATTATGGGATAAAATGAAGTAGTGGATTCCATACTGTACTGGGAATACAAGGGAAGATTCCACACAGGGCAGACTACCTTCAATAGGAGGGACTACAATACCTTGGCAAAGTCCTCTAAACATTTTCGAAAAGAAATGGTTCCTTATTAAAGGTAGCCTTTCATTCCTTTTCCAAAAAACTAACTGAGGTGAGTTTTTTTCCCAACGGATCAAACTCAATTTTTTTTATAATTGAACCAATTAGAATTTCGTAGTATTGGTGCTTGTGTATTTCACAATCACATGCATATTTTGCAATCTATTAATTGTCAAGAGTAATAGATTAGTAGAGGAAAGATTTGGAACTCAAGTATGGGAGGAAGTCAGCGCCAAGCTCAACAGGTCAACACGTTATTGTGGTCATTCTCCCTGTGCTATAATAAAATGGGGGTTGCACCTTCTGGGTCACGTTTCTTTGTGCTCTTTTATGAATAAAAAACCACGACGTATGGAATTTCAATATGATAATTTTGTAACAGTAATACATAAAAAGTTAACCAATCATAATGGTTGGAAAACATGTGTTTGAATTTAGCTAACCATACATCGGTTATGTTGATACATTATGACTGTGAAAGATGACATTACATTATGCAAATACATGATTTCAGATAGTCTCAAGTTTCTCTTGCTATGTATGTAAGAAGATTAAGTGTTATTACGCCTAATAATTTAGTAGAGCTCTCTATCCTCTTGTAGATGAACAGTCCTTGAGAGGAAATTTGTAACTAGGCAAAAAAAATAGTATTGGTGACAATAAAGAAACTAATAGCTTCAAAAACCTTAAAAATGGTATACAATATTATGACACGTAACTGCTAGTGGAAATAAAGTCACTAACAATTGAAAAATCCTTGATGAAAATATCTTGCAAATACTAGGAAATTCCATGGAACTCATGTAAGGGAACACTAGGAGCATAATTTACAATATGACACAGTCAGTTGCTTACAAAGTTTAAAAAGGGAATATCCATGGTGAATTACCACAATTAACATGTTGAGTTTATTGCATATTAAGCTTATTTCATGTACCAACAATATCAAATTCCACTAGGAAATTAATCATTAGGATGTTAAATCAAACTTAAGGAGACATGAGACCCTCATAGGGTTTTCATAATAGAAAGGAGTTTTGTATGCTATTGACTGGGAAGGTGTCATGTGGTATATGTTTATTTAACATCAGTGTTCCATTCTAAATCCTCTTACATGATGTTAGCACCATACTCCTTACTCCACAACTCTGTGGAGCTAAACTCAAGCCAGTTGTGTATAGGAAAATATATGTGGTATTGTAATTTGGAAACCATACATAGGTAGGTAGGAAATCTCGACACATTTGGGGCTTCAAAGGTTAGGTTAATAATTCTCCTCCTAGTTCGTTAGATATGTTAGAAAATTGGAAAAGCATAAAGATTTTCTTATTTTGATAATTACTTATGATGTAACTATATTCTTATTAAATTATTTGTATTTTTTCTTTATTTTATTCTCATCAAGAAACTATCAAATAAAAATATGAAGATCAAGGACACCAGAAGTAGGTACTCAGCTAGGGCTAAAACCCCTATATAGTGGAAAACCCAACCATAAATGCTTCCTTCAGTAGATTCAAAATGAGATAGACCAAGACCTTAGACCAACATACCTTCCTCCTCCACCAAGTTAGCCTTCCAATATGATTTAGAAATTTCCACTAGTCTCTTCTTATCCAGTAGCTTCAACCCAACAACAACCCATAAATTTTTTCCCTAGCTTCATAATTTTAGCCTCCCTAGCTACTACAGAATTTCGTCCTCCTGAAACACTCCATAACTTTGCAAGTTTGGAATAAGAGAGAGAAAATTTCGACTTCCTTAAGTAGATAATTTCCTCATCCTTATTCACTATCCCTTTCCTCTTCTTCCATTGAAATTCACACTTCTTTTGGCTCTAGAAGTTGTAGATTGAACTTGATAAGTGAGTGTGACAAATGAAGTTGAGTTACTGCCTTTATATAGGTGTTTCTTCTCCTTAGTTTAGGCCGACTTGTCCAATTTGAGGCTGACTTGGTGGAGCAGGCATAATTTACCTATTTTACATTAACATAAATTTGTTTCTTGACAAATAAATCCCAAGAAGGGTATTTTTTATGAAACTAGCTCCAAAAACTGAAGAAAAGAGAGATCAATGCCTTTGAAATAAACCACTTCGAGGGGGTAACCTCCTTTACGTTACATAAATAAAAAATCCTTGGATGATACAAATGACAAAACCTCCTATATATAGGAGTCCATGGGGTCACCATATAATCCTAGCCGACCTGACATTAACAATGTAAGGGCACAATAATAACAATATTGGGGTTACAGTGGTACAACAACAATAATAAGGGGGCTACACTAACAACAATAAGGGACTACACTAGTAATATAGGGACCTAAAATGCTCCTCTCCTTCAAAAAAGTGTTTTCCTCAATGCTTGAGTAGCTCTGGATGCTTCTGTATAAAATTCTCATCCTCTCATGTAGAATCTTCAGTGGGTAAGTTCTTCCACTTTGTGAGATACTCTGAAATTGATCGATTTCGTAGTTGTCGAGTTCTTGTTTCCGTGACTTCTTCAACTTACAATATGATTTTTCCTTCCTCATCAATTTTGGAAATATTGTTTGAATTGGATTTTTGTCACCTATAACCTTCTTTAAGCATGAAACATGGAAAATTGGATGCACTCCCGAAGAAGCAGGAAACTCCAATTTGTATGCCATAGTACCAATATTTTGCAACACCTTGTAAGGACCATAGTACTTTGGCGATAATTTATTATCCTTCTTAACTTGCTTGAGGGACATTTTTTTGTATGGTTGTAGCCATAAAAATACCCAGCCTCCTACATCAAAACTTCTCTCGCTACGATGTTGATCTGCATGTTGTTTCATTCGATTTTGTGCCAAATTTAGGTTATCCTTTAAGAGTTGGAGAACTTCTTGTTTATGATCGACGCGATCTTCCACTGCTTGAACCTTAGAATTTTATCTTAAAGATGATGTGATGGACGGTGGATGATATCCATAAAGTGCCATAAATGGGGTCATTTTTGCTGTAGTATAGAAGGAAGTTTTATACCACCATTCAGCGAGAGGTAACCACTTGACCCATTATGTTTGTTTATGAAATACAAAACAACGAATATATCCTTCCAAGCATTTATTCACTATATAAATTTGACAATTAGATTGAGGATGATAAGATGAGCTATGAGCTAGTTGAGTACCCAAACAAGAAAATAATTCCATCCAAAAATTTATAGTAAAAATGGGATCTCTGTCGCTTACAATAATCTTGGGGTTTCCATGTAGCTTTTGAATTGTTTCCATAAATGCAGTAGCAACTGTACTTGCACAAAAGTGTTCATACTTGGTAATTCTATCAACTACCACCATGATGACACTCTTTCCTTCGAACTTAGGTAAAATTGTGATAAAATCCATTGAAATCTCCTCCCAACATTGACTTGGAATGGATAAAGTCTATATAAGACCCGGGGTCTTAATTGTCTCAAATTTATTTTGCTGGAAAACCAAACATTCCTCCACAAACTTTTGAATATCAAATTTAAGGCCATCCCAAAAAAATTCTTTCTTCACCCTGTGGTAAGTTTTTAAAATCCCGAGTGTCTTCCTAAAGGAGAAGTGTGCAATTCTAAAAGAATATTTTGTTTTAGTTGGGAATTCTTACAAAGATATAAGTGATCTTTGTACCATAAGGAATCATTTTCCAACTAAATGTATCAGATGTACTAGGATCTTGCTGCAACTTTTGAATGAGTGTCCACACTTATTCGTCCTTATTCCATTCATCCATTGCTTCAGGTATCCAATTTGGTTGGATGATAGAAATGGCACAAAACAATGCTTCCACCTCTTCATCCTTTCTTGAGAGTGCATCTGCAACAACATTTAGCTTCTCCTTTTTGTAGATGATTTCAAATTCATAACCCAACATCTTTGTGGCCCATTTTTGCTGCTCTTCTGAAGATATTATTTGTTCCAAAAAAATTTTAAGACTACCATGATAAATTTTTACCTTGAAGTGTCTTCCCATTAGGTAAGTTCACGATTTCTTTAGTGCATGTACTATTTCCAACATTTCCTTCATATAAATAGCTTTCTGTAAATACTTTCCTTTGATTGGACGATTTTCTAAAGGAATGGTTCTTCCTTCTTGCATTAAAACAACACCAATTCCATTTCCCGAGGCATCACATTCCATAATAAGGGTTTTTGTGAAGTCTGGCGTAGCTAAGACCGGTGCTAGGCACATTGCCTCTTTAATATGTTCAAAGGCCTTAGTTTCTTTAGGAGTCCATGAAAATGCATCTTTATTCAATAATGTTGTTAGAGGTGTTGCTATTCTCCCATAATTCTTAAAAAACTTGCGATAATACCATGTTAAACCGAGAAATCTGCGCAACTCCTTTATGGTTGTGAGGACTTTCCATTGCTTAATGACTTTAATTTTGTTAGCATCTACCTTAAAACCCTCGTGAGATACAATATGACCCAGCTACAAAGAAACATTTGGATGTTTTTTCATATAGTTGTTTCTCCTCCAACAGTTTGAGCACCCTATCAACATGCTTAACATGATCCTCCAAGACCTGTTGTAGATTAGTATATCATCAAAAAATACTAGAAAAAAATTTCTAAGGAAGGGTTTGAAAATGGAATTCATCAACCCTTGAAATGTAGAAGGTGCATTGGTAAGGCCAAAAGGCATGAAAAAAAATTAATAATGACCCTCATGATTTTGAAATGTTGTTTTCAGAATATCTTCAATCTTCATTCTAATTTGATGATATCCTGAACGAAGATCCAACTTGTTAAAATAAATTTTTCCATGTAACTCATACAATAATTCATCAATCACAAGAATGGGAAATTTATCTTTAATAGTGAGCTTATTGAGCTCCCTATAATCCAGACACATGTGCCATGATCCATACTTCTTGTGCACCAATACTACTAGAGCAGAGAATGAACTTAGACTAGGTTGAATTATACCAACCTCTAACATTTCTGCAATCATACGGTCAATTTCACTCTTCTGGACATAAGAATATCTGTAAGGCCTCATGTTTGGAGGAACACTTCCTGGAATCAAATGAATAGCATGATCATGATAACGAATAGGTGGGAGTCCTTTGGGAGCTTCAAACACCTTGGAATGATTGTCCAAGACTTTTTGGAGATCTTGAGAAATATATGATTTTGATGTTGGAACTTCTAGTGAGAATAATTGTGCAATTACGCCTCGTTTTATTTCCTCAGAAGCTTTGTCATGAAATTAGATTTTATTATCTTTTTCAGATTCCCCATGATACCTCGTAATTTGACTTCCTTTCCTTCCAAAAAAAATTTCAAGAAAAGTTCTTGAAAATTAAAAGCTATCATCCCCAAAGATTGTAACCATTTTACTCCTAGTACAACATCAACACCTCCCATTAGAATGGAAAGCATTGGAAAATTCAATAAATATTCCCCCAATGGTTAGCTTGATATTATGGAATTTTCCAGAGAAATTTATAGTTCCTCCATTTTCAACCATCACTTGACATTATCGTGTTGGGTATATGAAACAATTCAATTCCTTCACTACCTTACAATGAATAAAATTATGGGTACTACCCGAATCAATCAACACTATTACCTTTTTCTTCTTGATATGTCCTTCTATCTTGAGAGTTTGAGGAGTGGTAATTCCTACCAATGCATTACACGATATGTTTGAACTCGTTTCTTCTTCTTCTAGGGTTGGTTCCTGGTGTATGTCCTTTTCTTTTGAATTTTCTTGTTCATTTTCTTCCTCGTCTTCACAATCTATGTAAAATAATTTATTCTCATCACACTTATGACCTTTGGTATATTTTCTATCACAAATGTAGCAAAGCCCTTTTGCTCTTTTTTCTTCCAATTGTTGTGGTGTCAACCTCGCTGGTTGTGGAAGTCTAGGAGTAGCAACATCTCCGTCTTTATATATGTGAGTGGTAGGCTTCCTTGTCACCATAATTTTACATTCAATTTTTCTTGCCAACCTGAATTCCTTCTCCAATGAAACAGGTTCCCAAAGGCAAACCTCATGTTTGATGATATCCTTTAAAGTCCATATGAAGACATCAATCCTATGTTCCTCTGGAATATTAGTTACCCTTATATTTAATTTTTGGAAGTCCTCAATGTGCTCCACCACTGAACCCTTTTGTTTAATATTTATCAATTGGCTAAAGAAGGTGTTTCTCTTTGTATCCTCATAATGTGCTATCATTTCCTCCGTAAAAATTGACCAAGTGACAATTTATTTATGGGAGAAAAGCCATCAATACCATACAAATGTATGTTGTTGTAAATGTAAAGTTGCAATGCATACCTTTTGTGTGTTTTACACATTATTTAGATCAAAATATTCCTCCACCTGTATTATCCATGTTACGGGATCCTTGCCATCAAACTTCCTCATATCCGTTTTTGTAATATGGTGGTTGTTCCATCCAAAATTAGATTTTATGAAATCACTATTAATGTTTATTTTGTTCTCATCATGAGTTTCCTCTACTATCTTTTCGCCATTAGGAAAAAAATATTTTATCAACTTTGTCAAACCTTCCATGTCTGCTTTTAGGTCATTCTTCATGTTTTCCATGTTGTCTTTCATTTTTTCATCGATCTTAGCTTCCATGTCATCCATCTTAGCTTCCATTCCATCCATATTAGCTTCCACACCTTTCTTCAAACCATCCATCTGAGCTTCCACGCCTTTTGTCAAAACTTCCATTTCATTTTTTGTTTCTCTTTGCGAGAGCGAAATTTGGTGCACTTTCTCTTGTAATTTTGATATGTCATGTTGCACTTCTTCATCTTCATGAGTCATAGTAGAACCTTCTGAAGGCTTAATGGGTGTTGAATTATTTTTAGGGGGGTATTTTAGAACCCAATACTAATATCTATTCTAATATATTCCCTTGGAATCAATTCAAACTGATTTTTCAAACAAGACTTATGCAATCCGAAAAAAATACACACCTTTTTCTTGCATTTGAGGAGCTCGATATTGAAACAAAATTATCTCTGTGATTTTTTATCTTCAATATCTGAAATTCGGTCCTATAGTAGCCCTCTGAATCTTCTTTTGAATGCCACATGTATGATCTGATTTGGATTCTTCAAGGCTAAGTTATTCCCAATCTCTTACAATGACCTAATTTTGGACTGGTTTAGTAGAGTGCACTTGTACGGCGTGCCACGTGTCACTGCTTCCTCCTTCGGATTTGAAATTGATACACGAGAAACCAAAGGCCATGTAATTGTGGCTAATTTTTAAGGAATTCCAATCTGATGCTCATAGAAAGAGTTATGATGATTTTCCCACGATCACCTCTTTGAGATGAAATTCGGGAGTGTGAAAAAACCCTAACTTCCACAACTCATATATCCAAAAATATTGCGAACCAAGATATGAAATTGTACATGAAGTTCCTCAGGATTTTAGCTTCGCGTGATAAAAATTTCAGCTTCTGAACCTTCATAGAAAACAATTTATAGCGAAAATTCCACGATGTCCTGTTTGGAGCAGTGAAACCCTAGAATCCAAAGCTCTGATACCAAATGTTATGAAACAAGCTCCAAAAATAGAAGAAAAGAGAGATAAACGCCTTAGAAATAAGCCACTTGGAGGGGTAAACCTCCTTTACATTACATAAATGCACAATTATTCGATGATACTTCGACAAAAATTCCTTCTATATATAGGAGTCCATGGGGTCACAATATAATCCTAGCCAACCTAACAATAATAATGTAAGGGCACAATAATAACGATATTGGGGTTACAGGGGTACAACAACAATAATAAGGGACTACACTAGTAATATAGGGACCTAACATTATTTTATAATATGACATAGACAAGGACACTTGAAATAAACCCTAGAAGTCTAAAGTGTAGGCTTTGACCTATAAACAATTGACCCAAGCATGAAAGTCATGCTTTAATAAGTCAATTCTTTTAATAATATTTTTTTTTCTTTCTTTTGAAAAATACATTACATTATGACTCAAATACAATTATGAACACTCACAATAGTTGCATTATTCAACACTCCCTCTTAACTAGGGATGTATTCATAATTGCATATATATAGAGGTACATGGAAGATATCAAAATGAAATACGAAGCGTTCTATCACACTCAGTGTCACAGACTAGATATCTGATCAAGGCATTCTATCTGGGTGGGACTAAGGGGACTCAAGCTTTAGCCAACTCTAGGTATGATCATGATTTTAAGTTCTACCACCAACTAGGGATATAGGTGTGTATCCAAGGTCGGAGCTCCATGAAAAACACCACCCTCCATATTTGGTATCTATGCATCAACACCTAGGGTGGCCAAATTTCCTCCCAAGCATCTTACCATTAGATTCTTCATCTCTCCCTAATAATCTAAATCATATGTATCCATTTTTCCAAGCATGCTTCCCAAGTTCTCATTATTCTTATGGAGATATTTACCTGTACAAACACAACCCCAATCAATAATAAAATTTCAAATATAATTAAACACAAACCTTCAGGGTCCTCATTTATTCTGATGCTACTTTCATCATCAGGTTATCCATATACAATTTCTTAGAAGCTTTCTTCTTCTTTCATTTCTTCAACGACACCAAATACATCTTCATATTTCCTCAAGTATTTTTTTTACAGATTTATGAACATTCAACTATAGTACTTTTGATCACTTCAAGGTATAATATTCCCTCCCTCTCAATTGGGGAGATATACCCTTTCTTCTACCGAGGATCCCTATCAACTTAGGGAGATCAACCACTTCCTTCCTCTATAATATCGGAGAATATTTTGTGGCTCCATTACTTCTTATGAAATCAAGGTCATCTTGATCATTATCATTCTTATAGCTTCCTTTATCAACATTATCAAATCATCTTCTCTTACGAACATCTTCAACACCTTGAAGATTATGTACCTGCAAAACTTTAATATAAATTACAACCAAATACAACTATATTAAAGCATGAAGTTAACTATATTAGAATCATATTACTATAATGGAAGTTTTTTTACTTTAGACATCAAATATCTAAACCTAGTTAGGTTTATAATTAGCAAAAGTTACATGCTCAACTTCTTACTAGGTTTTATCACAAACCCTAGACTACATTGTCAAGAGTTAAAGCAACTTAATCAAGATATCAGTCTCATTATATCTAGGGCCTAAATATTACTTTCATATATATATATATATATATATATATATATATATATATATATATCAAGAGTTAAAGAAACTTAATCAAGATATCAGTCTCATTATATCTAGGGCCTATAGGGCCTAAATATTACTTTCATATATATATATATATATATATATATATATATGAAAAAATTTACTATGATTTATTGAAAACCCTATATTCCATGTTAAAGCCTTAGATATCATTAATTCAATCAAATAAAAATTCTACTGTACATCTAATGTTTCAACAATATGATTTTACATGTCATACTTCTACTAGGGTTTGCTGAAAACTATATATTTTATCATCAAACTTCAATCAAATTAAAAACAATAACATCATATCCTAGAATATCACTCTCTACTAGGGTTTTTTTCAAACCCTAGAATTCACAAATTAAAATGTGAGTATTAACAGTTAGGTTACCATACTCACATATACATATCTAGAATTTAATGCACTAACATTTCTCATCAATACAAACATCAATACATCGAGGTTAGATAGACAAAAAATTTTAACTGCGCTAGGGTTTTGATCAAACATATTAAAATACACCTATGACTTCATTCCTAGGATATTACTATAGACATTACAAGGTTTTTTCTCATACACCCAAATTCACCAAACCATAAATATCTATGGTTTCAATTCACAATTTTAGACATTAACAAAAAACCCTAAATAACTAGGTTTTCTATCATAACAATACCAAAACCTAAACATTAAAAGAATAGGAATTCTATATTTCATCAACAACCTTAAGTAGACTATGGTTTCATAATAAATATTGACATACCCTTAGAAACAAGAGGCTAGGGCTTTATAGGGAACTCTAAAGGTTAGGGTTACACAAGAATGATAAAATAATATCATGGGGTTGATTCAATCTAATGATTAATCACCCTAACAAGAATATTTGTGATTCAAAATCCTAGGCATAATGATGTCAGTAATGTAAATTAAATTTCAAAACAAGAATGATCGTATATTTTACATGAAGAGAATTTTTATAAAAAATCTTATTGTCTAATACATGCCTTGAGTCGTTCCTTAACAAGTCTTGTAGGACATAAATTCTTAAAGGGAAAAACTTCTTCTATGCTTCAACTCTATCCTTTGAATTCTCCTCCATAACCCTTGAGCATTCAATAAGATTTCTTAACCAAGGAAAATATAAAGAGAAAGGCTATTAGAATACAATACAAAAAATTCTTGATGTGAGGAGGAAACCAAACATGAAAGGATGAAATAAATAATAAGATACTTATCTTTTGGTAAAAAATTGTGGAGGCTCGCTCTTAAGCCAATCCTTTTTATGGATACCTACAACCTATCAAAAGAATTCAAAAAATGTTCTAAAAAGACATTTTAGACCTACAACCTCTAGAAATAAAAACATAAAAGAAAACAACAAAAAACTAAAAAGGATATGTAGGATAGGGCTTAATAGTATAATTCCTTGACTTATGATTCCTCTATCTTGTTCCTTTTGTGGAGCTCCATAAAAAAAGTTTTCTTTATCCCTATCTTTCTTATTATACCTTGGATTCTTAGTACATTGATTCTTGTAATGACCCATCTTATAACAGTTGTAACATTCAATTTTGGATAAGTCAACTTTCTTCTTTGGTCCTTTGAACCTCTTGAAGGTTCCTTTCTTCTTGGGATGAGAAGAATAGGAATTGGAGGTGTTTTTTTCTTCATCTTCCTTCTTAATTTTTACTAATTATATTATAACTTCTTCTTGATTGCATGCATTCCAAATTTGTTCGAATGTTGGAGTATCCTTCTAAATCTTGATTCTTGATGCAAAAGAACTCCAAGATTTTGGTAGTACTAGAAGAGGAGTAATTACGAGCTATTTTTCTGGTACAACTTCATTTATTTCTTGGATTTCATATCTGATTCTAGATATCTTTATAAAGTAAAGTGACACAATATTATCATTCGTCATATTAATAATTCTTAATTCATTCTTGAGGCTTTCATTTGACCAATCTTATTTATGGTGAATAATTTGGAGAGAGCCTCGTATATTTCTTGAGCAGAATCTATGTTGGATATGTATGGAATATGGTTATCCTTAAATCCATCTAATAATAGGTTCATTTCCAATATTTCAGTTTCTCTGAACTTCTCTTTCTCTCCTTCATACATAGTTTTCTTGACTTTTCCTAGAACAAGATTCAAAACTTTGTGTTTTTCGAGGATAAGATCTATCCTCATTTTCCTTGCCCTGTAGTTGGAGGCTCCTTCTAGCTTGTTCTCTTCGTTCATTGAATTTTTCATAGTTCTTGTAAATAGTGGGCTTTTCTTCTTATATAATATTTTTCCTTCATGAAATTCCTTTGATATCTTTCCTTCAATAGGTCTTTAAGCCACCTTTTTCTTCCTTCTTCACCTTACCTTTGATACCATGTTAGAAAATCAGAAAGGTAGAAATATTTTCTTATATTGATAATTACTTGTGATGTTATTATATTCTTATTAACATCTTTATGTTCTTTCTATATCTTCTTCTCATCTAGCAACTATCAAAGAAAAACAGGAATATTAGGGACACCAAAATTAGACACTCAGCCAAGGCTATAACCCCTATATAAAGGAAAACCCAGTAAGAAACTCTTCCTTTAGTAGATTCAAAATAAGGTAGACCAAGACCTTAGACCAACAGACCTTCCTCCTCCACCAAGTCAATCTTCCAATATGACTTAGAAATTTAAAATAGTCTCTTCCTTTCCAGTAGCTTCAGCCCATCAAAAACCCAAAAATTTCAACCCTAGCTTCAAAATTTTGGCCTTCGGAAACACTCCAGAACTTTGCATGTGTAGGATAAGAGAGATATAATTTCAACTTCTTTAGGGAAATAATTTCCTCCTTCTTCAGTATCACTTTCCTCTTCTTCCCTTTACATTCACAAATTTTCTGGCCCCAAAAGTTGTAGATCAAACTTGATAAGTGAGTGTGACAAATGAGGTCAAGTTGTTGCCTTTATATAGGTGTTTATGCTCCCTAGTTTAGGTCGAATTGTCTAGTTTGAGGTTGAATTGGTGGAGGAGGCCTAATTGATCTATTTTACATTAAAATAAATTTCTTTCTTAAAAAATAAATCCAAAGAAGGGTCTTTTACAATATGACATGGACAAGGACACTCGAAATAAACCCTATAAGTCTGTAATGAGATATTTTACCTATAAACAATTGACCCAAGCATGAAACCGTTGCTTTAATAAGTCAATTATTTTCATAATAAAATTTAATTTTATTTATTTTTGACAAATACATTACATTTGAGTCAAATACAATTATGAAGACTGACACTAGTTACATTCTTCAAAAAGATATAATGTAGTGGCCATAAGCTTAACAACCTAGAAAGGGAAAAAGTTGTGCATAATCTTCAACATGTTTTAATCAAAGAAAGAATTAGTACTCCATCCAAATGGTCCAAGCAACACAGAAAAAAATACCATAAAATATGGAGAAGTTAATGCATTTCAACCTAATCAAATAATCATATATTTTGAGCGTTCCAACTAGGCCTTGATTCACTGTTAATCCGTTGAGGAGATTCTTTTTTTAGTGCGATTTGGCCCACAAGGTATAGCATGATTTAAGAAGGGATGAGACTCAATACAAGTCTCGGGAGATATTGGGAAAAAATAAGCAGTGATGATTGAAACGATGTGTATTGTTTCTATACCCCCTCTACTAACTATTCCTAGTATCATACATTCATACCAATAATCAATGACTATGAGATAATATTTTGTACTTAACCCACAGATCTTTAATGCTTATCTCCAATGAGATGCAACTACTTTGATTAATTAGTTAGGATCATAGTTCAACATAAAATTTGGGTAGTATGTTTGTTTGGTTGAGCTCCTTGGCCGTGATAGCTATATGAATCCATTGCCTTCAGGTGGCATCATTTAATGATGCCTAAAGAATCCATGGTAATATAAATATTTTTTTTGTCAAATCATATGTCCTCTTTTATCATTAGTACATTCATAAATTATTTTACTCGAGCTTATATGCACAATTGGATCTTTAATTGCACACTTTAACTCCAGGGCCACCATCGTAACCCATTAACACCATCTAATGAAAACACAACAATGTTTCCTCCTTCATGCAAAGGTCTACTTATTTCTACCTCTAATCTAACTATGAAAACAACTCATATTTTTTGTGTCACAATTTTCTAGTAGTAGTGTTCACAAGGGTATGGTTGCTATAGTGACCCAACACGACAACCAATGTTGATTTATATGCATCTGACCCTCAACTTAGTTATGTACACACGTCAGGAGCTCTTCCTAGACCATAAAGGGGTTGCTCACTAGAGGGCCCTGCTGAATCATGATGATGAGTATGTACATATAGTTACATCCTAGAGAGGAGGCACCGTCAAGAGAAAATCCTTAGCCCCTGCCACTCCAACAAAATATTGACTATGGAATGAATTAGAGCGTAGAAGAGGACAAGACCTTCAACATGAGGTAGCATTCTCTATTCCATACAGAATATTTTTAACAAAAAAATTACATTTATTATTCCTAATTTGATCTATTCATTAACTTCGTTTGTCACAAACATGATGCTCATAAAATTGTATGGCCATGTGCATAAACATGGTTAGCTACAATGCAGGTGCATAACCAGGTGCATAACCTGGGCATAGTGATATTGACTTGGTTAATTGAGATCAACTTTGGTTTCATATTGGATTAAGTTTATTAACATATTAAATCAGACTAAGGTTTGTGAAGATAATAGATGAATAGTCTGATAAGGCTTCAATTTATGATGCAACTGCCTCCATATTTCATGCAAGTCCATGGGTGTGTCTAAATTAAATATACCCAAGAACAATCCTCAATCCATTAAACTACTGGGAATTAGGAAAATGTCCATTATGATTGGATAACATATTTTTTACAAGGAAACTAATGGTCTATTTCTTTGATAACACTTAAGCATACATTCCTCCTAGTTGAGATACAAAACATTAGTTTCAGAGATGGTTTCATAAAAAGAGGATAAACATTTTAAGCACATGTTGATTCCCCTTCGAACCATTGAAAGTTGTACCTTAGTGGAAACCTTTAAACGTTGTTGCATGGATGCGTATACATTTCAAAAACCAATATTAAGGGATTGGTACCCCCTTCTCAAAGGCATTGAATTTCCTAACTATCACAAATGTAAGTCAAAGGAGGTAGGATTTTTCATATCCATCAATACGAATATCCACTAGGCTTTGTGCTTTAAATTATGGAAGCTAAGAAATTTCGATTCATTTCTTTGTCCTCATAGAGTTTCTCTTGTTACTCTATTTTTCTTTGAAAAAGTTTTGAGTAAAAAAAAGCATTGTTCTTAGTGCAATAATCCCCTTAATCATTATTCATTTCTCAATAAGCCCATTAGGCTCGAGTATTGACCTTGAGAGCTCAAAAAAAAATGTAAAATAAATCACAGCCTAGTTGCAATTCAATTTGTAACACGCATCTAGGTTACCACAGATAGATGATCACCTATGAAATTTATGGGATATAAAATGACTCATGGACCACCACCTTCGTTCACCAGGTCACTTAGAATGGATTGTGAAACCTACTACCATGGAATTCAAAACAACTACTGGAATAAACTGGCTATTATTGCTACCCATTAAACCGTAAACCATGTGTCTTCTACTATCGATGGAAAATTTAGCACGATAATATAAATAGACGAGATTCTAAATTTCGTCCTTTTTGGCCATGATTATCTTAAGAAAAGGACCTCATTTGGTAAGATCGCACATCTTCCCATCCTAAGCACACAACCACCTCACCATCAAAGCAATGGAACCCTATCGAGAAACAGTTGATACATGCTGATAATATTTAGTCAACTAAGAAATTATGGGTAATTATCAGTCCAATATGGACAAACAACCTTATTTCGTTTTCAATTTTTTGTATACACTAGTCAATTTCTTGGAAAGGTGCACCAAATAATTTTCAATCTTCAACAAATATAACATCTTCCAGTCCCAAGAAAATAATTGCAAACAAACCCTATATAATTCAAATTTTGTAAGCACATTTTTCAGTATTCATTCTTCTCATAGTGCAAACAAGTATAAGTGAGAGGATAAGAAAATAGAATTTAAGGAGCTTCTAGAAACAAAGGGATCTCATGTACATAAATGAGTGCTAATACGTTGGCAAGTCGAGGCTCCATAATATATTTGGTTCCTAAATCAACCATATAGATGGAAGTATGGCATTATTTCAACACAAGTTGCTCCCGAAATTAATTTATGACTGCACAATCTTTGTCTTGCATTAACTTTAGGCTCTATTATCAATATAACATTTCCATACAAGAAATCACACTTAACCAAGGTTGACTAATGCGTCCAAAATAATGGAAGTAAGGGATGATGATAGAATTTTTATAGTTCTAAAAGAATTATAGGAGTACTACAACAAATCTTATGTAAGGACTCATGAATCATCAATGCAATCTATAATGAGTCACAAAGTAAGGATGGTATTCTAGTAGTTATTGTAATCCCAACATTTCTCACTGCATAGTATAAGAAAACATAATATTGTAAGGACATTTATATGCTTAAGACTATTAAATATATACCAACACAAGGAATACTATTTCATCTTCAAAAACTCTATTTTCTAACCTTCTTTTGCAAAATTTCTGCAACAACTCATATGTTTATTTGCAACATTTTATGGTATTGACAAAGTTTTCAGTAGTCATGGTTTAGTGATAGTGGTATTCATTCAAAAATTCCCATCACTTGTTGTGCTATTATAGTATGTATCTAGGTAGAGAATGGTCCCATGCATAGTCATAAATGACTCTATATCTTGTGATTATACCACAACACAAAAACACATCATCCAGTCACTAGAAATGAGTATTGTCACTAGTTTTAATGATAAAACAATTTCCTATTGTTCATATGATCACCAATTCTTATGTAGCAAAGAGGGTGTTTATATGCTATGAATATCATTTTAACCATCGATCTCATAAAAAATGCAAAAAATGCCAACAAAGCATGCACGATGGTACATTATGTTTGGTATGTGTTATATTCTTTCCATACATTATGTTGGGTATGGGTATGGAAATTTTTTGGTCCTTAAATTCCAGTGGGTAGTCCTCGTCCATGGTTTTGTGCGTGGTTTTGCACATGGTATTGGGGTACGATGGTTTTCGGCCCCTGGTATTTTTGTAGATCCGATCAAGGGAACTACGGTTATGTTCTAATCCAGGGTTAATGGATTGGGGTTTATGTATGCTTCGGCATGTATACATATGTGTTGTAACACTAAGAGGAATATAATTAAAAATCAAGCTGGTCGTCCCGATTTGGGATCCAGGGGAAAATCTCTGTGTTTATCTATTTTATGTTTTATTCTCTTGCTATTGTTTATTTTCTGTTATAAGATTCATGAGTAGATAATTTTTTTTCAGGTTTAAAACCTACATTTGGTATCATAGATGTTTTGGCTTCAAGGGGACACCTTTGCTGCTGAGGTTTTTTTGCTCGGGCCTGAGCTAGACCTTATTCAGTGGGAGATCTGCGGGATCGATTCTTGCGGTGAAAGAAGATGGCGAGCAGCGAGAAGATAGAGATCGAAAAATTTAATGGTCAGAGTTTTGAGTTATGGAAGCTCAAGATGGAGGATCTGATGGTGGATAAAGATCAGTGGATCGCGGTAGATCCAGGTACTAAACCAACGACAATGTCAGATGAAGACTGGAAGAAGCTGGATCGAAAGGCTAAGAGCACAATACAGTTGTGTGTCTTAGACTCAGTATTGTTGAATGTATCTGGGGAAGCTACGGTGAAGACCTTGTGGGACAAGCTAGGGACTTTGTACCAATCTAAGTCTCTGGTGAATAAATTGTTCCTGCGGAAAAATATATATAACTTGAGGATGAAGGATGGAGACTTGATGACTGAGCATCTGAACGCCTTCAATATTGTGGTAAGTCAGCTGTCATCTGTTGATATTAAAATCTCAGATGAAGATAAGTGCATCAGTTTGTTGTGTTCTCTACCAGATTCATGGGATAGTCTAGTTATTGCAATAGGTAGCAATACAACTGCCTTGAATTTTGATGACATTGTCTTAGCCTTGCTGTCGGAGGAAATGAGACGGAGAAATATGGAGGGTCAGAATGGAGATGCCTTATCTATACGAGGAAGGTCCCAGAACCAAAACAAGAATAAGGTTTCAAGTGGGAGATCTAAATCTAGAGGGAGATCTAAATCTCCTGGAAAGTTTATAAAGGTGTGTTGGAAATGTGGAAACAAAGGGCACTACAAAAATGACTGCAGATCTAAAGCTCCTGAGAAAGGAAAGGGATCTGACGATGCTCCTTCTGCAGAGGCAAAAACCACCTCGGATGAAGGTGGTGATGTGTATTTGGCTTCTTCTTCAAATAAACATGTAGATCATGATTCATGTTTGATTGACTCAAGTGCATCATTTCACTTCACTCCCCATAGGGAGTGGTTCTACGAGTATGAGAAATATGATGGTGATGTCTTCCTAGGGGATGATAGGAAGGCCAAAATCGTCGGACGTGGAAAGGACAAGCTGAAGCTATAAGGTGGAAGGATTAGAACACTTCCTGGTGTTCTACATATTCCTGCATTGGCCATAAATATGATTTTTGTAAGTAAGATGGATGATGCAGGTGTAAAAACAGTGTTCGAGAAAGATGCCTGCAAGATGGTTCGGGGAGCACTGGTATTAATGTGGGGAGTTCAAACTGGAACTCTGTACAAGCTACAAGGTAGCACTGTTATTGATGGGTGTAACAATTCTATGGTTCCTGAAAGTGGAGAAGAAAGCCTAACTGTCTCTGGAGAAAAGACCATATTATGGCATCAAAGGCTTGGACATATTGGAGAGAAGGGCCTTCGGATACTGCATAGAAATGGTATGGTAGAAGGTATGTCTAATTTCTCTTTGGATTTCGATTTCTATGAACATTGTGTATATGGGAAGTAGAATCGGGTGAGTTTTCCTTCTGGTGCTAATAGGGCGAACAAGATATTAGAACTTGTGCGCAGTGATGTGTTTGGACCTGTGTCAATTCCATCACTGGGAAAGTCTGTGTACTATGTTTCATTCATAGATGACTTCTCAAGGAATACATGGATATATTTCTTGAGGAAGAAATTTGAAGTCTTTGAAAAATTTAAATAATTTAAGGCTCTGGTGGAAAACCAAACAGAGAAGAAGATAAAGGCGTTGAGGACAGATAATGGTGGGAAGTTTTGCAAGAAGGAATTTGAAGAGTTTTGTAAGAAGTGTGGTATAGCACGGTAGAATACTACTCCATACACACCGAAAAAAAATGGAGTTGTAGAAAGAAAGAACATAACACTGATGGAAAAGGCAAGAAGCATGCTCAGTGGTACCGGGTTAGGACAAGAATTCTGGGCAGAGGCAGTGGAGAATCCATGCTATCTGGTTAACAAATCACCTTCATCAGTGTTGGAGGATAAGACCCCACATGAGGTATGGACTGGTAAGAAACCCTCTCTTTCACATCTAAGGGTATTTAGGTGTGATGCATATGTACATGTTCCAAAGGAGAAAAGGACCAAGTTGGATAATAAATCTGAAAGGTGCATCTTTATTAGGTATAAGGATGCTTTAAAGGGTTACAAGCTTTGGAACCCAGAAACAAGGAAGGTTGTGTACAGTCAAGATGTGGTGTTTAGAGAGGTGAAAGATGTTGTTACACATGAATTCCTACCAAAGGAACCTGAGAAGATAGAGTTTGAGCTAAAGGAGGATGAATCAGACTCTATAGCAAAAGAAGGTTTATAAGAGGAAGAGCCACAAACTCCAAATTTGAGAAGATCAGTTCGGGAAAGAAGGCAACCAGAAAGGTATAGTCCATCTGCTTTCTGTTCAGGTTTTTCCTTAACTATAACTGATGATGATCCCAGAACTGTCAGGGAGGTAGTGGATTCAGAGGATGGAAAACTCTGGAAGGATGCCATGGTTGATGAGATGGCATCCTTGCACAAAAATGAGGCATGGGATCTGGTGGAGTTGCTGGCGGGAAGGAATTCCAACGAGAGAAAATGGGTGTTTAAGAAGAAGATGAATGTAGAAGGCAAGGTGGAGAAATACAAAGCTCAGTTGGTAGAAAAAGGTTATTCCCAGGTGCCAGGAATTGATTTTGGTGATATTTTTTCTCCTGTTTCCAAAGTTACTTCTATTAGATTACTTTTATCTGTTGCTGCTACATTTGATTTTGAGATAGAACAGATGGATGTGAAGACAAATTTTCTTCACGGGGATCTAGAAGAGGAGATCTACATGAAGCAACTTGAAGGCTTTATCGTGAAGGGTAAGAAAGAACTGGTACGCAGGTTGAAGAAGTCTCTGTATGGGTTAAAACAGTCACCAAGGATGTGGTATTAGAAATTTGATACCTATATACGGGGACTTGGCTTCACCAAAAGCAAGAAGGATAAATGTGTTTATTTTAAATTAATTGGTGACTGTGTTATTTATTTTGTCTTGTATGTGGATGATATGTTGTTGATTGGAAATGACAAAGAAATTATCCAAGATTTGAAGACCCAATTGTTCTTCAAATTCGACATGAAGGATCTTGGTGCTGCAAACTACATTTTGGGCATGGAAATTAAGAGAGATCGGGAAAAGAGGAAGCTCTAGTTAAACCAGAGGAAATATGTCGAGATTATATTTCAAAGGTTCAATATGAAGGATAGTAAACCAGTGAATGTTCCTATTCCTGTAGGTGTAAAGCTGTCTGCTGAACAATATCCCAAGACACAAGAAGAAGAGGAGGATATGTCTCGTGTTCCATATTCAAGTGAAGTGGGTAGCCTGATGTATGCAATGGTCTGTACTATACCAGACATTGCACATGCAGTGGGAGTATTGAGTAGGTTTATGTCAAACCCAGAGAAGGAGAATTGGACAGTAGTGAAGCGGGTTTTCAGATATTTACGTGGCACTAATGACTATGGCTTGTGCTACCAGGGAAGACCAGGATTGGAAAGAATGTTGGACATTCATGGTTTTTTTTATGCAGACTGGGTTGGAGATCTGGACCAAAGAAGATCTACAAGTGGGTATGTGTTTAGCCTATTTGGAGGCGCAGTCAGTTGGATGAGTAAAATATAGTCTGTAGTGGCTCTTTCAACTACAGAGGCAGAATACATAGCATCCACTCATGCAAGAAAGGAAGAAGTTTGGTTGCAGAGATTGTGTTCAAGTATGGGGTTGGTACAACAAGCTATAAGTATAGACTATGATAGCCAAAGTGCAATTTTCTTGGCTAAGAACCTTGCTTATCATTCAAAGAAAAAGTACATTGATGTTCAATATCACTTTGTTAGAGATATGGTTGAGGCTAAAAGGGTGTTGCTGGTAAAGGTGGACACTTTGAAGAATGTTGTAGATGCATTGACAAAGTATGTGAGCACTCAGAAGTTCTCTTGGTGTAGAGAAACAATGGGTGTTGAAGAATTGGGCCAATGAATAAGCTCTCTTGTGGCCCCCTGTGGAAAGAAAACAACAAGTGGGAGAATTTTGGGTATGTGTTATATTCTTTCCATGATTTGGTCCTTAATTTCCGGTGGGTAGTCCGCATCCATGGTTTTGTGCATGGTTTTGCACATGGTATTGGGGTACGATGGTTTTCGGCCCCTGGTATTTTTGTAGATCCGGTCAAGGGGACTATGGTTATGTTCTAATCCAGGGTTAATGGATTGGGGTTTATGTATTCTTCAACATGTATATATATGTGTTGTAACACTAAAAGGAATATAATGAAAAATCAAGCTGGTTGTCCTGATTTGGGATCCAGGGGAAAATATCTGTGTTTATCTGTTTTATGTTTTATCCTCTCGCTATTGTTTATTTTGTGTTATAAGATTCGTGAATAGATAATTTATGTTCAGGTTTAAAACCTACACATTATGAATGGAGTCATAATTTAACGTGTTCAAATCGATATACTAGGAACATAGTCCTATTTTATGCAATTCAATAATCAATAAAATACCCAATAATTAATTCATGGCAACACCGTTGCATAGAGAGGTATGCCATAATCAATATATCACTCAAAAATGTGTAAAATATATTGGTAATTGGGTAGCTTGTCATCATGCGTAGATTATAAACTAAAATACCTGATAGTTAAAGAAATGTAGGCAACAAGGAACACAACTTTCCTTGTTAACATGGATATGTCCAAGTACTATTCATACCTCGAGGCTCTCAAATTTGAGGTCAACATCAAAGGAGTTGTATGTAGTTTTTCTTTATTTCACCTCTTTAACTCTTCTGAAATACACAAAATTTTAATCTTGTAACCTTGTTTAGATGTATAGGGAAAGCAAGACTTTAAGATACTTAACAATGTATGACCCGAGGTGCATAATGGGACTAGGTTCACTACTCTCCTCCCAACCACTGAAAAATTCTAGTAGTGCAACTGTCACCCCTAGCATGTGGAACCTATCCCATTGGCCAGACCTCTAGGTGTATTTTGGATTATATAGGTTCCTTCCATAGCTCCACCCTCTAGATTAAGGTTTTAGGATTCCAAAGGAGGTATTACTCCACCCAGCAGTCATTAGGGATTCCATAGGAGTTCTTCCTCCACCAAATGGTCCTTGAGGGATTCTATAGGAGGTATTCCTCCACATAGTAGTTATGAGAGATTCTAGAGGAGATATTCTTCCAACCATCTGTCATGAGGGATACCGAAGGAGATATTACTCCACCCAATAACCATGGGAGATTCTAGAGGATATGTTCCTCCACCCAATAGTCATGAGGGATTCCAGAGGATTTCTTCCTCCACCCAACAATTACAAGGGATTCCATAGATATATTCCTCCACCCAAAAATCATGAGGGATTCTAGAGGAGATATTCCTGCACCCAACTATCATGAGGGATTCCAGAGTAGGTATTCTTCCTCCACCCATAGTCAATCAAAAACCCTTAACGAGCTAGGCCATTGATTTTTCTTCACTAAGAATCCAGGGTTAAGTTTATTGCTTAGTGTTCAACATAACATATTAATACCAATGTTAAGGCATTATTTAACATGTGAAACTCACTTCACTTTGAACAAAAATATTCCAAAATCAGCTTTGTTGTTGTATACACACATTTATTTATAAGAGAGCCTAATAGTTGTTTAACCTAGCAGCATCGAATGAAATCACTAAGAAAAAAATGGCAAAGGTACAGTAGGCCCTCAAGCAACAAAGAGTTTTAGTACCCTTGTAGACATCATGCGAATTTCCATACATGAGGCATGTATAATATATCAAACCTATAGAATATATTTTGAGTTGTTAAAATTTGTATTACATGAAGTCATAAGTCTGTAGGATATCTCATAGATATCTGGAACATCTAAAATTTTTTTGGTGAGATGAAACACACTTAGACCACTGTTCTTTCACACTCTAATGAAAAACTCTTGTTATCATCAGTATATGTATACACGGCCACGAGGAACACATCATTGCTAGTGCAATGAATCGATTCTAAGCGATTAGGTGCTTCACAAAACCAAACCAGTCTAGGATTTACTCTACAAGCATCCCAAAAGCACTCATTATGCAGGAGGATCACCTGATTATTCTAGTTGCCAATAGGTTTAACTTCCACTCATATTATGACACTAGGTTACCATTAAATACATACGTTCTTTTGAGGTTACCAATGTAACAAAGGTCTACTAAACATTTGGCTAAGATATGTATACCATGCCTGACATACATCGTTAATAATTCTACAAATTTCGTTATGTTTAGCAATACGATCTTCCGCAGTGGATCTACTCGTACTATTTAGGGTATTTGAAACAATTATTTTCAATAACATGATGGAAGCTTACCTTTTATAATATCATTCATTTTTTTGTCCTCATGGTGGAGACCCTTTGAGTTTCAAGTGTGTATCCTCCCTTGTACCAACGTTCTTCCTTTTGGATATCGCCTGACCTCATCTTTTATGGTCATCTCCTTCCTTTCTCATATTCACTCCATGCTCCTAGTTAGTTAGGGCCTACCTATTTGGCTTTTTCCTTTCCTACCAATTGGCCTTCCCTCTTTCTCCCTCTCTCTGCCATTTTCCTTCTTCCCAGGTCGGCAGGGTGTGTGGGAGGGGAAACATCTTATTTACAATTTGAAAAATATCTGTCAACCATTGTTGGCTACGTTCAGTCATGTCCCTCCAATTACTATGGGCACCTCTCTCCTCTATATTCTTATTTTGAATTATATGTGCCTTGAATTATAGTTGAACTATATACACCCTTTTTCATTTGATTAATAAAATTCCAATTCAATGCATCTGTTATCACTAACTTGAATTTTGATGGGCTGCTTCAAAAATCAACCTACAGTAACAATTTCAAACCTACTTTTAGTTGAAAAATAGCCTTCTCAACCTGAGAGGGCTCTCGCAAGGATATATAATGATATTATATAAATGAATTTCAATAGATGACTAACTATGAAATTTTGTTTTAAGTGTGTTTCTTATGCAGTTGAAAGATGTGGACAAATCACTACCATTGGGCATATGGAGTCAATGTAAAGAACTCAATGACATGTGAAAATCCTCCCATGGAAGTTGAGGCATATAGATATTCTGATGAAAATATAACATTCACAACAGACTAATTGTTTGAAGGAAGTTATAGCATGTAAGTCATGAATTCAAAGTAATCAAACACTAGGATACTGAAGATAAAATTGTATAACACAAAAGAAAAATACGCATGATAATATCAATGAATCTTAGGTAAAGAGAAGAAAGGTGCCATTGTATATTACCGATGAAAATTTTTACAATAGTATTTTGTAGTAAACATCAATAAACCCCCTCTCCTTAAATAATCTTCCTATTTATAAGATTATCCATCTTTACATTGAGTCTGCCAACAAGGCTAGACCTTCAAATACTTCTATTGACACCTAATCTAACCAAACACATATTACAAGGAGATAAAATTGACAACTTCTATTTTTAGGACTTAGAAACCTAATAGGACTCTAAAACATCTTTATTACATTAAAATACTTTTAAAGCTGCATATTTACATCGAAAAGGTCATTTTCTTGAGGTGGCACTAACTATGACTAAAAACATAAATACTCCAACCAAGTCAGGAGACATGTCTTCCAAAATTTTAGGAGGTGGTGTCATAATTGTTGATGAAGCTTCCCTGATGATGTGGAAATTTGCAAGGCATTTTTGAAGGGTATTTATTCATTAAAACATTCACTTGCTGACCTTTAACCTTTCCATGTGGCTGAAATGTCTCAAAAAGGCAATCGAAATTTGAAAAATCTTCAAAATCCTCTTCGCTGCAGAAACAGGGGACTTTTAGGAAAGTTTGTAGTGAGAGTTCGTAGCACCTTTGACTTTGACCATATACGCAAACTTTCTGCTCCCTTTGCTGATCTGAGGTTTTTTAATGCGTCAAAATAACTAAATACAAGTCGTTAACTACCTCCTTCATGGCAAAACCTGTGATATATAGCAAAAATGAATCTACATCGAGTTCGTAGCATTTTTCAGGCTTCAAGCTTGAGACACGCTACGAACTTGCCTAATTGACAATAGACTTGAAAACTCTGCATGTTTTCTTCAAAATTTTCCCATGGCTCTATAAGTGATGACATGAAATGAGGCAAAAAAATATTAAAAAGGTATTTTTCCCCTTTTCAAACCTTATAAGTTTCACCCTTGGCAACAGAGGCTTCAGTTTCCATAGATTCATCTATGACAGTTATTTTTAAACCATTTTTCTTAAGCTCTGACAGTATCATTTCCATTTGCAGCATAAAATATTTCACTTGAACTTTAATTTTATTTCTCTGTGCCTGCAACCAAATATCCTCTTCCTTGCATGTTTCATTACCCTGCGTAGAGGAAGAGTTCTCTTCAACAATTTCTTTGCATTGGTCAAAGCCTCATCATAATGATTAATTTTCTCATTTACTTTTTCTTTGAACTCCTCCACCATTTTTATTTCTAACTTATCTTCCTCCAATTCCAACTTTGTTTCAATAACTTCCTCCCTAGCTTCCCTCAACGACTCCTTTAAAAGTTTCACTTCATATTTTTAAATGACTTTTTCTTTGCCTTTCCTCTGCTTAATGATTTCCTATTTAGTTTGAGATAATTCAATGATGTCTTTTGCCAAAGGTTGTTTAACTTTTTTTGTCACTTCAATGCTTTTTTTAGCCTTGACACCTTTTGAAAGTTGTAATCTGGTGAGTGGTTTCCTTGGTTTTAACACAAAGCCTGCATCTTCTCCTGAGAGGTCAAGTTGTTTAGCAGTGCGACCCTTAGTTTCCTTCTTTCTTCATTTGACATCCACATCTTTGACCACTGGAGTTTCTTCTATATCTATAGCTTGTAGAATTTCCTCAAGATTACCTTTCCCCAGTGTTTGGCTCCTTGTTATTCATCCATGACTCTTTTTGTTGGGCTTTAGCTTGCTACTTGTAGGTATGGGTTGAGGCATCTCTGTTTCTTGTGCATGCTCTATTTCAACCTCCATGGGTTCTACAATGGGCTTCATTTCCTCTTCATTTACACCCTCTGCTTCAGCTATAGGTTTATCATTCTTGCTTGAAGGAGTGGCTTTTGATTTAGGTGTCTTCTTGGGAGTTAATGCATATATTTCATAACCATTAAGAAACATGAATGTGGCACAATATTTATTTAACTTTTTCAATTCCTCCAAAACCAGCAGCTTGATTAATCCGTGATGAAAAATTGAAGTTTCACTACCTTCAAGCCTAGCTTGAACTTTATCTGCCATCTTACCTAGGCTTCTAAATAAGAATAAGGGAAGGTCTAAAGGAAGCTTACCCATGAAATGTAGCAAGAGTCTAAACTGATACTAATAAATCACATGGAACCTCCCTTCACATCTGAAGTATTTCTGAATTACTAGTAGGATTTTGGAGTAATTTTCTTTAAGGCATCACCTTGGGATATGTGATGTCATATCCATTCCAATGTGTTCATGTTTTATGAACTGAACACAGTTCTGTAATTTGAATTTAGTGGCTTTAAACGAGTCTTCTCCCATCCTTGGAATCTTTGTAGCTTGGGTAATTGTTTCAGGAGACACCACGAAACTCAACACACCCACCTTTGATGTAGTGCCCACAAAATTCACTACAGAGTCCTTTGAAATTTGGGCATAAAAACCTTGTAATTTCTAGCAGAACCTCATGCAACCATCACTAGTGAGGGCTACTGCAAAGCTAGGATCTTCATTGAGCAATTTTAAATCCATGGTCTCATACCTAACCACCGAGATCCCTTTATTAGTGTTCTTATGCATGCCCATCTCTCTTAACACAACGATGGCCTCCTTGATAGAATGACACTTGCAAAGAAGAAGTTCAAACAACAAGGTGCTTGCAGATAAAGCTGGACCTTTCCGAAGATGATACTATAGGTAAACTCATAGGTAAGAGGGAAATATGACAGATAACAGCTCTCAAGGATGAATTTAAAAGGTAAGTTTAGAATATGAGAGAGATAAAGACAAATAAGGGAGGTTAAATGAAATTATGGATGAAAAATGATGATCAAGCATGTTGCATGACTCCAAATAACTAATCATGTGACATCAGACTCACCCCTGGCCTCTAAAAACTGTAGAAATTAGTATACACTAAGCATGCATACATCCAGCTTCCCCTGATCTCACAATATTTAAACAATGTTACCGATGAAATAGGTAACCACACTGTTACCTACTTTTTTTTGGTAGCATAAAAAGCACCTGATTTTGAAAAGTGGTGATGCAGAATCACCTCTTTTTTTTTAGCACATTTTTGACACTCTAATATTTTTATTTATGAAGTATAAATATTTGTTTTAAAATTTTAGTGATTTTCATGCTAATTTTGAAACGTATTGATGCAGCATCAACTTTTTTTTTTTAGAGCGGTGATTTTCATGCTAATTTTGAAACGTATTGATGCAACATCAACCTTTTTTTTTTAGAGTGGTGATTTTCGTGTTGGTAATAAAACACAAAACTTAGGTAATATATATATATATATAAAACCAATAAAAATGTAAAAAAAAAACAAAATTAACTCGTAAAAATAAAAAATTTAAACAAAAATAAATAAATAAAACAAAAACAAAAACAAAAATATTTGAAAATTATATCAAAAGAAATGACAAAATTTGAAAAAAAAACACATAATTTAAAGAAAAAAAAAAACAAAAATTAACAAAAAAAATTTAAAAAAAAAACATCAAAAACATTTTTTCCTAAGTTATTAAAAAAATCCATAAAATTAAAAAAAAAATTAAATTACAAAATTAAAATTTAGATTAAAAAAATAAAATACAAAAAAAAAATAAATAAATTTAAAAATTTAAATTAAAATAATAATAATAATAAGAAAACAAAAATACAAATTTTAAAATTAACCAAAAAAACAAATTTAAAAAAAAAAAAAAAAAAAAAAATTTAAAAAGAAAATTAAAATAAAAGAATTATAAAAAAAAAAAATACCATTAAAAAACAAAAAGAATGAAAAAAACCACGTGCAAATAATTAAAAAACAAATATCCATAAATTCGGTTTTTTTTTTAAATGAAACAATTTATAAATTTTAAAAATGAAAAACTAAATAAACTAAAAGATTTAAAAAAAAAAAATTTAAATTAAAATTTAATAAATTTAATGAATAAATTTTAAATTTTAAAAAATAATTAATCTAAAATTTTAAATTTAAAAACAAAATTAAAAAAAAAAAAAACAAATTAAAACAAATTAAATTTAAAATAAAAAATTTTAATTAAAAAAATAATAATTTTAAATTTTTTGAATTAAAAAAAAAAATTAAAAAAAATCAAATTAAAAAAATATATATATTAAAAATTTAAAAAAATTTAAAAAAAATAAAAAGAATTTTTTGATCGTGGTGGCGCCGCCAGTAGGCCTCCTGCCTAGGTGGCGGCAGAGGCCAGCCAATAGGCGGGCGGGGGGCGGCAGCCCCCTACCCACCCAACGACCGTCCTCCGCCGCCACCTGGGCGGGAGGCCGATTCTGGGGATCGCCCTCCCGCGGCGGGAGGCCGATTCCAAGAATTGCCCTCCCGCGGTGGGAGGCCGATTCTAGGAATCACCCTCTTGCCGCAGGAGGCTGATTCCGAGAATCGCCCTCTCGCCGCGGGAGGCCGATTTCGGGAATCGCCCTCCTGTGACGAGAGGTCGATTCCGGGAATCGCCCTCCCGCGGTGGGAGGCCGATTCCGGGAATCGCCCTCCTGTCACGAGAGGCTGATTCCGGGAATCACCCTCCCGCCGCTGGAGGCCGATTCCGGGAATCACCCTCCCGCCGCTGGAGGCCGATTCCGGGAATCGCCCTCCCACCGCGGGAGGGCAATTCCCGGAATCGGCCTCCCGCCTAGCGGCTGGCCTCTGCCGTCACCTGGGCGGGAGGCTGATTGGCGGCACCACCACAATCAAAAAATTCTTTTTTATTCTTAATTTTTTTAATTTTTAATATATATATTTTTTTAATTTGATTTTTTTTAATTCAAAAAATTTAAATTTTTTTTTTTTTTAATTTAATTTTTATATTTGAAATTTAATTTGTTTTAAATTTTTTTTGTTTATTTAAATTTTATTCATTTTCTTGTTTTTAATTTTTTTTTTTTCTAAATTTTGTTAATCATTTTTTTTTTTTTTAATTTTGTATTTTTTTTTATTTAATTGGTTTTTTTTGAAATTTTTTCATTTTTTTTTTTATTGTTAAATTTTATGTTTAGTTTTTTCATTTAATTTTTTAAAATTTTGTAAATTTTGTATTTTATTTATTTATTTATTTGAATTTAATATTTTTTTTTTAATTTTTAATTTTTTTATTATTATTTTTTTAATTACATAAAAAAAAAAATATTTTTTTTTTATTTCAATTAAAATTGTGTATTTAAAATTAGATTTTTTTTTAAGTTAAACTTAATATTTTCAAATTAATTTGTTTTTTATATTATTTTTTATTTAATATTATTTTTTTAATTTCTTTTTTTCAATTGTTCAATTTTAATTGATTTTTAAAGTTTTTTAACTTTTTATTTTAACAATGTTTTTTTTTCTTTTTTCTTTTCTTTATATTTAAAATTTAAATTTTATTTCAAAATTTATTTATTTATTCATTTATTTATTAAAATTTAATATTTTTTTTTTTTAATTTAATTTGTTATTTTAATATTAACTTTTTTTTTGAATTTAATAAAATCTAATATATATATATAATTTTAATTATATATATATATATATATATATATATATATATATATATATATATATATATATATATATATATATATATATATATATATATATATTATTTTTTATAATTTAAATTTAATATATTTTTTAAAATCTCTTTGTTTTTTTAATATATATTTCTTTAAATTTAATATTTTTATTGTATTTTTTTTTTAATTAATTTTTCATTTTTTTACTTTTAATTTCAATAATTTTTTTTTTTTTTTAATTTTTATTTTAAAGTTTTAAATTTATTAAAATTTAATATATTTCTTTAAATTTAATTTTTTTTTTTAAATTTTTTTTTTTTTTTTTTTAAAATTTAATAAACATTTTCTTTTTCTTTTTTAAATTTAATTTCTATATTTTATTTTTTATAATTTATTTCTTTTTTTTAACTTGTTTTTCTTTTTAATTTAATGTTTTTATTTTGTTTTTATTTTTATTTTTTTATTTCTATATATTTTGAAATTTTAATCTTTAATTTTTTTTTAATTTTTAATTTTTAATTTTTTTCTTAAATATTAGGTTTTTTTTAATGTTTGAATTAAAATTTTTAGTTTGTTTTTATTTTTATTTTTTATTCCTATATATTTTTAAATTTTAAGCTTTGAAATGTTTTTATTTTTTTAATTTATTTTTTTTCTTAAATTTTAGGTTTTTTTTAATGTTTGAATTTTAAAAATTAAAAAATGTTATTTCTATTTTGAAAAATGTCAAAAATATGACAATTTTTTTTTTTGGTTATTCCAGCGTCAACTGGTTTTGTTTTGAGGGTGTTTTTTCAATCCTTTTTTCAAGAAACAATTTTGTTTTTAGCATAATTTTATAAAATGTTGAAATTTGACCTTAAAAAAAAACCAATTGCGTTCTCGAATACACTTTTTTTGTTTTTGGGGTGTTTTTTCATGTTTTTTGAGTCTTTTTGGGCTAGAGTTCCCGTTTTGAGGTCAGGTTACCTATTTCATTGGTAACAGTGTTTTTAACTTCTTGCAAAATACAGAATCATTCCACTATAAATATTTTGCGGAAAATTAATTGCAAACACATGCGAAGCATAAATAAAAACAATCGCACATAACACAGTTGTTTAACTGGAAATCCTGAACCTGAAAACCCCAACTATCATATATTATGTATCATGGAGATCATGTAACAATCTCATACAAAGCTTAGTACATCAAGCTCTCAATACAATCAATCGTCACAAACTAATCAGAAGAAATATGCAAATCCATGCGCCAGTCTCTACTCTCTGCTGGCACATACTCCCGTCACTTATTTCTTTGAAGAATGTCCCGAATGAATTCGAATTACCCTTGCATTGATTGTGAAATCCTCATTGGCAACTCCAATGTGTGTGTGGTGCAATCAATGCATCACTATAGTCACAACAGATAGTCCATCTTGCCCTTTCACCTATCTCTCCACTACATCCCCACTGGAACTGACATGCACTGTAGTTAATTGTTGTATTTTTTTAGTTGATTAATGAGTTATTATTTGTGAATTAATTAACTAATTAATTCACTCCACTCTCACTAGTGTATCATTCAGTTAGACTAGATACAACTAGCTCAACTAAGTCTAACTGAGTTAAACTGAATACAACTCCATGAACTACTCTTCCAACTCTGTCATAACTTTTCCAATTTAGTTCTAACTGAGTCCTCCATGCATGAACCACCAGTAAACCCTAGGAATTGTGTAATTCCTTCAGCCCACTGATTTTCTAAATCTGTGCACTGAAATTAAGTGCTCCAAGAAAATAAGTTGCTATTTATTTTCGGATTAGTATTAAGAGCTAATAATAATCGACACTTCTATTTTTAGATCGACGATCTATGAATAGACTTCGCCGAATATTCTAAAAATAGATTTTCATCTCTTTTTCCAACTTGACCAACCATCCACAAATAACATCCTGCAACTTCTGAAATATGATCACCATGTCTAAAAATATACTTGCGCCAAAAATAGTCTACGGGCCCACTTAGTGAAGGCGACTCTTTTCACTAAGCTCATCATCTTGTTGAATCTCAACACTCCCTCTCAACAAGATAGGGATTATCTTTCGCCCCGATACCTGCCTCTATGGTATTCAAATTTTCTCCTAGTGAGCACCTTCGTCAGAATATCTGCATCTTGATCCTCCATAGGAATGTACTGAAGCAACATGATCTTCCGCTGCACACAATCTCTGATATGATGATACCGGATATCAATATGTTTAGATCTATCATGAAACATAGGATTTATCGAGAGTTTAATGCAAATCTGATTATCACAATGTATCACTGTAGGATCTAAATGTGAACCGAACAAACCAACCAGGATCTTCCTCATCCAGATAGTCTCACATGCAGCCTGATTTGTTGCCATGTATTCTACTTCTACTGAACTGAGTGCCACGGATCTTTGTTTCCTGCTGTACCAAGAAACTGTCGTAGATCCGATACTGAAAACCCCTCCTGGTGTGCTCTTTCTGTCTGTTGGGCTGCCTACCCAATCTGCATCCATGAAGCCATGCAAATTCACCTCATTTGTCTTTTTGTACCATAGATCATACTCAGATGTGCCCTTGAGATATCTCAGGACATCCTTGTCTGCCTTCCGAAAGATCTTGGTAGGCTTAACCATCGCTTGTGAAAGCTAGTTCACCGCATAGCATATGTCCGGTCTTGTATTAACTAAATACATGAGCGAACCCACCAACTATCGATAAACAGTGGCATCCACTACCTCTGCCGATGTAGCATTCTCTTTCCTCCAATTTCCTGGAAGAGGAGTGTCGATAGGATTGCAACCTTGCATGTGAAACTTCTCCAGTATCTCCCGGGCATACTTGCTTTGAGACACAAAC
Organism: Pinus albicaulis; assembly: GCA_034641835.2. NCBI lineage: Eukaryota > Viridiplantae > Streptophyta > Pinopsida > Pinales > Pinaceae > Pinus > Pinus albicaulis. The sequence continues at coordinate 726,340,093 of CM076576.1, forward strand.
AATTCACCTTCCCGCTGCCATATTTCCAATCCAAGGAAAGAATGAAGGAGGCCCAAACCCTTCATCTCAAACTCCTTTGCAAGATCTGCCTTGCATGAGTGTATCAAATGCTCATAACCCATTAGTATTAAATCATCAACATAAATAACAATGATTAAAATCTTACCCTCCACCATAATTTGGTATAGGTTTGCATCCGCCTCACTCTTGGTGAAGCCAAGTCTAGTGAAATAGCTGTCGATCCAAGTGTACCAAGCACAAGGTTCTTGTTTTAGCCCATACAACTCTCTTTTGAGCCTGCACGCATGCAAATCGCTGCTGAAGATCTCAAATCCTTCAGGCTGCTCAATTTACACCTCTTCCTCAATGATCCCATTAAGGAACGAAGTCTTCACATCCATCTGATGAATGTGCCAACCCATCTGCGCTAAGAGAGAAAGGATGGTCCTTATGGAAGAATATCGTGTGACAGGTGCAAAGGTATCTTCATAGTCAATCCCCTCGATATGTGAGAATCCCCAGGAAACAAATATTGCCTTATACTTCTCGACGCTCCCATCAGAAACTTGCTTTACCTTGTAGATCCATCTTGATCCTAAAATTTATTTTCCCACCGGCCTTGGAAAAATCTCCCAAGCACTGTTTCTGAAAATGGAGTCATACTCCTCCACCATGGCATCTACCCATGTGGGCTCCTGCACTTCTTATTAAAAAGAAGATGACTCTGTCACGATACACTTGCTCATAAGAGCCATGTATCCAATAAATCGATCATGTGACTGTCTCTGTTTGCGCTATGATGTAGGGACTCCTACATTCTGTGCCGCATCAAGATTCAGTATCTCAGCTTCTGTGGTATGCTTTCTGCCTTGTGTGATTTTTGGTTCTGCATGAGTGGACTCCTCCGCTCCATGAATCTCCTCCTGTGGTTGATCTGCATCTAGAGGCTCATCTTTGGGAACAATAATTTCCTCCTCTGCATGCAAGTGTAGCTCCCTCTCAAGAAAAAACTTCATGGCTTTCACCTCATTGAATTTTATATCCCATCGCACCACAGTCATCCGAATGTCTGGAAAATACACACGATAATTATGGGGTGTTTCTATGTACCCCAAAAATATTCCAACTTCTGTAGTCAGCTCCAGCTTCTTCCTGGCGCCCTTTGTCGCATGATTGTAAACAGATGAGCCAAAATTATTCAAATGAGAAATATCAGGCTTCTTACAAATAAAAGCTTCTTTAGGTGTACTCATGCCAAGTACTCTATGAGGACAATGGTTTTGCACATAAACCACAATTTTGCATGCTTCCGCCCACAAGTGCATCGGTAGGCCCTGGTCATGCAGCATCGCTCGTGCGGCACCCACGATCGTTCTGTTCTTCCTCTCCGTGACCCCATTCTGCTATGGGTTATGAGGTGCTATGAGTTCTCTTTGAATTCCTTCTTTTCTACAAAAGTCATTGAGTTCGCCTGAGATGTATTCACGACCATTATCACTCCGTAGATCTTTCACTTGCTTCCCCGACTACTCCACCAATGCTTTAAACTCACAGAACTTTGAGAATGTTTTGCACTTCTTCTGCATTAAGGAGATCTAGCATCTACGAGAATAGTCATCAAAAAATATAACATAATACCTATGTTTTTCTGTTGAAGAAACCGAGAAAGGTCCACACACGTCTGTGTGAATTCTCTCCATGATCACCGAAGCACGGTTCTCCTTCTCACGAAAGGTGGTCTTCACAAACTTACCCACAGTACATCCCTTGCACTTATCTCACTGCGCAAGAGTACCCTTGGGAAGTCTAGTAGAAATCTACTGCAAAATCTTCAAAGCGCCATGGTGAAGATGGCCCAATCTCCTTTGCCATAATTCACCCTCATCTCGGCTCACCACTTCTTCTGCTTTGCCCACCATTGTAGCGCAGCCATCTACCTCCAGATTGTATATATTCTTAACTCGAATCCCTATCCTCTTGGTTTGACCCGTTGTTTTATGTCAAAGGAAATATTCTCCCTCACTGAAAACAACATCATAACCTTTGTCTTCCAACATTGCGACTGAGACCAAGTTCTTCTTCAAACCTAGAACATGCATAACATCCTTCAACAAGAATGGATTACTGGACTCCCTCTCAAAGGTAATGGTCTCAATGCTGGTCGCACTGTATTGACCATTGTCGCCCATCTCTATATGCATCTGGAGGTCCTTCTCCTCCAAGTCACTAAACAACTCCTTGTCTCCCATCATATGGAAAGACGCACCACTATCAAGATACCACACCGATCCCATATAGCTTGAAACCAAACATGCGATCAAAGAGAAATAGAGTTCAAATTTTGAGGCTAAGGCCTCTTCAACTACAGCTCCAGTAGCCTTCTTGTTCTTCTTCTTATGTGGGCAGTTAGTGGCGAAATGCCCATGTTCGTGACAGTGAAAACACTTCACCTTAGAAAAATCATGATTCTTGCCTTTAGCTTCTGATTTTGAAGGAAATTTCCTCCCCTTCCCTTTCCTTGCATTGGTAGCCAAAGCGAAATTCTATTCATCTTCATTCTTCAATGAATATCCATCCCTGGTACCCCGCCTTATCTCCTCCTGCGCAAGATCTGACCAAAGTCGCTCCCATCCCCGCAATTTCTCCCGTCCATGAACAAAGTCTTCGTAGCTATGCCAACTCTTTGGAAGCCCAAGGAGAGCCAAGCTCACCAATTATTCATCATAAATAGTAATCCTCACACTTCCTAGTTCATCTCTACAGTGGACAAACTTCGTGAGATATTTTTGAATATTGTCGCCCTTCTCCATTTTTATTTTTCTGAGCTTGTCTTTCAGCGCCAACTTCCTCTGGTCACTACTTCTTTGGAACAAATTTGCCAAAGCCTTCCACATTAATAATGGAGTGACTTTCCCATGAAGGCTGGACACAATATGGTCCTTCACACCTTCCAACATAATTATTCTTGTCTTTTCTATCTTATTTTTCCATGCGTCAAGTAATGCAACATCGCTAGATGCCGACTTAGGAACATCGCTATCGATGAACTCCTTCAATCCATTATCCTCCAACACCACCTCCATCCTATCCTTCCAGGCTATGTAATTCGAGTTCCCATTAAGGGAATACTCCAATTGCAACCCATTGAAAGACATTTAAATGTATACTTAACTGTCACACCAATAATTTTCTGCAGCAAATTACTATTCTCCACTAGCACAAACTCAAAAATTCTTCACAATTGCAATCTTCAAGAATTGACACTGCTCCGATACCATGTAGATGATTTATAACACAGCTCTGATACCATGTAGAAATTAGTATACACTAAGCATGCATACATCCATATTCCCCTGATCTCACAATATTTAACTTCTTGCAAAATATAGAATCATTCCACTATTAATCTTTTGTGGAAAATTAATTGCAAACACATGCGAAGCATAAATAAAAAAAATCGCACATAACAAAGTTGTTTAATGGGAAAGCTTGAACCTGAAAACCCCAACTATAATATATTATGTATCATGGAGATCATGTAACAATCTCATACAAAGCTTAGTACATCAAGTTCTGAGTACAATCAATCAACACACACTAATCAGAAGAAATCTGCAAATCCATGCATTGATCTCTGCCCTCCTGCTAGCCTGCCTCCACTACGCAATCCTTGCTGAAGAATAGCTCTGAATGAATTCGAATTACCCTTGCCTTGACTATGCAATCCTCATTTGCAACTCCAATGTGTGTGTGGTGCAATCAATGCATCACTATAGTCACAACAGATAGTCCATCTTTCCCTTTCACCTATCTCTCCACTGGAACTGACATGCATTGTAGTTAACTGCTGTATTGTTCAGTTGATTAATGAGTTATTATTTTTGAATTAATTAACTAATTAATTCACTCCACTCTCACTATTGTATCATTTAGTTAGACTAGATACAACTCTCTCAACTGATTCTAACTGAGTTAAACTGAATACAACTCCATGAACTACTCTTCCAACTCTGTCATAACTTTTCCAATTCAGTTCTAACTAATTCCTCCATGCATGAACCACCAGTAAACCCTAGGAATTGCATAATTCCTTCAACCCATTGATTTGCCAAATCTGTGCACTGAAATTAAGAGCTCCAAGAGAATAAGTTGTTGTTTATTGTCGGATTATCATTAAGAGCTAATAATAATTGACACTTCTATTTTTAGATAGACGATCTACAAATAGACTTCGCCCAATATTCTAAAAATAGAATTTCATATATTTTTCTAACTTGACCAACCATCCACAAATAGCATCCTGCAACTTCTGAAATATGATCACCATGTCTAAAAATAGATTTGCGCCAAAAATAGCTTGTGAGCCCACTTAGTGGAGGCGACTCTTTTCACTAATCTCATCATCTTGTTGGATCTCAACGCTCCCTCTCAACAAGATAGGGATTATCTTTCACCTCGATCTTTCCTCTATGGTATTCGAATTTCCTCCTGGTGAGCGCCTTCATTAGAATATCTTCATCTTAATCCTCCGTAGGAATGTAGTGAAGCAACATGATCTTCCACTGCACACAATATCTGATATGATGATACCGGATATCAATATGTTTAGATCTATCATGAAACACAAGATTTATCGAGAGTTTAATGCAACTCTGATTATCACAATGTATCACTGTAGGATCTAAATGTGAACCGAACAAACCAACCAGGATCTTCCTCATCCAGATAGCCTCACATGCATCATGACTTGCTGCCATGTATTCTACTTCCGTTGAACTGAGTGCCATGGATCTTTGTTTCCTTCTGTACCAAGAAACTGCCATAGATCCGATACTGAAAAACCCCTCCTGATGTGCTCTTTCTGTTTGTTGGGCTGCCTGCCCAATCTGCATCCATGAAGCCATGCAAATTCACCTCATCTGTCTTTTTGTACCATAAATCATACTCATATGTGCCCTTGAGATATCTCAGGACATGCTTTCCTGCCTTCCGAAAGAGCTTGGTAGGCTTAACCATCACTTGTGAAAGCTAGTTCACTGCATAGCATATGTTCGGTCTATTAACTAAATACATGAGCGAACCCACCAACTATCGATAAACAGTGGCATCTACTGCCTCTGCCGATGTAGTATCCTCTTTCTTCCAATTTCCTGGAAGAGGAGTGTCGATAGGCTTGAAACCTTGCATGTGAAACTTCTCCAGTATCTCCCGGGCATACTTGCTTTGAGACACAAACAATTCACCTTCCCACTGCCATATTTCCAATCCATGGAAATAATGAAGGAGGCCCAAATCCTTCATCTCAAACTTCTTTGAAAGATCTGCCTTGCATGAGTGTATCAAATGCTCATCACCTATTAGTATTAAATCATCAACATAAAGAACAATGATTAAAATCTTACCCTCCACCACAATTTGGTATAGGTTTGCATCCGCCTCACTCTTGGTGAAGCCAAGTCTAGTGAAATAGCTATCGATCTGAGTGTATCAAGCACAAGGTGCTTGTTTCAGCCCATACAACACTCTTTTGAGCATGCACACATGCGACTCACTGCTGAAGATCTCAAATCCTTCAGGTTGCTCAATGTACACCTCTTCCTTAATGATCCCCTTAAGGAACACAGTCTTCACATCCATATGATGAATGTTCCAACCCATCTGCGATGAGAGAGAAACGATGGTCCTTATGGAAGAATAGCGTGTGACAGGTGCAAAGTTTTATTCATAGTCAATGCCCTTGATCTGTGAGAAGCCCCAAGCAACAAATCTTGCCTTATACTTCTCGACGCTCCCATCAGCAGCTTGCTTTACCTTGTAGATCCATCTTGATCCTACAACTGATTTGCCCACCGGCCTTGGAAAAATCTCCCAAGCACTGTTTCTGACAATGGAGTCATACTCCTCCACCATGGCATCTACCCATGTGGGCTCTTGCACTGCTTCTTCAAAATAAGATGGCTCTGTCATGATACACTTGCTCATAAGAGCCATGTACCCAGTAAATCGGTCAGGTTACTGTCTCTATTTGCGCTGTGATGTAGGGACTCCTACATTCTGTGCCGCATCAAGCTTCAGTCTCTCAGCTTCTGTGGTACACTTTTTTCCTTGTCTGATGTTTGGTTCTACATGACTGGACTCCTCCACCCCATGAATCTCCTCCTGTGGCTGATCCATATCTAGAGGCTCATCTTTGGGAATAAGAATTTCCTCCTCTGCATGCAAGTGTAGCTCCCTCTCAAGCAAAAACTTCACGGCTTTCACCTCATTGAATTTTATATCACGTCGCACCACAGTCATCTGACTGTCTGGAAAATACACACAATAATTATGGGGTGTTTCTGTGTACCCCTCAAATATCCCAACTTCTGCAGAAGGCTCAAACTTCTTCTTGGCGTCCTTTGTCACATCAATGTAAACAGATGAGCCAAAAATCTTTGAATGAGAAATATCAGGATTCTTACCAGTAAAATCTTCTTCAGGTGTACTCATGCCAAGTACTCTATGAGGACAATGGTTTTGCACATAAACCACAGTGTTGCATGATTCCGCCCACAAGTGCATTGGTAGGCCCTAGTCATGCAGCATCGCTCGTGCATCACCCACGATCGTTCTGATCTTCCTCTACACGACCCCATTCTGCTGTGAGTTATGAGGCGCTATGAGTTCTCTTTGAATTCCTTATTTTCTACAGAAGTCTTTGAATTCGCCCGAGATGTATTCACCACCATTATCGCTCCGTACAACATTCACTTGCTTCCCTAACTCCTTCTCCACCAATGCTTTAAACTCACAGAAATTTGAGAATTTTTTGTTGCTCTTTTGCATGAAGAAGATCCAGCATCTACAAGGATAGTAATCAAAAAATATAACATAATACCTGTGTTTTTCTATTGAAGAAACTGAGAAAGGTCCACACACATATGTGTAAATTCTCTCCAGGATCACTGAAGCACGGTTCTCCTTCTCATGAAAGGTGGTCTTCAAAAACTTACCCATAGTACATCCCTTGCACTAATATGACTACGCAAGAGTACCCTTGGGAAGTCTAGTAGAAATATGCTACAAAATCTTCAAAGCACCATGGTGAAGATGGCCCAATCTCCTGTGCCATAATTTGCCCTCATCCCAGCTCACCACCTCTTCTGCTTTGCCCACCATTGCAGCGCAACCATCTACCACCATCTTATAGAGATTCTTAACTCGAATCTCTATCCTCTAAGTTTTACCCATTGTTTTATGTCGAAGGAAAGCTTTTCCCTCACTGAAAACAACATCATAATGTTTTTCTTCCAACATTGTGACCGAGACCAATTTCTTCTTCAAACCTGGAACATGCATAACATCCTTCAAAAAGAATGGATTACCAGACTCCCTTTCAAAGGTAATGGTCCCAATGTCGGTCGCACTGTATCGACCATCGTTTCCCATCTCTATATGCATCTAGAGGTCCTTCTCCTCCAAGTCACTAAACAACTCCTTGTCTCCCGTCATATGGAAAGATGCACCACTATCAAGATACCACATTGATCCCATATAGCTTGAAACCAAGCATGCGATCAAATATAAATCAAGTTCAAATTGCAAGGCTAAGGCCTCTCCAGCTGTAGCTCTAGCAACCTTCTTGTTCTTCTTCTTCTATGGGCAGTTAATGGAGAAATGCCCATGTTTGTGATAGTGAAAACACTTCACCTTAGACAAATCCTACTTCTTGCCTTTAGCTTCAGATTTTGAAGGAAATTTCTTCCCCTTCCCTTTCCTTGCTTTGGTAGCCAAAGCAAAATTCTCTTCATCTTCATTCTTTGATGAAGAGCCATCCCTGGTACCCCGCCTTATCTCCCCCTGCACAAGATCCGACCAAAGTCGCTCCCATCCCTGCAGTTTCTCCCGTCCATTAACAAAGCCTTCTTAGCTATGCCAACTCTTCAGAAGCCCAAGGAGAGCCAAGCTCACCAATTCTTCATCATCAACAGTAATCCCCACACTTCCCAATTCATCTCTACAGTGGAAAAACTTCGTGATATATTTTGGAATATTGTCGCCCTTCTCCATTTTTATTTTTCTGACCTTGTCTTTCAGCGCCAACTTCCTCTGGTCGCTGCTGCTTTGGAACAAATCTGTCAAAGCCTTCCACATTAATAATGGAGTGGATTTCCCATGAAGTTTGGACACAATATGGTCCTTCACACCTTCAAACATAATTCTTCTTGTCTTTGCTATCTTATTTTTCCATGTGTCAAGTAATGCAACATCACTAGATCCCAGCTTAGGAACATTGCTATCGATGAATTCCTTCAGTCCATTATCCTCCAGCACCGCCTCCATCCTATCCTTCCAGGCTCTATAATTCGAGCTCCCATCAAGGGTATACTCCAATAGCAACCCATTGAAAGACATTTCAATGTATACTCAACTGTCACACTAATAATTTTCTGCAGCGAATTCGAATTGTCCACCAGCACAAACTCAACAATTCTTCACAATTGAAAACTTCAAGAATTAACACTACTCTGATACCATGTAGATGATTTATAGCACAGCTTTGATACCATGTAGAAATTAGTATACACTAAGCATGCATACATCCAGATTCCCCTGATCTCACAATATTTAACTTCTTGAAAAATACAGAATCATTCCACTATTAATGTTTTGTGGAAAATTAATTGCAAACACATGTGAAGCATAAAAAAAAACAATCTCACATAACACAGTTGTTTAACGGGAAATACTGAAGCTGAAAACCCCAACTATCATATATTATGTATCATGGAGATCATGTAACAATCTCATACAAAGCTTAGTACATCAAGCTCTTAGTACAATCAATCGTCACACACTAATTAGAAGAAATATGCAAATCTATGCACTGATCTTTGCCCTCCTTCTAGCCTGCCTCCACTTCGAAATCCCTGTTGAAGAATAGCTCTAAATTAATTCGAATTATCCTTGCCTTGAATACGAAATCCTCATTGGAAACTCCAATGTGTGTGTGGTGCAATAAATGCATCACTATAGTCACAACAGATAGTCCATCTTTCCCTTTCACCTATCTCTCCACTGGGTCTCCACTGGAACTGACATGCACTATAGTTAACTGATATATTGTTTAGTTGATTAATGAGTTATTATTTGTGAATTAATTAAATAATTAATTCACTCCACTCTCACTAGTGTATCATTCAATTAGACTAGATACAATTAGCTCAACTGAGTCAAACTGAGTTAAACTGAATACAACTCCATGAACCAGTATTCCAACTCTGTCATAACTTTTCCACTTCATTTCTAACTGAGTCCTCCATGCATGAACCACCAGTAAACCCTAGGAGTTACATAATTCCTTCAGCCCACTGATTTTCCAAATCTGTGCACTGAAATTAAGTGCTCCAAGAGAATAAGTTGTTGTTTATTGTCAGATTACTATTAAGAGCTAATAATAACCGACACTTCTATTTTTCGATCGATGATCTATAAATAGACTTCGTCGAATATTATAAAAATAGAATTTCATCTATTTTTCCAACTTGACCAACCATCCACAAATAGCATCCTGCAACTTTTGAAATATGATCACCATGTCTAAAAATAAACATAGTCTAAAAATAGACTTGCGCCAAAAATAGCCTACGGGCCCACTTAGTGAATGTGACTCTTTTCACTAAGCTCATCATCTTGTTGAATCTAACACTCCCTCTCAACAAGATAAGGATTATCTTTCACCTCGATCCTGCCTCTATGGTATTCGAATTTTGTCCTGGTGAGCGCCTTCGTTAGAATATCTGCATCCTAATCCTCCGTAGGAATGTACTAAAGCAACGTGATCTTCCACTGCACACAATCTCTGATATGATGATACCGGATATCAATATGTTTAGATCTATCATGAAACACAGGATTTATCGAGAGTTTAATGCAACTATGATTATCACAATGTATCACTGTAGGATCTAAATGTGAACCGAACAAACCAACCAGGATCTTCCTCATTCAGATAGCCTCACATGCATCCTAACTTGTTGCCATGTATTCTGCTTCCGCTGAACTGAGTGCCACGGATCTTTGTTTCCTGCTGTACCAAGAAACTACCGTAGATCCGATACTGAAAACCCCTCCTGATGTGCTCTTTCTGTCTGTTGGGTTGCCTGCCCAATATGCATCCATGAAGCCATGCAACTTCACCTCATTCATCTGTTTGTACCATAAATCATACTAAGATGTGCCCCTGAGATATCTCAGGACATGCTTGTCTGCCTTCCAAAAGAGCTTGGTAGGCATAACCATCGCTTGTGAAACCTAGTTCACTGCATAGCATATGTCCGGTCTTGTATTAACTAAAAACATGAGAAAACCCACCAAGTGTTGATAAACAGTGACATCCACTACCTCTGTCAGTGTAGCATCCTCTTTCCTCCAATTTCCTAGAAGATGAGTGTCAATAGGCTTGCAACCTTGCAAGTGAAACTTCTCCAGTATCTCCCGGGCATAATTTCCTTGAGACACAAACAGTTCACCTTCCCGCTGCCATATTTCCAATCCAAGGAAATAATGAAGGAGGCCCAAATCCTTCATCTCAAACTCCTTTGAAATATCTGCCTTGCATGAGTGTATCAACTGCTCATCACCCGTTAGTATTAAATCATAAACATAAAGAACAATGTTTAAAGGCTTACCCTCCACAACAATTTGGTACAGGTTTGCATCCGCCTCACTCTTGGTGAAGCTAAGTCTAGTGAAATAGCTATCGATCCGAGTGTATCAAGAACGAGGTGCTTGTTTCAGCCCATACAACGCTCTTGTGAGCATGCACACATGTGACTCACTGCTAAAGATCTCAAATCCTTCAGGCTGCTCAATGTACACCTCTTCCTTAATGATCCCATTAAGCAACGCAGTCTTCACATCCATATGATGAATGTGCCAACCCATCTACGCTGAGAGAGCAAGGATGGTCCTTATGGAAGAATATCGTGTGACAGGTGAAAAGGTTTCTTCACATTCAATCACCTCGATCTGTGAGAAGCCCCAGACAACAAATCTACCTTATACTTCTCGATGCTCCCATCAACAACTTGCTTTACCTTGTAGATCCATCTTGATCCTACAACTGATTTTCTCACCAGCCTTAGAACAATCTCCCAAGCACTGTTTCTGAAAATGGAGTCATACTCCTCCACCATGGCATCTACCCATGTGGGCTCTTACACTGCTTCTTCAAAAGAATATGGCTCTGTCACGATACACTTGCTCATAAGAGCCATGTATCTAGAAAATCGTTCAGGTGACTGTCTCTGTCTGCGCTGTGATGTAGGGACTCCTACATTCTGTGCCACATCAAGCTTTAGTCTCTCAGCTTCTGTGGTACACTTTCTGCCTTGTCTGATGTTTGGTTCTGCATGAGTGGACTCCTCCACCCCATGAATCTCCTCCTGTGGCTGATCCACATCTAGAGGCTCATATTTGGGAACGATAAGTTCCTCCTCTGCATGCAAGTGTATCTCCCTCTTAAGCGAAAACTTCATGTCTTTCACCTCTTTGAATTTTATATCCCATCGCACCACAGTCATCCGACTGTCTGGAAAATACACACGATAATTATGGGGTGTTTCTGTGTACCCCTCAAATATCCCAACTTCTGCAGTCAGCTCCAGCTTCTTCCTGGCGTCCTTTGTCACGTGAATGTAAATAGATAAGCCAAAAATGTTCAAATGAGAAATATCAGGTTTCTTACCAGTAAAAGCTTCTTCGGGTGTACTCATGCCAAGTACTCTATGAGGACAATGGTTTTGCACATAAACCACAGTGTTGCATGCTTCCGCCCAGAAGTGCATCGGTAGGCCCTGGTCATGCAGCATCGCTCGTGCATCACCCACGATCATTCTAATCTTCCTCTCAGTGACCCCATTCTGCTGTGGGTTATGAGGCGCTATGAGTTCTCTTTGAATTCCTTCTTTGCTAAAGAAGTATTTGAATTCACCCGAGATGTATTCACCACCATTATCGCTCCGTAGAGCTTTCACTTGCTTCCACGACTCCTTCTCCACCAATGATTTAAACTCACAGAACTTTGAGAATGTTTCACTCTTCTTCTACATGAAGAAGATCCAACATCTATGAGGATAGTCATCAACAAATATAATATAATACCTCTGTTTTTCTGTTGAAGAAACCGAGAAATGTCCACACACGTCTATGTAAATTCTCTCCAGGATCACCGAAGCATGGTTCTCCTTCTCATGAAAGGTGGTCTTCACAAACTTACCCATAGTACATCCCTTGCACTGATCTGACTATGCAAGAGTACCCTTGGGGAGTCCAGTATAAATCTGCTACAAAATCTTCAAATCACCATGGTGAAGATGGCCCAATCTCCTGTGCCATAATTCGCCCTCATCTCGGCTCACCACTTCTTCTGCTTTTCCCACCATTGCAGCGCAACCATCCACCTCCAGCTTGTAGAGACTCTTTACTAGAATCCCTATCCTCTTGGTTTGACCCATTTTTTTATGTCAAAGGAAATCTTTTCCCTCACTGAAAACAACATCATAATATTTTTCTTCCAACATTGTGACCGAGACCAAGTTCTTCTTCAGACCTGGGACATGCATAACATCCTTCAACAAGAATGGATTACTGGACTCCCTCTCAAAGGTAATGGTCCCAATTTAGGTCGCATTGTATCGACCATCATCGCCCATCTCTATATGCATCTGGAGGTCCTTCTCCTCTAAGTCACTAAACAACTCCTTGTCTCCCGTCATATGGAAAGACGCACCACTATTAAGATACCACATCGATCCCATATAGCTTGAAACCAAGCATGCGATCAAAGAGAAATTAAGTTCAAATTGCGAGGCTAAGGCCTCTCCAGTTGCAGCTCCAACAACCTTCTTGTTCTTCTTATTCTATGGGTAGTTAGTGGTGAAATGTCCATGTTAGTGATAGTGAAAACACTTCACCTTGGACAAATCCTGCTTCTTGCCTTTAGCTTCAAATTTTGAAGGAAAAGTCTTCCCCTTCCCTTTCCTTTCTTTGGCAGCCAAAAAGAAATTCTCTTCATCTTCATTCTTTGATGAAGAGCCATCCCTGGTACCCCACCTTATCTCCTCCTGAACAAGATCCGACCAAAGTCGCTCCCATCCTTGCAGTTTCTCCCGTCCATTGACAGAGTCTTCATAGCTATGCCAACTCTTTGGAAGTCCAAGGAGATCCAAGCTCAGCAATTCTTCATCATCGATAGTAATCCCCACACTTCCCAGTTCATCTCTATAGTGGACAAACTTCGTGAGATATTTTGGAATATTGTCACCCTTCTCCATTTTTATTTTTCTAAGCTTGTCTTTCAGCGCCAACTTCCTCTGGTCGCTACTGCTTTGGAAAAAATCTATCAAAGCCTTCCACATTAAGAATGGAGTGGATTTCCCATGAAGGCTAGACACAATATGGTCCTTCACACCTTCCAACAGAATTCTTCTTGCCTTTGCTATCTTCTTTTGCCATGCATCAAGTAATGCAACATCGCTAGATCCCGGCTTAGAAACATCACTATCGATGGACTCCTTCAGTCCATTATCCTCCAGCACTGCCTCCATCCTATCCTTCCAGGATATGTAATTTGAGCTCCCATCAAGGGCATATGCCAATAGCAACCCATTGAAATACATTTCAATGTATACTCAACTGTCACACCAAGAATTTTCTGCAACAAATTCAAATTGTCCACCAGCTCAAACTCAACAATTCTTCACAATTGCAATCTTCAAGAATTAACATTTCTTCGATACCATCTAGATGATTTATAACACAGCTTTGATACCATGTAGAAATTAGTATACACTAAGCATGCATAAATCCAGATTTTCTTGATCTCACAATATTTAACTTCTTGCAAAATACAGAATCATTCCACTATTAATCTGTTGTAGAAAATTAATTGCAAACACATGTGAAGAATAAATAAAAACAATCACACATAACACAGTTGTTTAACGGGAAAGCCTGAAGCTGAAAACCCCAACTATCATATATTATGTATCATGGAGATCATGTAACAATATCATACAAATCTTAGTACATCAAGCTCTTAGTACAATCAATCGTCACATACTAATCAGTAGAAATATGCAAATCCATGCACTGATCTCTGCCCTCCTACTAGCCTGCCTCCACTGCGCAATCCCTGCTAAAGAATAGCTCTGAATGAATTCGAATTACCCTTGCCTTGACTACACAATCCTCATTGGAAATTCCAATGTGTGTGTGGTGCAATCAATGCATCACTACAGTCACAATAGATAGTCCATCTTTCCCTTTCACCTATGTCTCCACTAGGTCTCCACTAGAACTGACATGCACTATAGTTAACTGCTATATTGTTCAGTTGATTAATGAGTTATTATTTGTGAATTAATTAACTAATAAATTCACTCTACTCTCACTAGTGTATCATTCAGTTATAATAGATACAATTATCTCAATTGATTCTAACTGAGTTAAACTGAATACAACTCCATGAACTAGTCTTCCAACTCTATCATAACTTTTCCACTTCAGTTCTAACTGAGTCCTCCATGCATGAACCACCAGTAAACCCTAGGAATTGCGTAATTCCTTCAGCCCACTAATTTTCCAAATCTGTGCACTGAAATTAAGTGTTCCAAGAGAATAAGTTGTAGTTTATTGTCGGATTATTATTAAGAGCTAATAATAATCGACATTTCTATTTTTAGATCGACGATCTATAAATAGACTTCGCCCAATATTCTAAAAATAGTATTTCATATATTTTTCCAACTTGACCAACCATCCACAAATATCATCCTATAACTTCTGAAATATGATCACCATGTCTAAAAATAGACATAGTCTAAAAATAGACTTGCACCAAAAATAGCTTGCGGGCCCACTTAGTGAAGGCGACTCTTTTCACTCAGCTCATCATCTTGTTGAATCTCAAGAAAAACTTGACACCTCACCCTTTCTCTTACTGGTGCAGAAAAACATGAGTTCTTAGCACTTTCCATTATAAGTTTGGCATATTTTCTATGGACTGGCCAAGTGAGTCCATAGAGAAAACAACTTGTTTTCCATTGATTTTGTTTCGAACTCAGGAAAACACAGACAAGTGGTTAAAATCAATTTTTTAACCAATGCATGGAGATTTTTGATGGATTTTATGGATTTGGTCATGATGACATGACATGTGGGACTCTTTTAAACTTAGGATTATAACCAATTCACAAAATTTTATCAATTTCCTGAACTAATTTTCCAAGAAAATAAAACCTATGCTAAATGACCTTCCTAATCAAAAGTGAAATTTGATTGGTGATAATAATGGCTCCACTGGGGATGGTGTGCCCCTATAGTACAAAAAAAGAACCAGTAGTTCCAGTTCCTTTCTTCAAAAGCTGAAATTTTCTGAAATTTATGAAGAATTCACAAAGCACTTATTGCCTTCTCCTCAGGCTCAATCTTGATGATGAACTCATTTTTATTTGCAAAACATCATAACAGAAAATGAAATATGTACAATGGAATGTAATTCAACAAAAGTAACTAGGAGGAGTAGTGTTTTAGAAACCTGACATTGACAGGTCCTCCTCCACACAACTGTCCATCTATCTCTTGAAGAAGAAATGTGGTTTTCACATGGTATGAAACTATCACAAGTCACCCCTTCCAGATGTTCTCAAAATTTCCATGCTTCTCCTTTTCCTCAATTCTGGCTTCCCATTTCAGAACTACATCTTGGATCTTTAATTTTGCTTCCTTAGTTTTTCTATCAAAAGTCTTATTTACTATGTTTTGTGATTTCTAATGATTGGCATATACTTATTCTCTTTTCTCGTATAGAGATATGAGCTGTTTTATCCTCCTTTGGATGGCATTAGGTTCTTCTTCAAGCCCTTGTAGAAGTTTCATTACCGAAACACCCAAAGAATATGGGAAAATTGCTTCAGCTCCATATACTAGTTCATAAGAAGATGTACCTATGGATATCTATCATCCCACAAAGAAAAAAATTAGTTTCAAATGTCGTGATATTTTATTTTCTTGCAACATTTTTTTTATGATCCTGACTATGCTTTTATTGGATGGTTTAGCTAAGCCATTACCATGTGGGTAATAAGCTATGGAATGACCAAGTGCGATATGATATTGATGACAAAAACTAATTAAATTTTTGGATTTGAAAGATTGTGCATTATTAGTAATAATATTCATAGGACAACCAAACCTAGACAAAATGTTGTTCTCCAGAAATTGAATGATGACTGAGTCAGTAGCCTGCCTTGAAGGGACCGCTTCAATCCACTTGGTGAAATAATCAGTGGCTATCAAAATCCAATGATGTTGTCCTGAGGATGCAGGGTGTATTTCACCGATGAAATCCAGTCCCTATTGCTGGAAAGGAGCTTCAACATATATTGGTTTTAGTGTTAAAGGAGTCAGCGTCTTCTTTCCATCAAAAATTTGGCATTCATGGAACACAACAATATTCTTGTAGATGTCTCTAAACATGGAAGGTCAATAATATCATGATATAAGTATCTTATTTGTTTTAGCCTTCCAATAATGGCTCCCCCCATTATCACCCTTATGAAATTATTCAATGACCCTTTCAGCCTCTTCTTCCAACAAGAAATTCAAAAGAATACCACTAGTGTCCCTCCAATACAAGTTTTTGTTCAAAATGCAGTATCTCAAATATTTCAACTTCAAAAACCTTGACTTGGACTTAGTCAATTGAGGAGGAGCTTTATGATGATGTGCAACAAAAATTACATCTCTGTACCATTAATAAAAAGTGAATTTCTCTTCAATAGGAACCAATTCTTCTTCTTCTACCACTTCTGAAATTTCTGCAATGAAATTCATGTCTAGACACTCAAAATTTGACTGTGCCATCAGTTTTGCTAGCCCTTTAACCTTTACCAACTTGGTAGGCTTAATTTATATATCATATTCCAGTAAGGTGGAGATCCACTTACCTCTTTTGCCATCAAGATCATCTTGGGTCAGAATGTCTTTCACCATAGTATTTAACACAAATGCTATAATACGAGAATGCAAAATGTAAATTCTGAAATATTTAAGAGCTTTTACTAAAGCATATGCCTATTTATCCATGATATTATACTTCAGTTCAGAATTTTCAAGAGTCATACTAAGAAAATAAATAGGTTTCTCACCACCTTTCTTCCTTTTCTACAATAACACTCCAACAATAGTGTGTTCAGAGGTGAAGGTGAAAACTAGAAAATCACTTGAAAAGTCAGGACTTATGAGCATTGGGGCTTGATTGAAGGGGGTTATTTATGCATTCAAATGATTTCTTTTCATCTACTGTCCATTTAACATCAGACTCCTTTCTTAACATCTTTGTAATATGTTTGTCAATCTCAACAAAAGTAGGAATAAACCTTCTAACAAAATTTACCTTTTTGAGAAAGGACTGAATCTCTTTCCTATTCCTTGGCAGATCTATTTTCTGAATGGCATTGAACCTATTTGGACCAATCCTTATCCCTTCCTTTGATATAATGTGTTCTAAAAATTTCCTAGTAGTTAGAGCAAAGAATCATTTAGTAGGATTGAGAGATATACCAAATTTTCTGCATTTCTGTAGAATTTTCTCCAAGTGTTTAAGGTGTTCTTCCTCCTTCTTTGAAATTACAGTGATGTCATCCAAATAGACCACCACTGATTTATCCTTATCCTCGGCAAATGCAATACCCATCTCTCTTTGGAAATTTTCTCCTACATTCATGATACCAAAAGGAATTTTTGCATACGTGAATGTTCCCCATGGTGTAGTAAAGGAAATTTTATCGTTATCCTATGGATGTACTAATATTTTATTGTAACCTGAGAAACCATCAAGCATAGAAATTCTTTGAGAGCCAAAAATATTTTGCAGAATTTGATCCATATTGGGAAGAGGATAATTGTCTATGAGAGATTCTTTATTTAAATTTCTGAAATCAATACAAATTCTAATCTCACCATTCTTATTCCTTACAAGTACCAAATTAGCAAGCCATCTTGAAAACATCAAAGGGAAAATGATATCAAATAATATTTTAATCTCCTTCTCAATTAGTGACATGAGCAAAGAATTAATTTTGCTCAACTTCTGCTTGAAAGGTGTTTCATTCTCTTTGATGGGAATAGTATGTTGGATAGTACTAGGGTCATACCTTTTCAAATCAGCATGGCTCCATGCAAAGACATCAATATACTTCTTCATCATATCCACATACTTTTGTCTCATTTCTGAGGATATAACTAGCAATTGCACCAGATGTTGCAAAAGAAACGTCGTAAGACATAAATTAGAAGGATATGACATATAAAAAAACATTGAACATAAAAAATTGTAAACAAAATTCTGTTCAAAGGTAGAAGATAAAGAGAAATCACGTACAATTTGACATTTTCTATAACCTTTCCAACATAGATTATTCTTGTTTTTCCTTAGAACACTTGTCTTAAGTTCAAGGGGAGGGTAAGGAGAAAAGTAGTGAAAACAATTTAACTAAGGAATAATTATTTTAACATCTGTTGTAGGTTTTAGTAATTTAATGCCTTGCCGAATTCATTTCTATTTCTTAGGCCCAAGGTAAATATGGGGCTTAGTTGGCATTTTATTTCAATGAAATCCAAATGGAGGTGATGTCCCATTCTCATTTCTTCATTGGTGGTTATTGCATTTGGCACTTATGCTTTAAAGGCATACCTAAGTTGGTTGTTAGTTGATGTTAATTTCGATAAGGATGGCGCAAATTTGAAATTATCCATAGGCTAGGCATGTTCGGTAGTCGCTCTCATTTATATGCTTTTATATTAATTTTGTATGTAGGATAAGAATTATCCTCATTGGGATTGGGTTGGCCCTTCCAGTACAATGGTCACAATGGATTTTAGGGGGAATCATTCAATTATGCTTACCTTACGATTGCACCACCATATTTTGTGAAGTTGATCGAATTGTAGAAATCACTCATAGAGGATTACAATGGGAAATTATAAGTAATGCATTGATTGTCATGTGATCCAATAGAGGTAAGAACATTTGTGACTTCTCTATCTCATTATTCTGGTCTCATTGGGTGATTGTAAGCAATGCATTGATTGTCATGTGATCCAATAGAGGTAAGAACATTTCTCATTGGGTGATTTTAAGTAATGCATTGATTGTCATGTGATCCAATATATGTAAGAACATTTCTGACTTCTCGTTGAGGCCCAAAGAGAGAAGTTTTTTGAAAAACAAATATTTATATATAACAAAATTTATTTTGTCAGTTAAAACTATACGGGTTCAGGCCCAAAGAGAGAAGTTATTTGAGAAACAAATATTTAAATATAACAAAAATTATTTTGCCAATTAAAACTATAGTTATCATCAACTAATTGCAATAAAAGAGAGAGATTGAAAAATATTAAGCTAAAAACACTTAAAGAAAAATAAAGAAAGAAAGAAAATGAAGATGAAACAATTATGATGATATATGTCTTATATTTAAAGAATAGAGAAGTTCTTTGAAAAGAAAATATTTATATAACAAATTTATTTTGTCAATTAAAACTATAGTTATCATCAACTAACTGCAATAAAAGATAAAGACTAAAAATAGTAAGATAAAAACACTTAAAGAAAAATAAAGAAAGAAATAAATTGAAGATGAAACTATTATGATGATATATGTATTATATTTAAATAATAGAACAAAACAAGATGCATGCTTAAATATTTTAAATAATTTGTTAAATTTATCATAAAAACTATAATTATCATAATTTTCTTTTGATCCTTTTTAATTTCTTAATTCCTTAAATTAATATATTTTGGTTTGTTTTAATAATTTACATTTTCACACTTATATTTTATATTGTATTAGATCATATTATCATTTATTTATTTTGAATTATAACTAACAATGAGAAAGTGTAGCTAACTATTTATTATTTTATTTTATCACATTTTTATTTTTATATTTTATTTATTTTGATACTGTTACATTATTTAGTTCTAAATTATTTTTGGTTTTGGGTTAAGTGCCTTGTAACAATAAATAAATAGTTGCAAAGTGAGAGAGGAGACAAGCCTCGGTCGTACTTACTCTAAAGCCAATTATTTTGAAAGAGACTTTGGAAAATGGCAAGTAGGAAGACAGGGCAGAGTGAGAGAGGAGACAAGCTAGGCTAGGGAGAAGTAGGATGCCGAGTGATGTGAAGAGACAAGGTTGCGAAAAATAAACAAGATGCTTTATCAAAGGCACTATAAAATAACTCTTAATATGAGATTAGGTGGGCGTAAGGGGAAAGACAATGTGAAGAATGTGGCTTGCCCAAGAAAACAACTCGTTGATTTAGACCGACATGCTTAGCTTAAAGCCAAGGTGGTGGGACACAAAGGAAAGGATGATCCAGATAGAACACCACTTGTTCAAGCTCACTAGGAAAGTTAACTTCAATTTTTTCCCTATCATTAGATTACAGTGGTAATGCAAAACCTGCTTAAAATAAGTCCAAAGTCTTTGGTAATGAATAACTTCACCCTTGAGCCTTGGTTTTTGGTAAGAAATTTATATATTCAAATAACGTAATAGCCTTCCATACACCTTCCAAGTTCCAACTTTTCCTTGTTATATTTATTTGCCAAGGTTTGGAACTATCTGTGCATCAAAGACCTTTAGTTTATGGCCTCAAAGAACTATGCTGAGGTATACTCTGGTCTTAATTTTCGCTCTGGATTGGGATTGTTCTAGATAATAAATTTTTTTGTAGACAAAAGGGATCTACACATGCCCATGAAATTCATATCTTGTATTTTTTTTATGTCCCCAAATATCAGCAACCAAAAAAATAAGCAACAAGAAGCAAACTTCCATAAATGGGTACAAGGGTCCAAAAGTATCAAACGAAAGAGTGGACTTATTTAAAAATCACAAGAAATAGGGGACACAATTGAAATTAGTTTCCAATTTATAGAAAAAAAAAGCAAATGTTTCCAAGTAAATCAATGAAAACCTTCATTGGTTTGTTGCTCTCTTTTGTTCCTCTCTTGCAAGAAGGTTTTTAGCATTTTCATGGGGGTTCTGTTTTCACATGTTAAGGTTAATGGAAACTTCAGGTTAGTGTAGGTTCTTTGTTTTTGGATCAATAAAAAAACCAAAAACCATTAGAAATTTCTAACCTTTCCAAAAACTGTTGATAAAATGCAGTTTCTAAAAATAACCAAAACCACAACGCCAGACAATTCTATAAGTTTTCTGGGTTATTTCCAGGGCCTGAAAACGGAAATATTTTCTGTTGTTTTAAAGATCACAAAAATTGGAGAAAAGGAAAAATTAAATTGAGATAAAAAAACGGAAAAAAATCATTAGAATGTCTACCACAAAGCATGGTCACACTTTCTATACCACTATGCATGCACCAGAATTTGGGGCAGTGTGCGCCAGTGTGAAGAAGTCATTTGCAATTACACACAACTTCACAAATAAGGCCAACCATCGAGCATTAAGTAATTAGTCTTTGTATCACGTACTGATTCAAATCTTCACGCATCCTCACAAAAATTCCATGTGAAGCATGCTTCTTACCATACCCAATACCTATCAATCACATTTCTAGAAATAAAAATATTTTGCACTGAAACTTAACAAAATTCCTTGATCCATTTCTTCATATTAACTACTCTGTCACCAACAATGCCTTAAACAGATTAAATTTTGTTGGGTAAATTGGCATGAGTTCAAAACTTTGTATACTACATATGAAGCCCACAAGATTTCAAGATAAAATTCAATGTACCAACGAAAAAGGAAACACGCATAGTCAACAACCATGAACTATTTATTCCTGGAAAATACAGCATAAAGTCTTGATTTTCTTAGAGAAATGAAAAATTAACTACATATAGAAATGGATATTTAATAGCCTCAATATGCCAAATGCATAGCATATATAAAAGTATCTGGAATGCTTCAATTCATACAACCCCATCATATAGTTGACTGCAACAAATTGAGAAAACATGCATCCCAAAACCTTCCAAGAAAAAGTGGGCGAGAAATGCATAGTAAACTTAAGATTCTCCTTCTTCTTCCTCAATCTTGGGGGCCAAATAATACCGAATATATCCCATATTTGCAATTTTGTATTCAACAACAACAGGCAGATCGAATGACATGCTTATTGTCACTATGTTAGATAGAGGTGATGCCTTTGTAAATGACTTCATATATCGGAGAGCAAATGTTAATGAAACAGGCTCATACATTTCAATCAATGTTGCCTCCTCAGGTTGCCAAAATATTGAACCATAAAATTGTCAGTAGAATAATCTTCTCTTTCTAGATGACAACAATAAAAAACCTAAATCATCCAAATCTGCCAAGGGGATGAACTGAACAAAGCATACAAACCCAAAGCAGGCAACAATCTAATTGACAAGCAGCCAGGAGCAAAGCAAAAAGAAAAGTAACTATTGGCCAACATAACGCAAATCCCAGGAATAGAGCCTAGGACTCCTTCCAAACTTGTACATACAAATAACAACCTTGAGTCATATAAATGTGCGAGCATATGGTTTATTCCACAATGAGAATTCATCTAATAAGCTGATGAGATGACCAACTATATTTGGGACTGTATCAATACAAGTTTTGCAACTGATAAATAACTACAATTGCTCAAAAAAGTAACCATCAGAAGAAGCAGTGTTTTATGAAAAAACTACAACAAAATAACTCAACGTGTTCATCTAAAACCTTTGGACCAAAATCACAAAAATTACCTCAAGAAAAAAATCATAAATGATGGATCTAGTCATGAACATAAGACCACTAGGTAATTTCATCTCAGGTTTTACAAGAACAATAAAGTTCAAAGCTACTTAAAAACCCAAGATCTTCATCATAAGTGATCCGTCAGATAGTGTAATCTTTCAGCACCAGCATTCATTCACCCAAAGCACCCTCATCACCAGATTTTTTTTTTGGCCTTGCCTATCCTTTCTGGAGCAATTCATAATTCCTAGGGTTCTCACCGTGACTTCATCTTGGAATTTACAAGATCAAAAAAGTTCAAAATCAGTTAAAACCTAAGATCTTCATCATAACTGATCAATTAGATAGAATACTTTGCAACACCAACAATCATGCACCAAAAATATTCACGTCATCAGCTTCTTATTGGTCTTGGGCCTTGGATGTCCTTTCTGTACCATTTAGAATTCCCAGGGTTCACATCTGTACATTGTTCTAAATATTGCTTCTTTCTCATTTTGTCATTTTCTTGTTTGATATCTTAGGTTGAGATTTTACCTCAGATAAGATGGACACCAAAATCCTGGACACATTTTTGCATCAAAATCCATGACGCTCATTCCTCTCCCTTCATTGTCTTGAAAAGAAGGGAATCGAAAATGGTTGAACAGGATCAGAAGGAATTAGGTAGAAACCCCAAAAATGGTAGTTTTCAGCCTAAAAAATTATGATCTTATTGAATAAATTAAGGATTTGGTTGACAGTTAGAGTAGTTACAGTGGCTGGTAAAATCTAATGGTTAAAAATTATTCAATCGCCTAACATCAGATCTAAAGGTGTAGACAAGTACACAGTGGCAGCTAGCTAAGGGAGTTATTTTCAAATAAAGACGCCTTACGGTATAAATATAGATACATTTAAAACTTTATAAATTTGACGGGAAATTTTACCATCGTGGGGTGATTTTCTCATTAAATACAGGTATTTTTTTTTCAAACCGTTAAAATTTGGCTTAAAATGATTAAAACAGGCACTAGAATAGCAGAAACCGTCAAATTTGACGGGTGTTTGAGATTTGAAATTCCTACCCTACATCCAACCATAGGCTTAGTTGTGTTTGTTCTTACTTATAGCTAGCCACCCCCTAGCCAAGCCATGATACTGCTAGGGAAAACTCAAAATCTTAAAAACTCCTAGCTATGAAAGCCACTCTCCTTCATGAAAGCCACTCTCCTTCGCAAGCAAGAAATGGCAGTCACCCTCTACTCACTGAGCCAGGACTTCCAAAAATTGTCCAGAGGTCCTCCCAATTTCTTATAGCTACAAAACGGACTCCCTTCTCTACCTTTGCAATCCCTCAGGGTCATCCCCTCTTAGTGCCCACTATCCAACCCAAGCAGCATCAAATTTGCAATCCCTTTTTCCCAGTTGGGGTTTGGGTTTTCATGCCTCAAATTTGCAGTCAAATTCCAGATTTATCCTGTTCAAACACTCAGAAGTCGTTCCCATTCAAATTTGGTACCATTTGGGCATGAATTTGGCTGCCCAGGAACATTTTATCTTCCTATAAATACCAGCAGAAAACCCACTGGCGAATCAACTCATTTTTCACTTGTGGGTGCTCTCAGCTCTTTATTTCTCTTCTTCTACATTCATGAGGCCTTCAACCCACTCTACACACTCAGGGAATTTGAAACCTCAACTCCCACATGCATTTATTTCCTCAGTCCAAGTAAAAGCCACGATTTTCTGGCCTATGTCAAGAAATTTCGTGGGTTGGAGCATGGAACTCGAGATGGGTACTTGTTTTACGCTACTCTGATCATTTTAAGATGCCCATTTTAGTCTCCATACCTCCATAACTATGCATGGTTGGCTGCCCAACTACCCAACTCCCATCAATAAGTGATTTTGGGGAATTGGAAAAGTGGAAAAACAATTTCAATTTCAAATTCAAATTTTGGTGTTGAAAAAATGGGTTTTTGGCTGTGGCTGTTTGCTTAACAGGCAAGATGATTTCCCAACTCCTTCATTGATTTTTTCTTGTGGTATCATGGCCAATAACAGTGATGCACCCTAAATAAAAGAACACTTTGTGAAAAAAAAATTCTAGTAAATGGCTGATATTTGAAACCTAGCTGAATTGGATTCCTTGTTATGATCTTTTACCTATCGAGCTTGGAGTGAGAGTATTGAGATAACATGAGTGTTATATAATTGGAGAAGATGAACAATAGAATGACCGCTAGACAACATAATGGGTCAAACAGTAGCTCATTCTTTTTCTATTCTGAACGGTATCTTGAAAATATGATTTGGATTTGGATTTTGGATCTTGAAAAATGAGAAAGCACTCGAAAAAATATATGGACCCTGGTTCTCAGCGAAAAGGAAAATTGAATCATACACAACCCTAATATTTAAAAATTAATAAACCTTGTCATTCTAGGCGAATAATATAGAGCTGAGGCATTGACTTGATTAAAATTAAATACACATTAACTATACGATTAAAAAACCAATTTATTCTCTGTTAATAACGGATGACGATGAATTTTGTTTTATCCCCTTACTATGGAAAATATGAAGCATTGTGAATATCCTTTCCACTTGCAACAACATCAAAGTAACTCTGATTTACAAAACCTAAATCTAGAAACATTTTCTTGCATCCAAAATCAGAACACAGTTGCAAATAGAACAGTAAATACTGACTGACTGCATTTATTATAATGCTGCTCTTAAATGCAGAATTTGAAAATATTTAAGAATTTGATGGACAAGAGAAACATTAATTTTGTAACCACTTTCTACATAATTTAACCCTTTTTTATTGAATTTCAGAATATTTTCAAAATCTGCAACTGAAGATTTCAATTCCTATAGTCAACTTCTTTGCTAACCTATACTCAACTTGTTTGCTACTATTTATTAGTATAAAAATAATCTTCTTCATATCAACCACATAAATCATCGTTTGGCTATAGGTCTCCCTCCCGGTGTCCATCAGCACTCCTGTACTGCAGTAAAGGATTTGAAAAT
Source organism: Pinus albicaulis (assembly GCA_034641835.2). NCBI lineage: Eukaryota > Viridiplantae > Streptophyta > Pinopsida > Pinales > Pinaceae > Pinus > Pinus albicaulis. The sequence continues at coordinate 726,365,910 of CM076576.1, forward strand.
GGGGTTATTAGCCCTAGAAGGAGGATGACTCTCACAAAATAATATTGAATATTGCATATTAAGGTTTTAGTATGCTTTATTTTTTTAACTGTTTTTTATCTATGGCTGAACATTCTTCAATCATCTAACAATGCATCTGGCGGTCATCAATAGTACACATGGGCAGGTAGGAGAGTTGTTTTCAAATAATAATGCCTTACGACGTAAATATAGACAACTTAACCATTTTAGGAATTTCTGCAGTACCAAGATTGCAAGTTTCCACCTCTTCAACATCAGCCTTCATCTTGGGAAACTTGAAAACATCATTTTGATCAAATAATTTCTCAAGGATAATAAGGCCTTTGGGAACACAATTATTTTTCAGCTGCAGGACTTCAGGATTGACTTTATTTTCAACAAACATACTCTGTTGATCTACTTGAATATTATCAAACTCTTCTTTCAATTCAAGGAAATTTAGGACCTACTAATCACAATCAAAAAAATTCCAATGAATGATGTTATCAGGGATTTCTAGTCTATGTCTGACCTCAAACTTGTATCTCTAAATGGAATGAGTAGGAATGACAAACAAACTAGCAAAGATAGCCAAAGAATCAACCACTGAATACTGATCTCTAGTTTTGACAGTGAAACTATATTCTTTAAAATTATCAAGCATTTCAAGGATTGAATTTCTTTAAGCCCTCATCCTGACATCTTTGTTCTGATAAGATCCTTATATATACTTTATTACTAATTTAGAATCACCACAAACTGATATCTTCTTGGCACCCAAACTCTTCAAATTTTCTAAACCCAAAAACAATGACTCATATTCTGCCATGTTGTTTGTAGAATCAAATTTTAATTTGTAAGATGAAAAATTACTTTCATCATTAGGAGTGGTAATAAATATCCCTGATCCAACTCCCTCTCTTCCAGCAGCACCATCAAAATGTAAATGCCACCAACCTTCTTCATTTTCCTCCATACTTCTCTGATTTTCTGCTTGCTAATTTTCTGTCTTTTTCTAATTTTCTACCTCATCGGTGAGTTCGTTAAACAAAATTGAAGATGCCAGTTTAGTCTCTAGTGCATATATAGGAAAATTTTGTGGTTTTTCTTTACTACTTACCATGTAAGCCATCCTACTTTCTCTATACAACCTCCTCTGCTCACCAAATACTGTAATGGTGGCATAAGTCATATCCATCTTCATAGTTCCTTTAATTTTGGCTACCCAAGATCTGGATAAAAGCATACAAAACTTCAGAGGAATGTCAGCTACCACTATTTCCATCACCACTGTCTTAGCAGGCACATGATTTAGGCCAAAAACCACATATTTAATGAGACCAATGCACTAAACTGTCTTGGAGTCAAAAGAAAAAAAATCATTCTAAGGGCTAGTAATGTCTAAACCCATTCTTTCCATTATCACCTGAGGTATTAAATTGTGAGAAGCCCCTGAGTCTAACATGACATTATGAAAATTTAGGTCATGAACATTCAGACTTACATAAAAAGGAGGAACTTCTTCATTATGTTCATCTTATACCCTTGGTCCTAGGAAAATGGTAGGATGGTCTTCTTGTAGATTTAGGATGTTTGAAGGTCCGGGCTTAGTGTTTAGCATCTTGAAAATTTGGCTTCTATACTTAGTGACCTTAATGATTTCACCAAAGGGAACTAGAATTTTGATTTTGAAATCTCATTCTCTAAATTGAAAGTGGATGAAATTTTTTCAATTTCTTTTCCATGAGGTAGTGTTGGTGTATCTATCTTTGGTTCAGTTGTTTTAGGAGCATCTTTCTTTGGTTGAGCTTTATTGGTTGTAATGGGAACATTTATATTCCTCAAATTATATTGTTTCTGCATTTCAAAGATGGCATGCTAGTAATCCTTTAAGTAATCAGATTGTCTCTCATTCCCCCCCATATCATGACTAGACTCGTCATGTTCCTCTTTAGTTAGAAACATTACAGACACATATTCATCTAAGAAAATAAATAATATCTTCTTGGAATTAAGGTTGTGTTTCCTCTTCATCTAATAAATTTTTCTGAAAAGGAGGTCTTACTTGTGGATTAGGCTAGTTTCTATTGTCTCTCAATCTTTGATGATTTTGAGGCCTTCTAAATTGAGGATTTCTAATATGTGTCTCTTGTTGTGAAGGAGGAAAAGGAGTGGCACCAAGAGCATGTTTGTCCATAATTTTCTCCATGGTCTTCATCATGGTTTCAAACTTCACATCTGAGGATGAAGAAGGCTTCTCTTCTTCTTTTAAATTAGTTTTAACCATATTATAACTCTTGGTTGTATCCATGTTCACCTCAACTTTTACTGCATCATTCTGCATGTCATCCAAAGAAGTAGATTCTCTTCCCTTAGAAATATGGAAAACTCATAATAAAAAACATCAACATAGTGTAATTGAGCATCTCCTGGGGGAGGTTTGATATGAGCAGTTATGGAGTTGTAAACCTTGTTAAACCTCTTAGAAAATTATTGTATTGATTCCTCTAAGGCTCTTTTCAAATTTTTATACTTAGTTAAAGCTTGAACAAGGTTCACCTTACTCCCCCACTTTGTCAAAAAACTATCTTCCAACTGGTCCCAATTTTGTAAACTATCTGGGGCTAAAGCTTTATACCATTTTCTTACTTCACCTATGAAAATCTGAGCAAACAATATAATTTTCACATCCTCATTATTTACCTCCTCTCGGTCAATGAAGTCATTAAATTGATCTACATGTTGTTTAGTTGTTATTTCTTCTTCACTCCCAAAGGTTTATTATCCTAGTATAATATCCATCTAGAAGTTCATGAAGAACAACATGAAGTACAAGAGGAGCATATCTTGCAGGTCCCATAGGAGGAGGAACTCTAGCCATAATGAGAGGGACTGTGGTACTTGGAAGATCAGTGGGTGAACCCAAATTCTGACTTTGGGAAAAAACAATGAATGAAGGTGAAATGTTAGGAGGTGTTATAAAGGGAATTTGGAGTCTAGAGACAAAGGAACTCCATTCAAGATAGAGTATACCAGACTTTATTTTTAACAAAAAATAAAAAGTGGTATAAATCATTTAATCTTTCAAAATATTATTTTTCCAATAACAACTATGATGTGACAGTCTTCCTAAAATCTTCTTTTTCTTATTTTGACACTAAGGAATATGTATGAATACCTAGTCTTTATAGGTCTAATATTATATCAGTCAATTCATTTTCAGTATTAGACCTAAATAACACCTCTTCTATCTTTTCATCAAAATGTTTATCTTCAAGACTTCGAATAACCTCAGAGGAAAGAACTCTTGAATGTGATGGAATACCTGATTTTGAAGAGCTACCTCTGAGAATCCTTTCTAGATTATCCACAATTGAAGGTGCATTAGGATCTAGATTTCTCCCTGTATGTATCTTTTTCGAAGCCTCCTTTAAACATGAAATTTTTAGTGGAGTCACCAAGGTAGTATGAAGCCTTGAAAGCTTTTAATATCCTGCTACCTCCAAGAGTTCAACATTTTTGTTTGAGCACAAAAGTTGGGAAATGTGTCTTTAGACTCCCGACAGACGCACCAAAATGTTATCGCTAAATTGAATACTAATGGGTTGCTTCAACAGTCAACCTAGAGTAACTATTTCAAACCTACTTTTAGCTAAAAATTAGCCTTCTCAGCCTGAGATGGCTCTCTCAAGAATATAGAATGATATTATCTAAATTAATTTCAACATATTTATAACTCTAAAATTTTGTTTTAAGTGTGTTTTTTATGCAGGTGAAAGATGTGGAAAAATCACTACAATTGGGCATATGGATTCAGTTTAAAGAACTCAATGATGTGTGAAACTCCTCTCATGGAAGCTGAGGCATATAGATATTCTGATGAAAATATAACATTCACAACAGACTAAGTGTTTGAAGGAAGTTAGAGCATGTAAGTCATGAATTCTAAGTAATCAAACACCAGGATACTGAAGATAAAATTGTAGAACACAAAATACAAATACTGATGAGAATATCAATGAATCTTAGGTAAAGAGAAGCAAGCTACCACTATATATTATTGATGAATTTTTTTACAATAGTAGTCTATAGTAAACATCAACAACTCTCTCTCCTTGAATAATCTACCTATTTATAAGCTTAGGCATATTTACATTGAGTCTGCCAACAAAGCTAGACCTTCAAATACTTATGTTGACACCTAATCTAACCAAAATCATATTACAAGGAAATAAAACTAACAACTGCCATTTTTAGGACTTATAAACCTAATAGGACTCTAAAACATCTTTATTACATTATCATAATTTTAAAGCTACATATTAACATCAGAAATGTCATGTGCCCTAGGTGGCACTGACCATTACTAAAAACATAAATACTCCCACCAAGTCAGGAGACATGTCTTTCGAAATTTTAGGAGGTGGTGTCGTAATTATTGATGAAGCTTCCCTAATGAGCTGGAAATTTGCAAGGCTTTTTCTAAGAGTATGTCTTTATTAAAACATTCACTTGATGACCTTTAACCTTTCCACATGGCTGAGTTGTCTCAAAAAGGAAATCAAAATTTGAAAAATCTTCAAAATCCTCTTCGTTGCAGAAACATGGGACTTTTAGGCAAGTCCGTAGCAAGAATTCATAACACCTTTGACTTTGACCATTTCTGCAAACTGTCTGCTCCATTTGCTGATATGGGTTGTTTAATGAGTCAAAATAGCTAAATACAAGTCTTTACCTGCCTCCTTCATGACCAAACTTGTGATATATAGAAAAAAGAATCTACATCGAGTTCGTAGCATTTTCTGGGCTTCAAGCTTGAGACACGCTACGAACTTGCCTAATTGACATTAGACTTGAAAATTTTGCACTTTTTCTCCAAAATTTTCCCATGGCTCTATAAGTGATGACCTGAAATAATGCAAAAAATATTAAAAAGGTATTTTATCCCCTTTTCAAACCTTAGAAGTGTGGAGTACTAAAAAGGTATGCTTTTGATGATCATTTCAGTGGCTTTTTAGTAGAATTTGTAAACCTTTTTGCATCATGAATTTGGAAAATAATAAAGAATTATAACAAAACATGTGAGAGTTGATATGCAAGACTTAACCGCTGATGATTGTTATTTTTCTGTGCAGGAAAAGGTGAAAACGAGGAGTTGCCGTTCCAAAGGAAAGGACAAAGAAGAGATAACTGCTGTCCCTTTGAAGGGGAACCGAATGCAAACAAGGCTAAGCAGATCAAAGCAAATCGGCCTGGAAAAGGAGGAGAAGACACCAGCTCGGCGGAGAAGAAAAGAAAATATGAAGGATTAACAGTTTGGCGAATCCCTCAGGATCTTTGATCCTGAGGGATTGCTGCTTTATTTATCTTGTTACTTGGACATCTCCGTCGTCACCTTTATATAAAGGGACAGCACTGTTAGCTTGGGAGGATACTTTTTATGTAATTTTTTGTTAAAAATCAACTCTGATCATCGAGTCTCGTTGAGAATTGGTTCATTGTAATTTTGTCTTATGCATTAATATAAACTTGGTGATTATCTCATTTCTGCGTCTGGATTAACTTAAGGCGGTGTACCCTTGGAGGCTAAGGGCCCGGCCCCGGAGGACACTTGCTTCTGTATCACTACGATTTGATTTCCGCGTGGTTTGTTTATCATTGTTATTTGGTAATCTGATATGCTTTATAAGTTGATATTACATGCTCTGTTAAGATTAAATCATTGAGGTTTTTACAGATAGAATCGTGTATTGACTCTGCATCAAGTTATTAATCCTTTCAGAGTTAATTGCACGTTATTAAGTCTTAACCGAATATTCTTATTGTTCTGTTACAGAGCTTTTATACTGAACATTCGTATCATAGATTCATTTGAAGTAGTGTTCTTCATAATTATTGGATTCAGAGATAATGCTGTTCTATTTGGGAGCACAGTCGTATCCCTGTTAATTAAGATTACTATTTTAGCGTGTTGTGTGCGTATATGAGTTACTAGAGCTGTTCCATAATTTATCAATAGTTAATGCTGTTCCATTAGTGTGTTTTGCGTGATTTGCCTTAAGAGTGAAAGATTGTTATTTGATTGCGAAGAGTGCATTTGGGTTAATAGATTAAGTTTGGTTACGACTCGCGAGACTTAGTTGTTCGATTGCTGTTCCATTTTAGAATTGTCGTTCCATTCCAGATTTGTTGTTCAATTCTTTATTTGCTGTTCCATTTTGTTATCTGCCGTTCCATTTACTCGCATTTGTTGTTTTGGTGTGAGAGACGATCTAAGGCTGTAGTGAGCTTCGAAATTCACTGTCTAGCTCCTAGACCCATGGTCTATGCTCTAATTTCCTTTCCATCAGTTTCCAAAGGGATGGGTTATCGCTGCCGAACCCTTGACTGATAAGCTGCCTAGTTTTCTGAATGTGTGATTTATTCTTTTGAAGTAACTTAGTTATAGACAAGCATCCATTTACTCTTGTATTTTTAAACACTGTACTACTAGCATTACTCTGACAAGTGATAGCCTCAGACTGAGACACTCTTTGGAATAAAAAAACGCTCCCGGATTGACATATTAATGTGAGGTAATTAGAGGTGAAAGAGACCCTTTTTATAGCTCTACATTTTGGTGCCGTTGCCGGGGAAAGAGTGTAGCAATTTGTCTTTTTCAGAGTAGTGTACGAACCTGCTAGGGAAGAGTTGGATCTTAAAAATGGAAGGTAAGAACCTACGTGCGGAGCATGTAAAAGCCCTGCTCCACTGTCTGCTTTCCTAACAGATTTGTTTTTGCTTTGTTTGAATAGAATTTAGTAGTTCATTTGAGTGCATGACTAAGCAGAAAAGACCAAAAAAGAATATCAAACCTCCATCCAAGCCTGAAAAAGCTAAGGGGCCGGTGACCCTTGGCCGAACGACCTTCATAGACGAAATCTATAAGAAAACAGAATCTCAGCCATCAGTAGGCCCCAGGAAAATCATTTCTAAACAACCTACTAATTCCCTTCAGGCCACAGGATCACCATCTGTAGCCTTTGCTGAGGTGCATAGTCAAACTGAAGAGCAGGACTTTCAAGAAATTGAAAATTCTACTCCAGAACTATTGCAAGAAGGGAATTTCAGCAATTTTTGTGAAGGAGAAGGAGAAACAGGGGAAACCAAGGAACCAAAATCTCCTATTGGAACAAATCAGCCATTAAATAGCCCAGATAAGGGGAGTGCTGCGAAAATCATTGTTGAAGGAATCCAATCTCCTCAGACATCAGGTATTCTCGTTATTCCAGATAAGGGAAGTGCTATTAAAACTATCCCTGTCAAAACCATTCCCTCTCAACCTAGGAATACCCTCCTAGATATCCCAGAAGGTTATTGGCATATATTCGATCCCATGGCTTAGAACCAGCAAAATGCTCAAACCTCTACATTACAATATCCTATAGTGGATTCTGCAGCAAATGCACCCATGAAAGCTATCCCTCTTCAGCATATCCCTACATTTCACGGTCTCACATCAGAAGATCCGGATGCATTTTTATTCGAATTCGATGTGTTATGCAAGGGGTATGATTACACCACCGATCCCCAGAAATTGAAATTATTCCCCTCTACATTAAAAGGGGCTGCTTTAAGATGGTTTATGGGACTAGGTGGCGGGGTTATCAACAATTGGGATCAAATTAAAGAATCCTTCTTAAAAAAATATCAGGATTATTGTAGGTCTAGAGAATTAAAAGACGAAATATTCCAAATGACAGCCAGACCGAATGAAACATTGGAGGAGTATGTGGAACGTTTTCAGTACAATCTACAAAGATCTCCTTATGCATCGCTACCTTTACTTGATAATGTGTTAAAAACTGCATTAATAAGGGGTATGAAGGAACAATGGATTGAAACATTAAACATCATGGGAAAAGGGGATATTTATCAAGAGAATTTTTCTGACATCATTGATTTATGTATCAGGAGTTCGAGAGGCAGCACAAGAATAAAACCGACAGAATATGATCGGTTTGCAATAGATAACAAAGTATCAACAGAAGGAGTAACACGTGCAGAAATTGGAAATTTATTAGAAAATTTCAAAACTGATATTCTGGGGACACTAACTACACAACTTGATATTGTGCAGGCTAAACAGAAGCAGATGGAGGTAGAATAGAATTTGGCGATCTTCTGCCCCCGATGCATAAAAAAAAATAGCCACAAGGAATGTCCACTGGATACAGGCCAAACATGCGCCATCTGTACAAAAGATCACCTTACGGAGAGCTGCCCCTCACTTCCTGGATTGAAAGCGGTATATAAGGAAGCGGAAGAAGAACCAGAATCGGTGTACTTGATCAACCAGCGTCGCCAGTGGCAGCCGAGACAATCTGGTATGTTTCCAAACTCAACCTCTTCTTTTCAACCTCCACAGTATAATGCTCAACAATATAGTATGTGGCAAAATCAATCTCAACCCCCATTTTCAAACTGGTCACCACAATCGTTTCCTTCTTCAAACCCATGGCTGAATCAAACAAGCCAATCTGGTTGGCCGAATTTCCCTTACACTCCACCATATTGGAAAAATGGCCCATATCCTTCACAATGGACTCCCCCTACTTCACAAAGTTCACCCTAGCAGACAAGCTGGAAAAGACCGATGCACCAGCCAGCTGGAACTATTCTGCTCCCTCAACCTACTCTGCCAGCCTTACAACAAAATCCCCAGTCTAACCTGAGACCGCAACTCCCAGCCCAACCCAATCCCAATCCAAATAAAAGACCAGTCCAATCTCTCCAAATCATAGAATCACCAGAAATAGGACCCGACCTGAGGGAGTGCAATGATCTTTAGTTAAGATCTGGACTTATAATTGAAACCGAGGGAGATAAAACAGTTCATATTGAAGATCAGTTACTAAGAGAACATCAGTTGCAACAAGAGGATGTAAATAAGCAGCAGACTCATAATCAAGCAACCACATCCTCTCCTCCGTTCCCAGAACGATTAGTCATACCTCGACCCATACAATATCCTGACTTTGACATTCTGGGAGAATTACAAAATCTGTACATAAAAATCCCATTCCTCCAAGCCATTCAATACATTCCTATATACACAAAAACTATCAAAGAGTTGTGCATAAAGAAACCAAGGAGGAATATAACAAGTAATCCAAGAGTCCAAGTAGTCGGTACTTTATCTGACTTATTATCTGGGAAAGAAACACCCATTAAATATGAAGACCCAGGAAATCCAATTATAACTGTTCAAATTTATGGTCAGACCCTGTCTAATGCCTTAGTTGATCTAGGAGCTGCAATTAATATTTTAACAACCACTACTTGCCAAAAGCTCGGCATTACATCCGTAAAACCCACCTCTACTTTGTTAGAATTGGCTGACCGATCTGTGGTTAGACCAGAGGGTATTCTACAGGATGTCATGGTCTCTGTTGATTCCTGGGAGTATCCAACTGATTTCCTGATAATTAATCCAAAAACCCGACTTGATGGACACCCGCTAATTTTAGGTAGACCTTGGCTCGCCACTGCCGATGCCTACATTGGCTGCCGGCAGGGAAATATGACCATAACCAGAGGACCGAATAGCAAGAATTTAGTTCTATATCCTCCAACGCAGCCAAGTGTCACAATAATCAAAACTAATAAGCACCCTGTATCATACCTTACTGATAACATCAGATCTCCATTAACTATACAAGAGGCACTTGATTTTAAAGACCAAATAGAAGATGATGCCATTAATAATTTCATTAGTCAAACTGAATCTCACACACAGTGTCACATGATAGAAGCAGCATTTGATAATGAATTGGAGGAAGATCCTCTGAAAGATACGCATAACCAAACGATACCTGTTACTTCTGTTGCAAATAGTAAAACTGTGGAAATTGAACCAGGAAAAACTTTAAACATCAATGCCAATCTCACGCCTGAACAAGAAACAAAGCTCATCCATCTGTTAAAAAAATATCAAGAAGCATTTGCATGGGATTACCCTGATATGAAAGGAATCGATCCCCAATTATGTACACACCACATTTATATAGAAAAAGATGCCAGACCTGTTCGTCAGCCGCAAAGGAGACTTAATCCTCATCTAAAGGATGTGGTAAAAGCTGAACTTCAGAAACTTTTAGATGTCATTTTTATCTATCCTATTTCTGATAGTAAATGGGTCTCTCCGCTTGTGGTGGTACCAAAAAAGAATGGAAAATGGAGAATCTGTGTGGATTATAGGGAACTAAATAAGGCAACACAGAAAGATCATTTTCCTCTCCCATTCATAGACCAAGTATTAGATACTTTAGCAGGAAAGAAATTATTTTCTTTCCTGGATGGCTTCAGTGGATACAATCAGATTCAGATTGCCCCCGAAGACCAGGATAAAACTACTTTTACTTGTCCTTGGGGAACATTTTCCTATCGAGTTCTACCTTTTGGCTTATGTAATGCTCCTGCCACATTCCAAAGGGCTATCCTTAGCATTTTTGCAGATTTAATAAATGATGGACTTGAAGTTTACATGGATGACTTTACACCATATGGAGATGATTTTGATCCAGCTCTAGACACCCTAGAAAAAGTCCTACAACGCTGCATTGTTACCAAGCTTTGCTTAAGCCACGAAAAATGTTTCATGATGATGACTGAAGGACTTATCCTAGGATATTATGTTTCAGCAGCCGACATTCAGGTAGACCCGGCCAAAATCCAAATACTTTTGCTCATTCCCACTCCTACTACTCAAACAAAGGTACATAGCTTTCTTGGATTTTCTGGTTATTATAGACGATTTATAGAACATTATTCGCACATTGCTGCTCCTTTATATGCACTAACTGGTAACGTTGATTTTCTTTGGACAAAAAAATGTGACCGTGCTTTCGAGGATTTAAAGAAGCTCGTATCCACAGCCCCAGTCCTTCGAGGACCAAACTGGGACCTACTGTTCCAGATATCATCTGATGCCTCAGATACAGCCATTGGCGCAGTCCTTGGGCAGGAAGAGGATAAAAAACCATATGCTATCTATTACATCAGCACAAATTTATCCCCTGCTGAATTAAATTACACTATTACTGAAAAAGAATTCCTAACTGTAATACATGATGTTAATAAGTTTAGACATTATATTACAGGCTATCCTGTTATCTTGTATACAGACCATTCTGCCATAAAATATTTAGCAAATAAACCTGTCACAAATGCCAGAATAACTAGATGGTTGATTTTATTGCAGGAATTCGATATCACAATCAAGGATCGGCCTGGCAAAGAAAACCCTGTAGCCGATTTTCTTTCGAGAATACCAAAACCAATCGATGCAGCAGCAGTTGAAGATCAATTTCCGGATGAACACCTGTTTGTTGTTGCCGTGCAAACACCCTGGTATGCTGATGTTTCCAACTACCTCGCAGTAGGTAAACTACCAAAACACTTAACCCCTAATGAGCGCAAGCAGATTGTTCAGAAGAGTGCTCGATTCTCGTGGATTGGGGGCTATTTGTTTCACACAGGGGCAGACATGCATATCAGGAGATGTGTTTGAGAAGATGAAATCTTTGACATCCTAAAAGCCTGTCACGATGGACCGTGTGGTGGACACTTCGCTGACCGTAGAACTGGACATAAAGTATTGCAGATAGGATATTACCGGCCTACGATTTTCAAAGATGCAAAGAAATTTGTCCAAGCCTGTGACAGCTGCCAGCGAGCAAGACGACCTGGTCAAGCTGATGAGATGCCTCTGAAACCACAGTTAGTCATTGAACCATTCGAGCGATGGGCTCTTGATTTCGTTGGACCCATCAACCCATCATCAAATCAGAAAACATATATCTTGGTGGCAACAGAATATGTCACCAAATGGGTTGAGGCAGAAGCATTGCCAAGAGCCACAGAGGACTCTGTCATACAATTCATGTTCCATATATTTGTACGTTATGGCCTTCCAAGGGAAATAATTAAAGATGGAGGACCACAATTTACTGGGAATAGATTAGTTGCAACACTCAACAATTATCACGACCAACATAAAATCACTACTCCATATCACCCACAGGCGAATGGGCAGGTAGAAAGCAGCAATAAGATAATAGAATCAATCCTAACGAAAACCATTGCGTCACATAGGCATGATTGGGCTGCCCGACTACCTGAAGCACTCTGGGCCTATAGAACAACATGGAGAAGCACCACCGGTTAATCACCTTATCAATTAGTGTTTGGAAAACAACCCATTTTTCCCATAGAATTCGAAATCCAAACATTACGGACAGCACAGGAAGTTGGCCTAGATCTAAGCGAGGCACAAATCAATCGACTACAACAGATCAATGAATTGGACGAAATTAGGCTCTCTGCAGTACAAAATATAGCATTGATTCAACAGCAGCGAGCTAAATGGAATGATGCGCTCATCAAAAACAAAGTCTTCCACGAGGGAGACTGGGCTCTGTTATACGACTCTCGGTTTCAGGACTTCCCTGGGAAACTTCAGACTCGATGGTTGGGACCATACGAAATCCAAAAGGTGCATGACAACGGAACCCTTACTCTAATTACCATTGACGGTTCTGGATATGCATTCAAAGTAAATGGCCACCGAGTTCGTCTCTATCGCAAACCACTCACTCGGGAATCCTTCTGCCAGCAGCTACGCCGAGACACTGATATGGAGATTTTAGGAGAGGAAGAGAAATCTTCCTCAACTGTAATTCATTAAGGAATTCATTTCTTTTTACAATTTGTACATAAGTTCTTGTCTTTGAGTCGTTCTTGTACATATGTTTGAATTAAATGTTTTCTTGTCATTTTTGTTGTTCCTTTTTCAAAAGGAACGGCACTGCGATGTGTTTGCTGTCCCTTTTCCAAAGGCGCAGCATATTTTGATTTCTGTTGTTCCTTTTCCAAAGGAACGGCATTTTTGCGTCTTCTACTGTTCCTTTTTTTTCAAAGAAACAGCATTCTTTTCTTGCTGTTGTTCCTTTTTCAAAGGAACGACATTTTGAGTGTTTTTATGGTATTTTTATTTTTGCTGTTCCTTTTTCAAAGGAACGGCATTTGCATTTTTGCGATCCATCGTCCTTCGTTGTTTCTTTTTCAAAAGGAACACCACTAGCATACTTTTTCTCTCCTTGTGAAACAGCTTATTCCTTTTGCTGATCTAAATTGAGGATGCTTCTTGCCCATATTCTTTCAAGTCTTTAAGATATAGCTATGTACTTGTGCAATGAATATAAAATCACAACATACCGAAATCCGCAAACCATAAATCGCTATATTTATAAGGCTCTACATTGGTAAGAGGACAAAAGGAAGGACATACTTATTTCTTATCTTTTGTTGTCATTGTTTTACTAATTTTTCCTTGATTGGTTATCTTTATCATGTTGATCCCTTTAACCTTCTTTGATTATTATTTAGGAATAAGAGCAAAGGGCTTATATCTTCCTATTGAGATGATAAGACTTCTTCCACCATTCCTACTCTTAAGGAGTGTTGAACCACCCTTTGTGTATAAATAAGGAAAAGTACTCTATGAAAAAGAAAAAAATATGTGAACATGATATGTGAGATGTCAAATGCAGGATAGGGGGTCTCATCAAGAGCCAGCCTACCATGATCACGAGGATGGAAGTGAAGTGGCATTCCCACTATGGCCACCACACCAGGGATATGGTCCAAAAGGTATATCAAATAATCGAACCTTGGAACAGGAGGTCTCATCACAAGCCGGCCTGCCCACTTTTCGCTCCTTCCTCGTGAATGGCATTATGGTTAACTGGTCACCAAGCCAGCATAATGGTCTACACTTTGACATAACAACATTCCTAAGTATACACAAAGGATCATGGTTCCAAGGGTGAAAAAACAACTCCGCCAAGGTTATGGACACCTGTCGGCAGCAAAGCACTGTTAATGGTATTGAAGTCACCTTGGTTACACCAATGGGCAAGATACTAATACTCTTTTGTTTCTTATATCCTAGGAACTAATCATATATTATTTCCCGATTTATACATCGCATGAACATTTATTACCACCAATCATGGCAAAGGAAGTGACCATGACCACTTGAGATTTGGCAAATACGACAGACGTCCTATCCACCAGCCTCATATCATATCACAGCAGCCTCTTACATAATACGCGATCAACTCTCCGCCTCGATTTCGGTAATTCGTTGTCTTTCTAAACATGGCATAATTTCATACGTTGTTCCTTTATGACTCGGTTGCAGATTGGGTGCTGCTCCTTTATTTGACGGCTGGGACAGCCTATCACATTGCAGGGGGGAGGTTAACCTCATTATTCCCTGAATTACGTGTCAGCTCACTATTCGGGAAAGATAGTGTACGACGGTATGGCATGGCTTAACGGCATGACATTTCTATTTTTACACAAGTTGTTGTTCATAATCGATTTCTGTTGCATACTCTGTGTTTTTTTTCCGAAATCTTGCGATTATCACCCTCTCTGTGTTTCAAACAGCACAAGCAGTTGCTGTTCCATTGAGAATCCACAGTGAAACCATGGGAGGAAGGGAAATTCGAAGCGAACCTCAGAAGTTGACAATCTCCGCTGCTGCCCGGGAGATCCTGGAAAGAGCGGGATGGTTGAATTATCTCAGTCGCCTGCAGGAGTCTGATGAAACAGTAGCGATGGAATTTTTGCAGAACCTGCAGGATGATCACTCCACAGTAAGGGGGAAGCGGATAGCGGTCACCGACGATATAATTGCAGAAGTTTCGGGACTACCAGCCACCGGACCAGTATGGACACTAAAGAAGGAAAGATTACAGAAGATCATGGAAATTTTCCAGGACGAAGGCTAGAGCTTGACAATTAAGGGGAAGGGAGTTCTGCCAGCAACGCTAGGAGAACCCTGGACGGAATTAGAAAGAACAGTGCAGAGCTACATCACCTGCGAGGGGAGGAAAGACGTGGTAAGACCACGACATCTTAAACTCTTAGCTGTTTTAAAGCAGAAATGCTCTGTAAATATACCTGCACTTCTGAATTCATTACTGCATGATGATGCACGAAGCATAAAAAAGGCACAGCATGTAGATTCAGTCGTCAGTCACCATGGGTTAATACGATTAATAGTTAGTCATAGTCTCACCCAGCAGCAAAGTAGCTGGGAAGAGCTAATTGTAATGATTGAGGGGGGATTGACAGCACCATCCCCAAAACGTAAACATTCTACAAGCACACCAAAACGTCCGGAAAAACGCAAAGAATTAGTAAAACAAAAACATGTTGCTAGTGCATCTGAACGACCAGAAATACACCAGGAATCGGCAAAGTGCAAGCATGCCACCGATACACCCGAACAGCCAGAGAAGCCCAGAAAATCAGCCCGGTTAGCTCGGATGCGAGGAAGGCTGGAAAAGCTCCAGGAAAGCACCAGCCAACCAGTGGTAATTGAGGATGAGCAATCCTCACGACTAGAAGTAGAAGAAGAACAAGCTGAAGGAGAAAAGAAAGGAGAGGTCGAGGAAGCCGAGCAATCCGAAGAGGAAAATGAGGAAGCAGCCGAGCATTCGGAAACAGAAACAGAAGCTGAAGCTGAACAATCCAAACAGGAGGAGGAAATGGGACAGCAGGAAGGTAGCCCACTACAAGACCCAGTGGGAGAAGATGAATTGGCCGCAGTCTTGGCCAATATGGGTAAGTATGGCCAACCTTCTAGTCCAGTAGACCTCCACGACAAACCCCAAGAAGAAAACACATCTGAAAAATCATATGCAGTAGAGGCAGAAGAAGGAAATCTGCCTGTTCACGATGAAGAGGAGATAAGAGATACTGAATGGGAACAATCTGTTCCCAAGACACCAGAGGAAATTCCGGAGGGAGTAGGAGCAGAAAAAGCAGTTGCCCAGGAAGAGACGGAACCAGCCAAGGTTCCTACCCCAAAACAGCCAGAGCAGAACAGCGAGGAAGCACCCCAAGAGAAATATCCAGAAACTAGTCATGGTCCAAACCGCAGCAGACAGCCTGCTGTTCCTTCTAATGAAACGCTGGAAATTAAGAAATTGCGAAAGGAACGGCAGAAATTATTGAATACAATAGCCCAGCTCCGACAGCAAATTATAATTCTGAAAGCAAACCAGAGGGTAAGAAAGACCGCAGGGAAGAAAAAGAGGGCCACTGCAGTAAAATCCCGCAAGGAAAAAAGGCGAAGGACCAACAATCGCCCTGCTGTTCAAAACCCTGCTGAAAATCCAGCTGTCGTTCCAAATGATGTTGAGGAACAACAACAGACTGATATTCGCGTTAAAATAGAAAGGGATGATATGAGGACCAGCGACAAGAAAATCCAGACAGAGGCACCACCCTCAGGGGTAATAAGGGTTCTGAACTCCAAACAGCGTAATAAGAAAGTTCAGGTAAAACTCCCGACCTCCACTGACCTATGGAAAAAAGATCCGAAGACAAGAACCTTGCATAAGATGATGAAGCAAGCCCAGCAAGAAGCCGAACAACTTAGAGAGAAAACGGTCCCCCGAGAGAAATATGAAGAGTTACAGCAGCAACTAAGGAACGTCAACCAATCCGAAAGCCAGGCCTTTGAAGGGTGGCGAAAGGAACAAGAGAAAGTTGCAAAGGTAACCCGTAGACCAGATACTGTTATCAAGCAGATGGATACCTTGTGTTCTTTATACAATGACGTTTTAGCATGTAGGGCCCCTGCCAAAAACTATGCTTTGTTTTTACTAGAACGATATTTACAATTAAAAATAAAAGCTGTTAAAGTAGGCGCCCCTATACAAATCAACACTGTCAATGACTTTATAGACTGCTATAAACATTATGGGGTGAAGGTCCAGAGATTGTTGTGTGAACTTTATTTGCATGACCTCGTGCTAGATCAGGAGACTGAGTTGAACCCTGGCCCTTTTGTTGGAGACATCCAATTACAAGCATTCATTTCATTCAGGGTTAATCAGATTAAGTGGCTCAAAGCCTATGATACTTTCCAGAGGCAGGAAAATGGCCTAGATTTACGGGTAAGGGCTAAGCCTAGGAACCCAGTGCAGTTGTGGAAAGCACATAGAAACCTCATGAGGACTCCGGGTGTCATTGAAACGTTAGGACCCATGCATGAGGCACTCATTCGACAGAGTTTAGAATATTTTCTTTCCATCAAAGACCTTGCCATTGATGCAGCCAAATTTCGGTACCGAATCTCTAATCCAAACATCCAGCTCAGAAAACCATTTAAGTATGAGAATTTTGAATTAGCTGCCAACCGTTTGAACCTCTATGGCGAGAGCATTTTGAAAGCAGGGCCATCCTGGTTAGGATATAGATTTCGCAATCCAATTATTTGGCACCCCGCACCCGGATATCAAGCCCTGTATGAGATGCCTGAGGGGCAAACAGGTCAGTTCTTTGACTATCTAGTCACTCATCATGGCTGTAGGCCTCCGCATGAGATTCCTTCTCCAGCCTATTCTCTCACTGCCTTGCATGTCAACTACAATGTTTTCATGAGGGCATGAAACAGGGTAAGCAGGGGGGTGTGTGGAGTACTAAAAAGGTATGCTTTTGATGATCATTTCAGTGGATTTTTAGTAGAATTTGTAAACCTTTTTGCATCATGAATTTGGAAAATAATAAAGAATTATAACAAAACATGTGAGAGTTGATATGCAAGACTTAACCGCTGATGATTGTTATTTTTCTGTGCAAGAAAAGGTGAAAACAAGGATTTGCCGTTCCAAAGGAAAGGACAAAGACGAGATAACTGCTGTCCCTTTGAAGGGGAACCAAATGCAAACAAGGCTAAGTAGATCAAAGCAAATCGGCCCGAAAAAGGAGGAGAAGACACCAGCTCGGCGGAGAAGAAAAGAAAAGATGAAGGATTAATAGTTTGGCGAATCCCTCAGGATCTTTGATCCTGAGGGATCGCTGCTTTATTTAGCTTGTTACTTGGACATCTCCGCCGTCACCTTTATATAAAGGGACAGCACTGTTAGCTTGGGAGGATACTTTTTATGTAATTTTCTGTTAAAAATCAACTCTGATCATCAAGTCTCGTTGAGAACTGGTTCACTGTACTTTTGTCTTATGCATTAATATAAACTTGGTGATTATCTCACTTCTGCGTCTGGATTAACTTAAGGCGGTGTACCCTTGGAGGCTAAGGGCCCGGCCCCGAAGGACACTTGCTTCTGTATCACTACGATTTGATTTCTGCGTGGTTTGCTTATCGTTGTTATTCGGTAATCTGATATGCTTTATAAGTTGCTATTACATGCTCTGTTAAGATTAAATCATTAAGGTTTTTATAGATAGAATTGTGTATTGACTCTGCATTATGTTACTGATCCTTTCAGAGTTGATTGCATGTTATTAGTCTTAACCGAATATTCTTACTGTTCTTTTATAGAGCTTTTGTACTGAACATTCGTGTCATAGATTCATCTGAAGTTGTGTTCTTCATGATTGTTGGATTCAAAAATAATGCTGTTCTATTTGGAAGCATAGTCGTATCCCTGTTAATTAAGATTGATCAGATTACTATTCCGGCGTGTTGTGTGCGTATATGATTTACTAGTACTGTTCCATAATTTATCAATAGTTAGTGCTGTTCCATTAGTGTGTTCTGCTTGATTTGCCTTAAGAGTGAAAGATTATTATTTGATTGCGAAGAGTGCATTTGGGTTAATAGATTAAGTTTTGTTACGACTCGCGAGACTTAGTTGTTCGATTGTTGTTCCATTTTAGAATTGCCGTTCCATTCTAGATTTGTTGTTCAATTCTTTATTTGTTGTTCTATTTTGCTATCTGCCGTTCCATTTACTCGCATTTGTTGTTTTGGTGTGAGAGACGATCTAAGGCTGTAGTGAGCTTCGGCATTCACTGTCTAGCTCCCAGACCCGTGGTCTATGCTCTAATTTCCTTTCCATCAGTTTCCAAAGGGATGGGTTATCGCTGCCGAACCCTTGACTGATAAGCTGCCTAGTTTTCTGAATGTGTGATTTATTATTTTGAAGTAACTTAGTTATAGACAAGCATCCATTTACTCTTGTATTTTTAAACATTGTACTACTAGCATTACTCTGACAAGTGATAGCCTCAGACTGATACACTCTTTGGAATAACAAAATGCTCCTGGATTGACATATTAATGTGAGGTAATTAGAGGTGAAAGAGACCCTTTTTATAGCTCTACAAGAAGTTTCACCCTTGGCAGTAGAGGCTTCAGTTTCCACAGGTTCACCTATAACTATTATTTTTAAACCCTTTTTCTTAAGCTCTGAATGTATCATTTCCATTTTCAACATAAAATCTTTCACTTGACCTTTAAGTTTATTTCCTTATGCCTACAACCAAATATCCTCTTCCTTTTATGTTTCATTACCCTGCGTAGAGGAAGGGTTCTCTTCAACAATATCTTTACATTGGTCAAAGCCTCATCATAATGATTAATTTTCTCATTGACTTTTTCCTTGAAATCCTCCACCAATTTTCTTTCTAACTTATCTTCCTCCAATTCTAACTTTGTTCCAATAACTTCCTCCCTAGCTTCCCTCAACTGCTCCTTTAAAAGTTGCACTTCTGATTTTTCAATGACTTTTTCTTTGCCTTTCCTCTGCTTAATGATTTCTTCTTTAGTTGGATATAAGTTAGTGATGTCTTTTTCCAAAGCTTGTTTAACTTTTTCTGTCACTTTAGTGCTTTTGTCATCCTTGACACCTTTGGAAATCTATAATCTGGTGAGTGGTTTCCTTGGTTTGAACACAAAACTTGCATCTTCTACCAAGAAGTCAAGTTTTTTAGCAGTGAGGCCCTTATTTTTCTTCTTGCTTCCTTTTACATCCACATCTTTGACCACTGGAGTTTCTTCTATATCTATAGCTTGTAGAATGTCCTCGAGATTACCTTTCCCAGTGTTTGGCTCCTTGTTATTCTTCCATGACTCTTTTTGCTGGGATTTGGCTTGATACTTGCAGGTATGGGCTAAGGCATCTTTTTCTCCTATGCATGCTCTATTTTAACCTCCATGGGCTCTACAATGGACTCCATTCCTCTTCATTTACACCCTCTGCATCAGTTATGGGTTTATCATTCTTTCTTGAAGGAGTGGATTTTTATTTATGTGTCTTCTTGGGAGTTAATGCATATATTTCATAACCAATAAGAAATAGGAATGTGGCCCAATCTCTAATTAACTTTTTCAATTTCTCCAAAATCAGTAGCTTGATTAATCAATGATGAAAAATTGAAGTTTCACTACCTTTACGCCTAGCTTTAACTTTATCTGCCATCTTTCCTAGGCTTCTAAATAAGAAGAAGGGAAGGTTTAAAGGCTACTTACTAGTGAAATGTAGCAAGAGTCTGAAGTGATAATGATAAATCATATCGAACCTCCCTTCACATGTGAAGTATTTCCGAATTACCAGCAGGAGTTTGAAGTAATTTTCTTTAAGGCAGCTCCTTGGGATCCCTGATGTCATATCCATTCCAATGTGTTTAGGTTTCATGAGCTCATCAGAGTTCTGTAATTTGAATTTAGTGGCTTTAAAACACTCTTATCCCATCCTTGGAATCTATGTAGCTTGGGAAATTGTTTGAGGAGACACCACGAAACTCAACACACTCATCTTTGATGCAGTGCCCACAAAATTCACTGCAAATTCCTTTGACATTTGGGCATGAAAACCTTGTAATTTATGGTAGAACCTCATGAAACCAGCACTAGTGAAGGCTCCTGCAAAGCTAGGATCCTCATTGAGCGATTTTAAATTCATGGGCTCATACCTAACCACAAAGCCCCCTTTATTATTCTTCTTATGCATGGCCATCTCTCTTAACACAACATTGGCCTCCTTGATATTATGACGCATACAAAGAATAAATTCGAACAACAAGGTGCTTGCAGATAAAGTTGGACCTTTCTGAAGATGATACAACAACTAAACTCAGAGGGAAGAGGGAAAGATGAGAGACAATAGCTCTCAAGGATGAATTTAAAAGGCAAGTTTCGAATATGAGAGAGATAAAGACAAATAAGGGAGGTTAAATGAAATTATCGATGAGAAATGATGATCACACATGTTACATGACTCCAAATAACTAATCACGTGACACCAGACTGATCCCTAACTGTTAAAAACTCGACACCTCACCCTTTCCCTAACCGGTGCAGAAAAACAAGTGTTCTTAGCACTTTCTGTTATAAGTTTGTCAGGTTCGCTATGGACTGGTCAGGTGAGTTTGTAGCGAAAACAACCTGTATTCCATTAATTTTGCTACAGACTTAGGAAAAAATAGAGAGGTGGCTAAAACCAAATTCTGAACCAATGCATGGAAATTTTTGATGGATTTTATGGATTTGACCATGATGACATGATGTGTGGGACTATTTCAAACTTAGGATTATGACCAATTCACAAAATTTTATCAATTTCATGAACTAATTTTCCAAGAAAATGAAACCTATGTTGAATGATAACAATGCCATCACCCAAAACCATTTATGCCCTTGTGAGCGTGCACCATGCAAGGAACTATAAGGCTTGAATGTATTTGAAATAAATTTTTTTATTCGTTTGTAACTGTGCACAAGGATTTATGTTTATTTTAGTAATAAATATTATTATTTATTTGATTAGACTTACCTAGATGTTGTTGAGTTTCTACCTAACTCCCCCTAGTTAGTAGGATAGAATCGTTGCCTTTTGTATTTAAATTCTTCTCATAATTATGGCACTATGAGTTAGGATTGTGCTATTAAATAAATATAAGTGGCCACCTTAAAGAAGGGCCATTAAGGAGGCTTGGTCCATGGTTAGGGTTTTGATCCAGTTTATTATCTTCCACAAGGATAACAAAGAATAATGTTTACTATAACCTTGCGAATGCAACTTCAACGAATATACCGGGATAACTACAAAATCATTTACAATGTTCATATAATGCAAGGTGACTAAGACTACATATGCATGTACCGCGACCACTATCATTAGTACAATATCTACATGCATTTCAGGGTGACTAGGGTCATTACAACCCGTCCCCTAAAAAGGGAACACCATCCTAGATGTTCTATTAGTATAACACACCTCTTCGTGTTTAGCTAGAATAAGTGGCACATTTATTTATTTATATAATATTATTGGGCCTAAAATTACTAGTTTTGTTGACATGATGTGAAAAAGGAAAGAAAAAGTAATGGGCGTACATAAGTGGGCATATGTAAATAAAAACGTTCAAAGAGAACAAGCCATTTCAATTTTTAACTTTAAAGAAGGACCAAAAAGGCTGATGTTAAAGGTAATATATTTTAAACACCCTCACATCGCACCCTTTTTGTATTATAGGTTTATTGAAAAATATGGTATATTTCCTTGGAATGACAAGGTACCTCATTATTTTTCAAAGTTTATTTAGGCTAAGTTTCTTTTGGGCATGAAACTTAATTATACAGACCTTCCATCTAAAATATATGGAGCTGGAAGAAGTCGCACATATAACATGAAAGGCTGCATTTAGAAACTTAGTGTTACCACACCCTCCACCTCCACTGGTATCTCCACCAACAAGGGTTCTTACACCACAATTAGAAATAGATGTAACATCTCAAGTTAGTCGAGAGGCAAGGGATGCCATTGCAGATAGCATAAACTCTACATTTGCTGGAATTAATGTTGGTTTTAAAGGGGCATAGAGAACAACCTGGTGTTCTTGCCAATTTTGAATTTAAATAACTTGTTGAGGTAGATGAAATTAGCAATGAAGATGTTTGATATGATGCAAAGGCTTGTCGCAATGGTTTGCAAGAGTTAATGGGTTGTGAGGAAGATGGGATGGGATCAATATGTCCTACCATTAATATCAATGTTTAATTGTAAATTGGGATATATTTTAGTTATTAATTATATTTTCACATGTTTTCTAAACAATGAATAATACATGTGCTACATGTTTTCGATTTGAAATTTATGTGCATGTTGACTGAGAAGGGTATAAGGTGTGAGTCCAATGCAAATTGGGATGCATTGAATAATGTATGTTCTTTCAAATAGATCCATATTTGTACTTGAGTTTCATATTTACTAATGTGAATAAAATTGTTGTGAAGTTACAAATTTACTAAAATTTTCTATTCCCATAGATTTCCATTCCTTCTCCTAATGTAATGGGGAAAGTATTCTCTTAAATGCTTGGAGGAGATGTTCGAACTTCAATGATGTGTTTCACTATGTTTTAAACTTTTGTGTAAAGTGCCTTTTAATTAGTTAATTTTTTTGTTAAGAAATAAGATGTTTTGCAATTTGAAAATTTGAAAATTCTATGATCAACATCCAACAATTGTATCATATATGAGAAATTTGATTATGGGGTTTGGACCATCGTCCATTGGAGATGTCTTACACATTGACACTTCAAAGGTATTGCATGCTTCATGCTTCAACAATTTTATAAGTTGTATTGATATTTTCAAGTGAAAGGTTTTACAATCTTATTTGTTTTAAATTTTAGGGTGGTGGTTTCAATGTTCCATCATCTTTGGGGTTGGGAATCTCTTCCATCCTAAGAGATGCTTCAAACATTAAGATATTTCTGTGATTCAATCTTGTGTTGATGCATTCTATTCAATTTTAATTTTTTTACAAATTTAAAACTGTATGTAGAGATTTATGAATGTGTGAACATATTTATTATACGAACCACATATCAAATCATCCATAAAAGAGTACAAGAAGATATGCATACAACTTAGACAATAAATAGATTTCTATATATCTATTTTACTATATAATTTATTCTTTATTATTTTATTAAAAATTGTAATACATATAACACAGGCATATAATAATTTTTTTTGAGTTCATAATTTTTGGAAATTAGTATAAATTAATATTACTTTCAAGTTTTTTTGAATTACTACTTAGTAACTATATTCATGTATAATACTTTAATTAAATATTTTAAAATGAAGTGAACTCTATAAATGTTTTTGTTAAATATATAATAATGATTTTCATTATTATATATTAAATTTATTAATAATAAATTTATTTAAACTTACTATTTCATTGTTTTTAGATTTTACTTTATTATAATATATTTAAAATATTATAATATACTTTATTATTACAATATTATTAATTTTACTTGGTTATAATATAGGGGTTGGAATGTTTGAAAAATAAAAATGACTACGAAACTAGGTACAAAACTAGCTCCAAGGTTAAAAATTAAAATTTAAAATTACTCGAGAACTAGGGCCCGTGCCTCCGTGGTTTAAAACAATAGAAATTACTCCATAAGTAAGTCAAGTACTTTGTGCCAATATATGAAAATTCATCACATGAAGTCTTTCCCGAAATGCTCTTTAATTTCAAACCTTTATTTCAACATGATGGCCCACATTTTGTTTTTAAGTTGATTGCGATTCGGCATTTCCCCCATTTAAGGATTAATATAAATCCTCTCATCTCTAGAAGGTTGTGATTATGATATATGTTATCGTAAGGTAAAGTGATTCTCTCTTGCAATCACTTGTAGTTATAAAGGTTATTTTGTTGTGTTTTTATGGGAAACATCATAACATATACCATGATTAGCTTTTGTTTTAATTTTGTCAAAATGAAAATTGTAATTTTATTTAACTCAAAAAATAATGAATAAAATATTTTTTAGATGTTGATAAAATTTGATTATCTCACTCATTTGATCATGTCAGTCTTTCGATTCATGCACAAAAAAGAAAAGAAATATATATATATATATATATATATATATATATATATATATATAAGATTTATATAATTTGGCCTAGGTTAAGTGTGATAAAATTTACTTAGCTTTCCCTGTTTTCCTTTCTTTTTCTCTACTTTTTACGAAACTCCTTGTTTGGGATTGGTTATCATTATAGCCAAGTGATTTCATTCTTCTTTCTGAGGGACTTATTTTTCTGATTCCGAGCTCTCAGATATATGGGATCTCTTTATGCCCCTTGAATCCTTTTTGGTGGGTGTCTCCACTTTTTGATACTATGTTGCTATGATCCTTGTTGATTTAGTACCCTTCTGGCTATGAGCCACTATTCCTCATTGTTCCTCAGTTCCTCCATTTCTTATTTACCAAGCTATGTATGTGCATCTATATTTGGAGAAATTTCCTTGGCCCCTTCTCCTTCATCTTTAGAAATGTCAAGAAACCGCCATCCCCTGGCTTTGGGTCCTACCTCTTTTTCCTTTTTGGAGTATTTTTTACTTGTTGGAAGGTGTTATGAAGATGTCCTATTTGAAAACAAGTGCAACATCATAATGTTGTGTTCTCATAATCTAAAACCTATTTCCACTGAAAGCCTTCGTGTTTTAAAAGAATATGATCATGAAGACCTTTACTAAGGTCTATCTCTACACATATTCTTGTAAATGTAAAGATACCTTTTGTTGTTTTGTCCATGTCCATTTTTTTGAATTTACCTAAGGTATTTCTGATATCCTCCAAGATCTGATGGTGCTAGAATGGAAGAGAAAAATTTGTTAACCCCGCCCATACTGGCATTGTTGTTACCAGCATGATCGTAGTATAAAATTCTGGGAACCATGGGGTGATGAAAATCCCATCTCTACCCCAAAACTATGGTCTTTTGTTTATACTTTTTTCCATATATTGTTTTGTGTCAAATTGTACTATGAAAAATCCCTTTGAGCATAAGTAGAGATCATAGTTTTGTGTCCAAGAAAAAAACACCCACTCTTATAATTCTTCAGGTCTCAGCCAGATTGTAGATAAGAAAAATATGATTTTATCTCTCTAGTTTTTACATCAATGGCTAGTACCTTGTCCATTTTCTCTACAATATAAGGTCCTGGAAAATTTTGGACTAGATTAGTTGGAGAAATAGCTTTCCCTTTCACTTCATCCTTGAAAGAAATGGATCCAATAGGGTTTCTAGAATTTGTAATAGATTTTTTGAAGGTTGTTGCTCCACCTTGCAGCCCCATATTTAATATTATAGTAGAATCCCTTTCCACACCATAATCTTTCAATTGGAGCACATCCTGGAGATCTTTTCCCACATATAACAAAATTTAGATTGTTTTCAATCTTCTCATATCACTTTGAATTCTTTGCTTCAATTTTTTCACTAGATCCAAGTCCTTGATCCATCGTGTAAATTCCTTCCCATTTAAATTTTTGATAAAAATATGATATTTTTATTTTTCTCTCCATCTTTGGTCCATATATGAAGAAGTAAGACAAAGAGGAGACCCATTCGGATAGTCATATATGGAAATAAAAATTGAGATTTAGTAGTGTCGAAGGCCATATCTACAAAGTGTTTTAAGGGAAAATGCAAAAGTTCCATGCACGGTATCGACATCCATGACATCCCTAGTATGTTGTGATCCCAAATGAAATAGGGAATATATCCATCCATGAGCTGAGAAGACATCCTTGGATTTTCCACAACTAGATCTGAGCATGAATTCAGAAAAGGGTCACAACCCAGACATACTATCCCACTCCCACTTGTATTTGTGAGCCATACCACTACTATATCTATGCCCCTGAAGTTGATCCATGGATCCATTTGCATGTTAACTCTTGTTGTAGTATAATTTCATAAAGCCATTTGTGTGTGTGTCCTCTTGAAATTTATGCATAAACCAATGAGGGGATGTCCAATTCCCTGTATTCACAATCAACATTGAAGTCCTAGCTTCATCATGAGAGTAAGTGAGCCATAACCTTAGTCTTCCTTCGTCAACTATAAGTGAGCTATAACCTTAGTCTTCCTTCATCATGAAAGTAAGTGAGCCATAAAGGTTTTATCATGGCATAGAGTGATTTCATAGTTTAAAAACCTTTACAATGACTTTAACATTTTTGCTGGCCATGGATCTACTGAGGTTTGGTTTTAGTTTATTAAATGTATTCTGAGGAACATATTTATAATTAGTTTGATTGGGTTTTTCTTGGTAACATTAATATTGAGTTTTGGAATTAAAAGGGAAGGGGCATGGGCGCTAGGAAAATATTAGCATCATGTATGTGAATTTTATTTTTGTAGTTGTCATGGTTTAACATTTAACTATGGTTTTTGGATGTCAAGGTTTGTTGAATTGTTTAGTGGTTTATTGTTTAAATTTTCACTTTATTGTTTGTTTTTTTGGAGGTCATATAATCACTCTATCATTTGGCTTTGCTGGAGGTCATACCAATATCTATTTGTTGGTCTACATTCATACCCATCTAGGTGGTATTTTTATACACTTTATGTTTTTGTTGGAGATCATGTCATCGATTGTTTCTTAATTGAAATTTAACTTTGGTATTAGGTTATGTTGGAGATTAGCTTGTGTTTGGTTGTATGCTTAATATGGTGGATTTCAGTTCTATTTGGGAGGATTCTTACTACTTTTGTATTATACATATAGTGATGATTCTTACTGTATTTTATTAGGTGCTTACAATGATTTTATGGTGGGCATTGGATTCTTGTAGCTATCATGGGTCTACATTAGTATGTGGTTCCAAGGTTTATTGAATTTTTTAGTGGTTTGAAGGATGAAATCTTACTTTGTTTTTTTTCTATATTAGAGGTCATGCCATCACTCTATTCTTTGACTCTATTGGAGGTCATTATGTTGCTAAAGTGTTTCTTTAATTATATATTTAGCATTTTCCTATGATCTATAATTGAATTGGAGGTCATAATTTGGCTCCTTTGGTGGTTGGAATTTATCTATTGCATCTAGTTGTTTTGGAGGTTAACCCGCGTCTTTTTTCTTTGTTTTTTTAAATTGTGTTGGAGACTAGGGACAATTCCTTTATTTTTATGCTTGGTTTTATGATTGCGAGGGCAGTTATGTACTTCTAGTTTTGGATTTTCCTTCTAGATTTAGGTGAGGCTTGTGAGATTTTGGTGTCTAGTTGTGTTGAAGGTTTTCAAACTAGGGTCATCTATGCAAATTTCCCTTTTCCTTTGGTCAACATTATTCATCATATTTGAGAGTGTGGTTATTGGTTCTTCTTGGGATGATGGTAAATAGCTCTGGTTGGGAATTATTTCTTTTTGAGTAAAGGCTGACACATAAACTTGTCAACACCAAATGATATTTTGGTCATGTAACTTTTCCCATGGAGGTCATTATGGTACTCTTTCTAACACGTATTTTTAAATGTTAAAGGAAACATGTTAATCTTGGATTTCTTTGAATTTTCCCTTATTGTTAATATTTGTTTAAAATGATGGCTAAATATTTTTTAATTTCATTGTAACACCTTGTAGACAGTTCCCAACTAAAAATAACTATGCCAAGGTAACAACAAACCTACTTTAGGTCGAAGTGGGCCCTTGAACTAGACATGGATCCCTCAAATATTATGAAGCTTCTTTCTATTCAATTTAATTGAATAGAAGTTTTAGAGTGTAAGCACAAAGGCCAGATCAAATTGATGGAAACGTAGTGGACTATACTGAGAATAACGATGGTAGAGAGCCGAGATAAAATAGTGAAAATCTCAGATAGCCAAGAGAGTATCCATTGGGAATGGAGTCCTGAAATATAGATCACAAAAATTATATGAAAAAGGTGGGAGAAATTAAGGAGGAAAACAAAAACTTAGACATTCACCAAATGTCTTTGATATCTATTACTGTAGAAAATGAACTAGAATAACATTCTAATGGTCAAATACAATAACACAATTTTGTCATATGAAATCAAGGAAACAATTAATAGATGTAGAGGGATAATAAAAACAACCTAATCATATTAAAATCTCGGTTTTAAAAATAACATTTCTAGGAGAACTGAGGGAAATTAATCCTCAACTTAGCCTCTTTGGTGTTCCATATAATTTAATTAATGCTTAGCTTCAAACATAAATAAGATATATGGAATTCAAGTATGCTTAACGTAGAAAATAGTAAAGGAAACTAAGCTCTATTTATTTTAGACCATGAATCTAAGAGAAACCTCTCTAGATATGATAATTGGTAAAATACAAAGGGCCATCGGGATTATAGGAAAGACACAACCCTTAGGCTACCAACCTCCCCTATCAATACCAAAAATCCCCAATATGCTTTGATTCCAACACACTTATTTTTTCATTTCCAAATCTTTAGTCATTGTGGTCTAAAATACCCTCAAAGTCAATGCTCCATCATTGGGGATATTTCCCAGTTAGCTATTTGATTAAAATTGAATAGTTGTTGTTGAAAAATAATAATGTTCCTAGCAAGCTATATTTTTCATGTGAAATGTAAAAAATCCTTGAGATGGTTCGCGAATAAAGCTCAAGAAGGGAAAGAAGTTGGTGAACATTTCAGCAAATATGGGAAAGGAAAAAAAAAATGACTGAGTCATTTTGTGCTACAACAAATACGAATGCTTCGTTATAGATGCATGTTTATGCTTTTATCTTAAATGAAAGATTTCTTAAATCTCCTAGGTTGTGGGTGTCTCCTCTTTGATTCTAAAAGGAATTTCTAATCTATAAGACTAAACACATTTCTAGGTGTAGAAATATTTGTTCTTGTAGTGTTTTGTTCATATGTTGAAGTTGTGCTTTTAACGTATACCTTGTTTGTGGCATTTCAATGTGCATGCTTAATTACCCTTCTTCTTTGAAATGGAGGTTTGATAGATCCCCACCTCCAAAGTAGAAACACAAATCTTGAGACCAAACTCAACACTAGTTCAACATCGAAAATTTTAGCATTATGACATCCATCTAGCATTAGGGTGCAAAAATGTGAGTTTTCAAGCTCAACCATTTTTACTTATATAATATTTAAGGGTCATGTCATTCATCCATATCATGCAAAATATACATTATTTTAATCACTAAATGCATAATATGCACAGACCCATGTGTTACTCCATACCCAATCTTGCATTTTCTATTAAACCTTGGACTTTTTCAAAGTGAAATAACTTCGTTCCAGACTTATTTTACCAATTGTATACATTTTCCATCTCCAAAAGGTTATATTATAACAGGAATATCTCAAAAAATTTCAAAGTAAATTATTTGAAAAGAATAACACCTACAATAGAATCCTTTTCATGGGATTTATGTTTCTAAACCAATATGTGAGTGTTGTTACAAAAAGAATCATGGGCATGAGAAAGGTCATTTCTTTCTTATATAGGTAGGAGTGTGTGTGTGTTAATCAAGGGTGCACATTTTTAACATGCACACGTTGTTGTTGCAATGTATACACTAAGGGGAAATGAGATGAGATCTGTAGCATTGGTGAACAACATTTGAAGGATAATGATGGAATTTCATGCTTTTAACTGGCGCTATCGGGGGAGGAATCAGGTGGCTTTCCTTGGTAAACCTTTATAATGATATTCGTAAAACAATGTTTTACCAGAGTTATGGGGATGCTTGAAATCATAGGTTTTTTCCACACCATACTAGTGCATCAAAGCATGGCAATGGCGCATAGTCATACAAGGTCCCTTGAGAAAACAAAAGAAATAATGAATCAACTATTGGAAAGGCTTACAGAAAAGGTGGAGAGCATGTTGATCATCCTCAAGTAACGATCTAACTTGGTTGACAGGGCACATAAGGTACACCTAGTTTTCTTGGACAAAAGGTATGAGTTGTTGCAAAATAAAATTGAACGTTGTAGGAAATAATGGAGTCTGAGCTAGATATATTGGAAATTAGGATGAATAAGATGGAGGCTGACCTCAAGGGTAAGCAAGCTAAAGTGGATCTCAATCAAAACCTATTTTGAGAGGCAACCTCGAAGCACAAAAGACCCAAGAGTGCTCGTAGAGGAAAATGTTGAGGAACAAGAGAAGGGAAATATTAAAGTTGGTCCTTCAGGGTCTAGTTAAATGAATCCTCTCTATCTCAACAGATGTATTGCAAATACAAGAAATTTTTAGGATTATTTTTAAAATTTTATGGTAGATACTAACATAGGATAATAGGAAAAAAAGGCCCTTGTTATAGAAAATAAACTGATTTGAATTGTAAAATATATGCATCCTAAGAGAATAATGAATTTTCTAAAAGTTTCTACCCTTGAAACCATATTTTGGTTGCAATACAAATTCCTACATGTTTCTTAAAAAAAAAATTGGTCTAATATGTTTTTATTTTTTTTATTAAACTGATAGGTGTGGTCTATTTCATAATATATTTTTAGATTTTTATTTTTCATAATATAATTTCAAAGTTTTTATTTTGTTTAAAAAAAATAGGTGTATGCGATCAAGGTGGATATTGGTGGCCACTCGCCTATTCCACTTAGGGCCCCACCATTATTTCTTTCAGGTTTTTAGTTTCCTTAATTGTAGCAAAGTTTACTATTTTTACTCGTTTTTTGGGTCCTGAACTTCTGGAGCCGTTTTGAGGCCCTAAACAATGTTTTTTTTGGGAAACTTGGGTGAAACATGGTTCTTTCACCATTGTTTCTCACTAAAAAGTTGTATTCCTCGGATATATATTTCTAACGAGGTATTGTGCACATCAAACATAGATCGTATGCCAAATTTACATCCCTGGGAAGTTGATGTACCAATTTACCCAGACGGGGCCCATAGTTTTGGTGCTTCATCTCCTAGGGTTAGGTTTTTGGATGCTTAGAGTTTGTCATTGTTTCTAAATAATAAATAGGCCTTTGAGCCTAATTGTAACACAGTTCAGAGGCCTATAGCCACCACATCTCTTCTCAGAGATAAGATACCAGCGCCCTAGCTATTTTATTTATGTTCTGTCTGTAAGCATATTTCAGTCATTTGATTGTAATGAAATGAAGTTTTATTTCCACTGCATCTTTGTGTTTATGTGTGTTTCTATATTTTATTACATTCTTTCATGAGTTTGGATCAGTGGTATAAGAGAGGTTTTCTATTTCTCTACTTTTTCTTTGCATATCCACAACGAGGTCAAGGTATAAGGAGTTAGGGCTCGATCTAGTCGAAACCTTGCAAGATCAACCTCGCTAACCCCAAGGACCTCCCATGGTGAAATATGAGGGAGCAGGAGATCCTATCAAAATATTTCTTGAGGAGGAACTCGAGAAATAGAGGAACACGATGATGGATAACTTTTCCCAGATCCTTCAGCGGCTACCCACCGACGGTGCATCTACATCCATCGGCCACTCTAGATGTGCCAGTCCTTTCAAGGTACAAGTCAACTTAGAAATTCCTGTATTTGAAGGCCAGATAGATATAGATGCTGTAAATAGATGGTTGAATTTGCTGAAAGGGTATTTCTCAATCCATGATTTCTCCGACCAAGAAAAGATTACTTTTTCACTCCTCAAATCTACCCCCCATGTAAAATACTTGTGGGAAACATACTATGAGAAAAAGGATGGGAGGGAACCCTCTCGGTTCTCGACCACTCCCACTTGGAATTTGTTCTGAGACAACATCAAGGAATAATATTACCCTATGGGGAGCTATGAGGACAAGTACATCCAATGGACCATGCTGCTGCAGCACAGGGATCAAGATGTGCACGAGTTGATGGATTTGTTCCATACCCTGCTCAAAAATTTGGGTATTAAGGATTCAGAGGAATTTGGTACTCAAGTACCATAGCTTTTTGCACAGATACATTCAAGAGGAAATGGAATTCCTCTACATTACCTCGCTTGGCACTACATATTGATATTCCACCAATATTGAGTAGAAATTTAAGAAGAAAAAGTGATACTTTGGATTTGTGAATTCGAAGCCAGGGAAAGGCACCCCCGTACTGAAGAAAAATGGGAAAAGACAAAGTGGGGCGACTCAGAAAAATATCACAAAGCCAAATAATGACACGGGGAAGTGGTGTGAGTTTCATAACAACCCCACTCACAACAAAAGCGAGTGTCAGGCCAAACAACCGTTGGTGGCTGAACTGAAGGCATTCAAATAAGATGCATGTTCTAATCTGGAGTTAGAACTAGGCAAGGGCAATGAAAAAGGGAAGCAAATCATTGATGTGGAATCTAGTGCCACCGTTGACACTACCAAGCTCCAGAGGGAGGAGTCCAAGGATCCAGAGGAGGGGGAGCACCGCTTCCATTCCCATATGTGGGTGACGGGTTATCCACTACAATTCCTTGTTGATAGCAGAAGCCAAAAGAACCTCATTTCAGCATAGTTCGTGAAGTGGCTCGGCCTACCAACCACAACACACCCGCATTCATATACCACCATGTGGCTTCACCAAGGAAGAGATATCCACATTAGCCAACAATGCTGCCTTCTGTACAACATCAAACCTTTCACGAATAAGAAATTGTGTGATGTCACTCCTCCTGGTGTGTCTCATGTATTATTGGGCGAACCATACTTGTGGAAGAGACATGTTGTGTATGAGTCTAGGCCTCGTTTTGTTATTATTACTTTGGGAAATAAGTTGTACAAGATACCAGAGATAGGACCGCCTCCTGCCATCTCTTTGATTACTACAAAGCAACACAATAAGATTATTTATCAAACCAGGAATTTTTTTTCATCACAATTCGTCCACAGGGAAAGAAGAATAATTTGGCCGCAGCCTCCAAACAGGGCTCCCCTGCACGACAGCAGCAGATGGGCAAAGATGTGGAGGAATAGAAGGACATTTTCTCCTCACCAACAGAGGTTTCTCTACACTGTCAGGTCAAGCCCTCCATTGATCTAACCCTAGGTGCATTGCTTCCTGATGTTTCCATAACTCATGCGACCATACAGACATAATCCACACATGTACTATCTGATGCTGATAAAGCAACCAAATTTATTGAACACATCCATCAAGTCAATGACATCTTGGATAAATCTAATGCCAACAACAAGAAGGGACATGATCAACATCAGATGCCACACAAGTTCCAGGTAGGTGACCAAGTTTGGTTGCATTTGCAGAAAGAACGCCTAACCGGAGCTCATCAGAAGCTCATACCACTTCGATATGGGCCTTACATCATTATCAAGGCTATGGGAGACAATGCATGTAAGCTTAGGATTCCCCCATTCCTTAGCCGACAACCAGTCTTCAATGTGGATTTCCTTTGGCCATACTTTCCACCATTACTAGACACATCCAATGTTGCAGATCTCATGGAGGAACTCAACGCAATGGGGGCCATTGCGTCCTAAGGGGGCAGGAATGATCTAGGTGGATATTGGTTTCCACCTACCTATTCCACTTGGGGCCCTAGCATTGTTTCTTTTAGTTTTTTAGTTTCCTTAATTGTAGCATTATTTACTATTTTTAGCATTTTTTTGGGTTCTGAACTTCTAGAACCGTTTTGAGGCCCTAAACAACATTTTTTTGGGATAACCAAGTGAAACATAGGCCTTTGACCGCTATTTCTCACTCAAAAGTTGTATTCCTCGGATATATATTTATAACGAGGTATTGTGCGCATCAAACAGAGATCGTATGCCAAAGTTATGTCCTTGGGAAGTTGATGTACCAATTTACCCAAACGGGGCTCATAGTTTTGGCGCTTCATCTCCAAGGGTTAGGTTTTTTTATTTTTAAGGTTTGCCATTGTTTCTCAATAATAAATAGGTCTTCGAGCCTCATTGTAACACATTTCAGAGGCCTGTAGCCGCCACTTCTCTTCTGAGAGATAAGCTACTAGCGCTATAGCTATTTTATTTCTATTTTGTCTCTAAGCATATAAAAGTCATTTGATTTTAATGAAATGAAATTTTATTTCCACTGCATCTTTGTGTTTATGTGTATTTATGTATTTTATTGCGTTCCTACATAAGTTCGGATCAATTTGCTATTGATTTCATTTTGATAGAATATTGTTAGTAGTATAACAAGATAAATGATTGAGATTGATTTCAAAATATAGTCTTGTATGTTACCTTCTTAATAATGAAATAAGAATTTAAATTATACATTTCCAAATGTCCATCATTTGAGAGTTGTTCCAATAGATAGGTAAAGAATCGTTCAAATGTGGATACGATGGTTTGTTTCCAGCTCACAAGTTTACTTTGATCATCTTGATCAACCAACGATGTTGAAAACATTTTTTAACCAATGTTGATGAAGCCATGTTCTAAAATCTATGACTACAATTCTAAAACAATTCCCATTTGAAGGCATTTTAACGGTATTTTTTTTAAATAATTTCTCCCTTCAAAGTCTGTAAATTATGGTTTCAAGAATAAATTTGTTCTAATCTTTCAGTGTGAGGTTTTTTTCTATGTTCAAGAATGTGTCACTTCCTTTGATGTTTTGCATATTCTTCCCAGAGATCACCTTTTAACTGAGGTAAGCTATATTATCATTTCTTTTTAACTAAATGTTCGAT
Organism: Pinus albicaulis; assembly: GCA_034641835.2. NCBI lineage: Eukaryota > Viridiplantae > Streptophyta > Pinopsida > Pinales > Pinaceae > Pinus > Pinus albicaulis. Next base: position 726,401,188 of record CM076576.1, read on the forward strand.
CTAAATACACAATGCATTCAAGTTTACATGGCATTCACTTGCAAAAATAAATCTACCATTACAAATTATATGAATTCTGGATTGAGTATAATTTTTGCTTTCTCTTTTGAATTCAAATTAGTTGTACTTTAAGTTTCAATATATATTTATTTGCAGGAGATTCGTGTGGACAATGAATTCATACCACCAAGGCTATGGCACCAATACTTTTTCTTTGAGTAATATGATTTTCAATAGTGGGATTAGCTACAAAATGAAATGTAACAACAAAGATCCTTAAAGATATTTGTGAAGGATTGTCAAGGTCATGATCATCAACTTCCCCCACCAAACTATGCTCTCCCTAGCAGGATGGTACAATTCACCCCTCCAACATTTCAATATGGTTGAGCTTCACTAGAAAATCATGGAGTCACTTTAGCAGTCAAAGTGCATGGACTTTTCATTATTTTATGAAGAGTCGCAGTGCTATTGAATGCTCCAAAATATATTAGGATCAATGTTTAATGCTCATCATATTATCAAATATTAATGTTCATCATATTGTTTTGATATTTTTGTGGTCTGATTATTCGGTTCAATGAAATTCACTCAGAAACTACTTTTCTAGGGTTGGCTTTTGAAGATAAAATATTATGTGAATTTAACCTACAATATTAAGTTCAAATCCTTCTCAGTTGTGCATTCATGTTCTCCTTAAGGACTTTCTCATTTTAAGATAGATATTTTTCCATATTCTTTCATTATGGATTTTGCTGATATAATCAAATGGATGTAAGAAATCCATGAATATGTTAAAATATGAGAAAGTACATACCTAGTATAAAATCTAGGGTAAACACTTATTTCTTAAAATGATTGCATGATTTCATGGAGCCAAATTATGAATAAAATAAGAAGTATCAATATATCAAAATTTTACTTAAAGAATTCAACAATCAAAGAAATACTCGGTTTCAGATAGGCAAGGGTATGTGTGAAAAAGGATCAAGCCATTAAAAATGATGGGATTAGTGGTTTTATTATAGATATGTGTTGAATGTATAATGCATTCATATCCTAAAAAAATCCGGTACAAATACTTATCATGCCATTAAATATCTAGCAAATTTTGAACAAAATATACCAAAATAGTGAAAAAAGAGAGTAAAAAACCACAGTTAGACTAGCCTGATCTTGAGTTGAATGTGAAATATAAGAGATTGTATAGGGAAAGAGAATGTTAGACATAAACTCGTGACTATTTTCTAAACTTTTTATAGATGTTGTGCTAATTTTCTTTAAATTACACCATGGGTCCTCTCTCCGAGTATCTTACACTTCAGTTCAATTTGTGGCAGAATAAATTTTACAGAGAACTTTTGGAAAACCAAAATGTGAAAACTGTAAAAAGAAACCATGTTTATAAATAATTTAATAATATTTTATAATTTATTAATAATTGCATTCAAAGACAATCTACAACTTAATATGGAAGAGATGTGTAGGAATTAAGAATAATGTAAGAAGCATTTTATGTCAACATTAAATGTTGTCTTAATATGTCGAATTTATGAGACACAAGATATTAATATTTATTCAACATATTAATATTGATTAGACATAACTTCAATAAAATTGGAAAAATTAACAAATGCAATTTTGTTATAATAAAATTTATTCCCACATCTATTTTATACCAATTCAAATGTTACATTCACTTAAATTAAATTATTAATAATAATTTTGCGATAATTCTAAAAACTTTATTTGGTGATCATATCTTCAATATATTAAATTTATTTATATATTAAATCAAGAAAATTTATTTACAAACTCAAATACAATTAAAATTTGGAAAAACTCATGAAAAATATGAAAAAAGACAGCAAATTTCATTAAAAATGATTCCCACTTATATTTAATATCAATTCAACAAATGTGTCAACTTAAATTAAATTATTAATATTAATTTTATGATAACTCTAGAAGTCTCGTTCATGGTCATCTTAGCCTTCAATTTCTTTCTTGACCCTGTATGTTAAGATTAAGAACAATTAAATTATAAACAAACGTGTCAACTTAAATTAAATTAATAATATTAATTTTATGATAAATACTCTAGAAAGCCCCGTTTCAGGGTCATCTTATTCAATTTATTTCTTTCTTGACCCTGTATCTTAAGTTTAAGAACAATTAAATTATAAGATAATATATTTAATATATATTTATGATTATATTATAAATAGTGATAAAATTGTTAGAGGTAAATTTTCATTATTGATATTTATATTCTTCATAAATTTTAACTAAATTAATTTTATTCATAAGTTTTAGATTTATGTTATTTGTTTTTGCAAATAAAGAATTTGAATTTTTTTTTAGTGTAGTTCAAAAGTTGTACATATTTCGAATTGATAATAATAAATTATAAAAGAATATTAAATTTATAACTTACTCCATGAAGGTGGGGACCTTTTGTTTTTCTTTTTAATATGGTGAATTGGTAACTCATTGAAGTAATGTTGTGGGATCCTATTGTGCCAAATAATGCCACAAAGAGATTCAATTCAATTCCTATTAATAATTGAAATATTATTTATTAAAGTATTACTAATAAACCAGCCTAGATCCATCTTAACTCTGAATCTTTTCACTCCAAAAGAAGATTTTATCTCAAGAGATTTGATCCATCTGAACGCTTAGTAGATGAGGAGTTAAGATGGATCTATTTTAGTAGATCAAACATTAAGATAAATCTAGATTAATTTAATAATATCTAATGATTAGTAAATATTTTTACTTTTAAATAATTTGAATAATTAAAAAATAGATAAATATTTATTCATAAATAATTGACATATAAAAATGGAAAATATTGTCGATTAATTATATCAATCAAATTTACTAATATAATTATACTTATATATTATTAATAATCCTAAATAAAATTAATTATTATTAATAATCCTCAATAAATTTAATTAAAATATTTTTTAATATTTTTAATAGTTGCCATTCCATTGGTAGAGCACCAACCTAGCATAGGAGCAACGTCACAATATCTTATTATCTTATTCCCGTTCATTCCTATGACATCAACATCACTCAAATTATTATTTTTAATGAATTATTGTTGTTTAGTAACATCAACATCACCAAAAGTAATTTTTTCATGAATTATTGTGGTTTAATAATTATTCTTTATATAATATGTAAATTATCTTCTCATGAATTATTGTTGTTTAATAATTATTCTTTATATAATATGTAAATTATATCATCAATGTTTTTAATAGTGAAATTGACTATATTAAAAAATTAGCAAATCACAACTATGCACTAATACAAAATGTGATGTAAAATAATTATCATAAAAGGTGAAAGTCATCTTTAAACAAAAAAATTGGAATTTGGAATAAAGTAAGATACCATATGAATGAAGAGAGTGAAATATTTAATTAGTCAAGGACATTCACACGTAGTGCACGAATCATTGAAGTGCATGTAACATCTTACTAACCATTACGCTAGCTCTCTTTATGAATCAAGCATTGTGGTTTACATTGTTCAATGGTAAAAAATTTTATAAAAAATTTTCGATGCATAGAATCAACATGTTATTCGGGGATTTGAAATTAGGTGGGGAAGTTAATAATAATTTTACTCAACTATTCGAAATGATCACAATTGAAAATTATTTTTCTTTTTATAAAGGTTTTTTTAAATTTTTTTTTAACTATATTTTTACTTTATTTCTTTATTATTTTTATTTATTGCATTATTTTCAATTTAATGTCTAGAGTCTCCGAGTTTGGGGTGTGTAGAGAAGTGGAAGGTGAGGGTCGACATGTTGGTCATATAACCCAACAATAATGGGAAGGGGTGTGCCATGGAGTCCCCCCATGGTGATGTAATGCCTCGAGGTGGTGAAGGATTCTCTTGTTCTGGTTATCATTTTGTTATGAAACCACCATCTTTGAAATGTAACCTTGTGCAAAGTGAATTACGAGAGATGAATGCTCGCATGCATCCATGATCGATTTTGGTGATTTCGACTCTGCAATGCATTGTTATTTGGTGGAGTCAACTTTTAAAGTGAAAACTATGGGCTCCTTTGCCACAATTCAATTTAGACTATTGTTTCCTTTTTCAATTGCATTGTGCATGTGTATCTGTCAACTTCCTTCTCTAAGTTAACCCATTCCTTTTCATTACGATCTCATCATGTTGAGCAATCTTAAGAATTCATTACCAGACCTTTTGGGTATTCCATGTTTTGTTACAACTTCCATTTTTATCTTTTTCAGCTTTGGGGTCTTAGCCATAAGTTTTGGTTGACGACAATGCCATGTCAGTGTGCAAAGTGTCGATGAGAGGTTGGGTATTATAAGGAAAGAGGAGGATCTTGTGTAAGTTATTTTCAAGATCTTCAACAATTTTTTTATCATTTACCAATCATGTCCAAATCCAATAATCAGACCATTTTTCAACATAAGTATCATTTTATTACCTTTATTTTAGACCCCACCTATATTGAATACCATAAAACCAAGTGCAATGGGATGCTAATAAATATTTCTACAAAACTTACTCATGCATGGCCTCCTTTTTCACCCACAATCCTGCGTTGTCATTAGGGGAATTTTGAGGTCTAAAATGGGCCTCCTAAGGAAATTATAAAATAATAGTGGAAATAATAAAATAATATTAGATTACAACATCAAATTTTATAGGGAAAAAAGAAAAAACTACTTTTTCAACTCGTATTTTCAACTTATCTATCTATGGGTTTACTCAAATTTCGAGCAGAAATAATCGTTGGATGCAAAATTTGATTCTTCATCCAAGGAGTTCCCATTTTCCATACTTTAGATGGACCTTGCTACATGAAAAATGTGATTGAAATCACGTTTTTCAAGTATTTCTAATTTTTTTGTGTAGCAAGGTCCATCGAAAGTATGCAACATGGGTACTCATTGGATGAGAAATTAAATTTTTTTTATCCAATGAGTATTCCCGCTCGAAATTTGAGTGAAACCTTAGGCAGATAAGTTGAAAATACAAGCTGAAAAAGTAGTTTTATTATTATTATTATTATTATTATTTTATCTTTTCACCATTTTACTCCAAAAATGGTGAATCATCCTCCATGGTTGACATAATCATCTTTAATCCTATAGGTTCTTATAAAGTTTATTTTGGTTGTACAATTTTCTTAGGAGACCCATTTTAGACCTCAAAACTCCCCTAATGTTATGCCCATCGATCTTCAACTTAGCCTATATTCCATTATTTTTGAATAAGTATGAGGATATATACCACTTTTCCATCATCCCTCACTCTCCATTTCACATTCATTATCTCCATGAGTTTTAAGCTTAGCTTATATTGCATTATCCTTGAATGCCCATGCAAAGCTATAGAACTTGATTCACTATCCCGCATTCAACCTCTCACATTAATTATTTACATTAGATTTGAACTTGGATTATATTCCATTATTCTTGGATGCTCATATCACTTGATCCATCATCTCGCAATTCACATCTTGCATTGATTATGGTCACCAATTCTGAACTTTAGTGTACTTTTCAAGCTATAAAACACTTGTGACAATCTCATAGATGAAATTATAAAAGCTTAGGCACTAAGCTATAGTGGTTTGAATTTTCAACATTATATGTCTTGTTAGCATGCACATGTTTCCAAAATGTGATAAATGATGTGTTATTATAGGTCTATGTGTCACTCATGAGGGTGGTGCCTTGTCAACACTAGCACACTACCCTACCATGTCATTGCGCAATGTCAACATAAATTAATTGTAATAATATTATATATATATATATATATATATATATAAAGCTATTTATTAAGGTAGTGACTTACACGACATTATCACATTATCACATTTTGATTATTAATATTATTATTATTTATATTTATTTCTCTAACCATTTTTTATTAAATGATATTCTTTCAAGTTTTCCCTAAAACATTTTCACACCCTTCCAAGGTTCTCTAATTTTCTTATAATACCCATAAGAGTGCAAGTTAAGAGGTATCATAGAAAGGATCTAATCTTTGAAGCCATCCTTTTCCAATATCATCTTTTCATGTCCTAAGATCACATAATTTTGAAGTAGATTGTCTTGCTAAGGAAGGTTTAAAATAGAAATAATGGATCCTTGTTCACAATGGCCACCCCTAAATTTCTCCTATCCCTTAACTATGGAATTGTTTGAATTACAAAATTAAATTTGGGGGAGGGAGAGGGCCACAAAAATAAGCATGTCTCCCACTCCCAAATTGCATTATGCATGACATGGTATTAATGTCAATTTAATTTCACTTGAATACATAAGCATGGAATAAGGCCGAAGGAAGCTCATCATTACTTTGTCGCTGCCATTCTATCCATTATGTGTATTGATGGAAGAGTGATAGTATGGATTTTATTATGTGGAGAAATAATAAATCCCTCAATGCAATCCTTAGTATTCATGGTAAATATGACAAATATTAGCAGTGGTTAAGGTATATTTCTTTTATGCGGTCTTGAGGAGGTAGAGAAGGTGTGGTCAGTCTGGGGTATCTAGAGCAAAGGCTAGGAATAGAGCCTATGTGCGCTTTGTCTTCTTGATTCCTAAAACATTGGTTTATTCAGGAGGTTCATAAATTGGTTTCCAACTTTTCAAAATCGATGGTATCGATGTTAGTGGTCTCAAAGCCAACATGGAGGTCTCACCACTAATCGTGCATTGGCTCCCACATATTTCAAGAGGGTAATTTAAAACATTTCCATGTCAAATATAATTTCTCTATTTTTCAAGTAGTAGCGGCAAGGATTATTAGACATGTCCTCTTAGCACTATGTTGGTGTAAATTTTTAATTTTGGAAGTGATGATATGGAAAATTTTGGGGACAATTTCTCCTCAGTCTCATCCCTTTAAGGGACCCTTAATGATATGTCTATGTTCCTTCCTTAATGAATTAAGTTCTTTATGTGGGGAGAGGCACATGGGCTTACTAGCCCGTAGTGTTTTATGGGCCCCTAACTGTTGGACACTCAGTCGTGAATTTACAATGGGGGAAACCTAGGCTACATAAATTTCCTATGAAGTTATTGTAATGAAATAATTGGAGTCATGAGTGGATAGGATGGAGATAAACCAAGAACTTTTGTGTACCAAATTGAACCAAACATTTTCTATTGTATTGATAACAATGGAATTACTAATGGAAGACAAAAAATTGTAGAGGCGATTAGAAAATGAGGGAGATGGTCTTTACTAACAATTGGATGATCTACGGGTAGCAATTAAATCCTTGTCTCTTCATATCTCCTCCAATCTAGATGATAAAAGCGCGTGAAATATAATAAAATTAGAATTGAATGTACATCTTGTAGTAGAGGCTAACTATAAAACTTAGTCAGTGGAACTTGCATAATTTAGATATTTATTTTATGTTTTTATGATCTTTTTTGGTCCTTTGGAGAGTTTATACCTCCAAAGACCAGACATATTTTAGGAAAATTAGTAGTTAATTATATATGATAGATGACAATATTTATGAGGTTATAGTTATTTCTAGCTTTGAATGGAATTTCAATATAATCATCTAATGTACAAGTTGTGATCCAAATGTAGAATATAATTTTCCTTAATATTAAATTCTTAATATATTGTTGTAGTGTATTCAGCACATGAGCGGGAAAAATACACTTTTCTTAGTAGGGAGGCTGCTTACTTACATGCAAGTCACATGTCAAAGTGGTTTTTAAAACATTAGTGGAACAAGTTTAACATGTAATAAGCTAATTTAAATGGAAACATAGCATGTTTCACAAACAATGAAAAAAAATACAAAACAATAGGCACAAGAAACACGCTCAATAGAGAAACACACTAATAAATCAACAATGGATATTTTTCTCCCTTTATTAGGTGCTGGTAGTAGCAGAATATAGACCTCTTGTAGTTGATCCTTCAAGCTATGGAGCTCCAATATCAAAGAAAAATGGGTCTCTTCCCCTCAATTTTTCAGCAAGCCTCTCTTCCCTCTTAAAGGATGGTATATCAACGGACATGTGGTGAGATATTCTCTCTTGGATTGAGGTGTTGGATGGCCAACAACTAAATCCTTCCAATCCTCTTGCTGCTGGACATCACAAGCTGGTTTGCTGACGAGAAATTTGGCCAACATAACAATGTGTCTCCCATTTCTCTTCTCATGGCTAGCTTTTATAGACCATTTTCAAATTTTGCCTCCCTCTCTTGGTCCAAGATGGATGGTGACACTAGAGTGGGGGTATGATTCCTTTATGTGTTGCACTAAAACCTCAAGGTGGCTCAAAGGCGACTGTACTTGGTTAGATTGAGTGAGAATATTTTTCTCCAAGTGTGCCAAGTGGTCTTGAATGGTGACATTCTGCATCCTCGGGACAACACAAATATTGAAGGGATAGTCATGCACTGCGCATATATCAAAGGAAAAGCCGCAATGCACCCTCAGAGCCAGTGCTTCCTATGCATGGTCCAAAAAAATTTCCTTTTTACCTTAGGAAATTTTAAATTTTTAGCTCCTCTAATGTATTTCTTCCCTATAAATATTTATCTGTACCTTCTGCTTGACATTTTCTAATTTCTTCTGTCTGTATGATTTTCCAGCGCTAATAGTTTCCCCATAATGTATGAGGTCTAGGAATAACTGTATAGCCGAAATACATTATAATTTCTTTTTCTATGTATTTCTTTTGAGAGAGAGAGGGAGTAACTTGTTTGAGAACTGAGGTTGGAGACCCCTTACCGTGAGTAAAAAATACACCGTGCTCTATTGGAAACCTGCTAGAGATAGAATGAATAAAATATTTCTATGGGGTGGGCATGTCCCATGCTCGTGATGTTTTGACTAGTTAAGCTTATCTCACATATAGTGGTTTTGTTTATGTCACTTTTTGGTAGTGACCTGCTGTTGGTTGATGAAGATGGTTTTTGATGCCCTGAGGGGAATTTTTTATTTGAAAGAAGGTTGAATGTGGTGCCCACACACATATTCTTGGTATGGCATGTTTGTTTAGAACAATTTCTCATTGTATGCATGGGTCTTTGACTGTTGGGGACCTTCCTGTGTAAGAATTGCTGAAAAATATGCTTATCAAGTCACGGGTATTCGACAAATTCTGACAGAGTGTAATGGTTATGAAGTATGATACTATATTGACATGAAAGTTTTTCTTGAAGTCAAATTTCAAGAGGATTGATGACATCAATGGGAAATTATGATTCCCATAGTGCCATCTGGGGATGCCCCTATTGAGGTGAGGAGTCATCCAAGGTACTACCTCCTTCTTGGAAAATGTTTGTTGTGGTCGACAAAAAGGAAGCATCAACCGAACAAGATGAGTTCTGATGCAAGGTACGAGGGTTTCTGATGTAGCGTAGTGTGGTTTTATAAGTTAACTTATGCATGATAACAATAAATGGCTATAATTGATGATGGTAGTTAAGTGGCCCAAGGTCGGAGCTGTAAATGCGAGTGGCAGAAGTCACAACAATTTATGTTGAGGAAATCCCTGGAGTCGGTAAGAAATTTAGGGTGGGTTTATGGTTTTTGTGAGTGTTATGGTGGGGTGTGGTAAATAATTCATAGCCCCGACCAAGGGTGATTAGGGATTGACGTCAAGTGAGAAATGTGAATGGATGGGTGGGATTTATCTCCTAAAAAATATTTATACACTTGCTAGAAGAATATAGAATAGGTTTGGATGTACTAGCACAGAGACAGGTGCACTTATCAACATGAAAATAATCCATCATTATGGTGTGAGGAATGTGTTTTGATGAGAGTGGGGGGGGCCATTGGTTGGTCTCTATGTGGGGGTGATTAAACAGATGAAAAGTGTTGCAAATGGGCTCGCTGATGGGGGTGTGATAGGACAAGTGCGAGACGCGGTGGCGCGTATTTGATCCGCTTATGAGAATGGTAGATGGGGAAAGGGGTTTTAACATGATATGGTTAAAACTTGACCTAATCTATGATAGATGAACGAAAATGAAGTACTTCTCGGAACTAGATTTTATGGCCATGGCTCCATACCTTTGGTGTATGTTCTACATGAGTGACGGATGCCATGGATGGTAAGGCTATACTGACTTGGGAGAATGTTTATCATGTGCAAGGTGGGGTGATGATAAACATGGTTGGGTGAATGAAACATATGGTTTATTTCTGTGGAGAAATGATGTCAGGATATGCAAAACTTATTTGGGGAGCCTATAATGCTAGGGATATAATTATACTTGCTCTTGTACCTTTATTGGCTGGGGCATATGGTGATTCGACACCTTTGTAATACCTACAACCAATACCCCAAGTAAAAGCATATTTTTTATTCAAACATATTTGAAATAACTTTGAATGTAAAGCAATAAGCGAGGGCATACCTATTGTGACTAAAAAAATGAATTTTTATGAGGCATGGATTCATGGGGCCTAGCTTGAACATCATGAAGTGTTGGTCATTGTGTTTCTTATGGTTTTGAAATTGGTATTTATGAGCTCGAGTTATGGTCTATCAAATAATGAAAAAAGGGCGATATATGGGCCAATATGGATCATTTCAACTCATTTGTGTCATTTGAGAGTCTGAGGTCAAAGTTGAGCCCATGCTCCCGAGCTTTCTTGCCGTTGTGCCTAGCCTAAGTACCTGAGATTTGAGTTTTCAGTGTCAGGTAGGGCCATGAACGTCCATCTTTTCAATTTTGTCACTTTTTTGCTAGGGGGTCCGTAAAAATGTGAATTTGTATGGACTTTATACCTCTTTTTTCCTCGACTGCGCAGGTGATCAAGGCTAACCCGCGCGGTTCTCGCGCACAAGTAAATCTTCACACGAGGCCTTCGCGCCTTGTGAAGGATTTGTGCATCTGTATATGATACAGATCCACGATGATTAATGCATATGTATTTGATACAGGCGCACAATCATCGTGCCTGACCTCTGCATAGGCGCAACGATGCTTTAAAAAAAAAAATCAATTTTATGGGTTTTAGTCACTAATTTTTGGTTTTTCTCAGGTGACAGGACGTTTTGGTGTGAGAGAGACTAGCCCGATCTTCCAGCAGTTGTGGCCCAAGACCCCAGTGCTAGGGGGGTTTTGACACAATATGGGTTGCTCAAATTTCTCGAGAACAACCTACTGAGGTCATAGGATGGTCTTCTTCAATTCCTGATCCATTGTTGGAACAGGAGACGATGTGTTATGGTTTTGCATCGTAAAGATGTTGTCATCCAGCTAGAGACAGAAATTTACTTCGTGACCGGTCTAATCCCTCAGGGGGTGACTCCTCCACACCCAGTCCCGGATGGGGGAGTGAACATTTGCATTGGGATCGGGATGATTGTGGTCCCAATGTGATTACACAGGGATGTGATTGTATCAGCTCTTGGACAGATTTAGCTGAGAGGGGTGCCTTGGCGATGATAGTTTTCTTGGCAAGGTCATCATCACTTAATAGGGCGCCGGGTCCAGATATTGGAGTCTTGTGTCGGCTTCAGGATGATCACTTCTATGCCTGGGCTTGCCATGTCTACCAGGGCATGGTGACATAGTTGGGCAAGGACTAAAAGCGGACCTCCAAGATCTTCACCTATGTGAGCATCCTCTGTAGTATCATGTATGAGAGGGTGGTGATGCTCAGACATTTTGTGGCAGTGCCCTTGGGTCCTCCTAGGGATCCTCAGATGTGGCGGTGGGAAGCTGTGATGCCTTGAGGTGGAGGAGGAGAGTTTGGTCACTATTGGGATGCGACTATTGAGGCGTGGTTCGAGTCAAACCTGCAGATGTTTATGGACTACCCATACTCAGGGATGGACTTCCATGGGGACCTAGATATGGTGCTTCCTGCTGGTTATGCATGGGGCCCAATATGTACGACCTTTGATGTTTTTTCTACATTTTTGAGGATTTTATCGTGAATATATTTATATGTCTTTTATGGTGACACAAATACTATTTTTGTTTCTCTTGCAGATGTGGGTTTGGTGAGGCGTCCTACTGCCTGCTTTGTGGGACATCAGCCTTTGAGGAGGGTCCCAGGTGGGGTTGGTCAGGCCCAAATTGGGGGGTAGGGAGGTGTTGGGGACCCTTTAGGGGAGGGAAAAAATGTTGTAGCTATTGGAGGGGATGTTTCCCTCCTTGCCTGCACTGAGGCGACTGAGGCATGGGTGATGATAGTCGAGGCTTGTGTTGCAATGGTTGAGGAGGAGTTGGTTGTTTTTGACCTTAGGGTGATGGCAGTAGAGGCTCGGGCCGAGGTTGCTGTTGCTCACACCAATAGTCTAGCCGACTCATGGAGTTGGTCAGAGAGGTTGACCCAGGGCATGCTGACATGAGAATTTTTTAATGATCTGGACAATATATGGCTCGAGACAATGATGGATCGAGAGAGGGTGCATCGCTTGACTTTGCACCATGCGACACTTGCAGTTTTGGCTGTTGCACATTTATTGGCACCAGGTGCAGCCATGGGTCCAAAGGTCCCACCAGGCATGGTTCAGCCCTAGGGATATTTGTATGTTTAGGGAAATAACCCATTATGAGGATTCTTCCCTATTTTGATGACATGTAGATATTTTTTTTTATTGTCATGATGGTCAGGGACATGATTTGTATACTCGGACTCATATATTTTTTGAAGTATATATGTGAGATGTATATTTTTTGCAGATCTTATGATGTGTTTATGGTTATTATTTGTGCTTATGATGCATGTTATGTACCTATGATGGATTTTTATGTTTTATACTTTGATTTTTTATGGATGATGGTTTATACGAGATGCATTCTAGTCTAGGATGTGGTTGGCTATGTGATCGACTGTTTGGTTTTGATTTATTGGTACATGTGTAAATGTAATGTGATAAAAATGACAAAGTAATCGTCGTATATGCAGGTACCTCCTAAATAGGTGTGAATTCTGTACTTCAAAAACTTGGTTTAATTGCGATACCACTAGCTGGGAATCAAGATAGACATGTAGATGGTGAATGCCCTAGTTGGAGGCATCAATCAACAAACCGATGACTACATCATATTCTGATTTATTATTGGTAGTTGATCCGATACATACTCTGTTGGTGAGGAACAGTGACCGTTCAGGAAATTATATGGCCCAGGCGACTGTTGCTATATTTTGCAACCATCGCGAGGCTCCATCAGTGAATCCAAAATAGTGGATGAGGGGACGATCCATCTGTGACACAAGATAATTTTTTAGAACAAGTCCTCGATGATTTTGATCATCTCAAAAATTATTTTACATGTGTTAGGGTCCTATAATAATAGGGTTCATAAAATTTTGAATTGACTTTGATAAGTCTTGTAAATATGTACATACCTTGCTTTTTGAAATTTGTTTTCCCATATTTGAAAAATGAAAAATAATAAAAAATCAAAAAGAGGGTAAAAAGTCCTAAAAGAAAAATAAAAGGACTTAGAAAAACATATACCCCAAAAGAAAAAAGAAATGAAAATAAAACCTGAAAGTGAGAAAGTCCAAATGCCACTACTTTTACTTTACTGCAAGAATAATGATTATGTGCAGAGTGGCAATAAATGCCATAATCCATGATGAGTTAAACAATTTAATCTTAACTTTTTATGCTTTCGATTTTATGTTTTAGATAGAGAATAAAGATTTGTCAGACAATTTAAACTTGACAAAACAATAGATAGGTAGAGAATAATGAGGAGCTCAACAGTTTAATCTAAGCCATCAGATGAAATAAGGTAGATTTAGGTAGTTTTATGCTTTTAAATAAAAAATTTTAAGGTTGCAAGCCTAAATGCACCTACAAAATGAAGAAAAAATGTTAGAAATAAAATTTGGGTAGGTAGAAAGCAATGGAGCAATCATGTAAATAATACATCATTTGGAAAAATCACTAATTTCCCGTCCCCTATGAGTATTCAATATTCTAAGCTATCAGTCAAATAGGCTCAGAGCATTTCTCTGACCTTTGTTGGGACCGGACCCAAGGCTCGATGACTGGTTAGTTAAAAAAATTGAGTTCTTACCTTAAATCCTCATTTATCATCATTTATCCTTCATTCATACATTAAAACCCCTTTTTCCTAAGTAAACACACATTCTTACTTAGTAAAATTATAACCCCTAAATGTTTATTCTCATCCCTTCAAAAGCATTCATAAAAACCCTCAAAATTACATTTATCCTAAGTATTAGTAAAATAAATATAAAGATGATCAATGCTTGATTTTATACTATACTTAGAGATAATATGTATTTTGTTTTTTTATTACACTACCCTTTCATATTAACCTTTAACATACTTCTATTAAATCCCTAAGAAATACCCTCCCATACTTATTAATTACCTTATATCTAAATACCCCAAAAAAAAACCCACTATTATAAAGTTTTGACCAAAGTCTATTATCCCATGTGCACAAATAAAAACCCCAAGTTATAAACCCTTTGGTCTAAAAACTGTCATTATTTATGTACCCCGCCCCTATAGTTTAAAAACCATTCAAAAGGTTTAAAAAACTATATAATACAATATATTACGCCTGCACAATAACATTTGAAACATTTCACAAAGGTTTTAAATACAAATATTAAACCTCGCCTATTCCATGATTAAAAAATTGATTAAAATGTTTTAAACCTATCCCTGCCGCTATGCATAAAACGCCCACATCCATATATATTGGTTAAAACCTTATATATATATATTTTAAACCAAATATCCCTCTGCCATCATATAACCTAAGTTTTGAATTAAAAAAAGGCCTATTTATAACGTTCAAAACCCTTCCTCTGCATATGATAGCCCAGTCCCACTTTTCAACCCAGCGCACCTTCCCGAACTAATCCTGACCATTCGCATCCAATTCTCAAATCCAACGGTCGACCTCTGATATCGCATAGAAAAGGTATGAGACCTCCTGACAGCCAAAGCCACGCGAAATGGGTGGTTTCACCCATTTATCTCTCCTCTACGTGGCATTCTCTCATTGGATCACATGGATTGGACTTAAATTAGTTGACCACTAAAAACCCATGAGATAACCGATGGTTTTCAAAGCCTTTGCAATATGAAAACCGCCTCCTGCCAAACAAGACCTGCATTCAATGCAAATCGACATATTTTTATAAAACCTTTAGTTAAGCGTTAATTCGTTTATCTTACGCGCTTAACCTCTTTGTTTGCTTTCTCGACTGTATAAACCTGTTAAAGCCCCTGGTTGCCATTTTAACGCCCAAAACCTCCGAAATTTCCCAAGACACACCCGTAAAGACTTCTGAGTAGCCGCACCTACTCTAGATGACCGCTGAAGTTATCAAATCGAC
This sequence comes from Pinus albicaulis, assembly GCA_034641835.2. Classification (NCBI taxonomy): domain Eukaryota; kingdom Viridiplantae; phylum Streptophyta; class Pinopsida; order Pinales; family Pinaceae; genus Pinus; species Pinus albicaulis. Next base: position 726,416,552 of record CM076576.1, read on the forward strand.
CAGAAATTGAAGAAACCCTTTAAAGATGATACCTGCATTCAAACAGGTATTCTTCTGAGTTTTAAACCTGCAACCAAATTTGAAAACATTTTTTTTAAAAAGAGAACACATTTCAAAGTTAAGAAATTGAATAATCAAATTGCCCAAAAGTCCCAGAAACAGGCCAAACTTTGGCAAAATTTTCCCATAAACCCTAGTTGTCTGCTGCGAAGTATTTTCAAAGAAATTTATCAATTTTTCACAGTCTAATGATCAATTTCAAGCTCTAAAAGGCCAAAAATCCTCTGCAGGTGCCCTAATCTTCTGTAAATCCTTTTTCAAACAGAGTTTTTAGCCCATTTTTCAGTCAAAAAACTCAGAAAACCCCTATTTTCTATTTTAGACCAGTTTTAAAGCCTTGAAACTTATTTGAGAAACCTAATTGGGAATAAAATCCATAAAGACACTCTATTTTGCTAAATTTTCGCAATCAAGCCTCGGCTATAGTAAAATTGCCTCTGCAAATAGTTTAAACTTGCATAAGCCAATCAAGATGCCTAAAAAATAGAGTATAAGCAAGCCTGAAGGTTCTAAAAATCCTAAATCTACTCCTGCCATAACTCCAAATACTACAATTGTAGTCAATCCATTACAACCTCCAGTTGTTGATATTGAGCATATTCCCCTAGCTGATATTGATTACAAAATAGTTGATCCCATAGTTGAATTCAATCTGTTAGATATCCATAACTGGTGTTTTGAGAATTATTTAGATGATCATGAAAAAATTCATCTTTGGGAATCCAATCTCCCCAAATATGTAGTCCCTCTGACTCACCCTTGTCAAGAAATTATCAGATTATGTCACCAGTACTATATTCTTGAACAAAGAACTATTGTGAATGCAAATAAAGAGGTCCTATTTACCATCACTGCAGAGTCAATAAACCAAATGTTGCAGCTTCAATCAAAGCCTCAAGCAGTACCTTTGTCTATTAAGGCCCTAACTAAGCTATACATTGGCCTAGATTTCCCTAAAAGGTTTATGATTTTTCAGACGTTCATGCCTCTGCATGTTGAAATTCCCAAGTTAAATCCTCCATATTCAACTGTCAAATTCCCTGAAGGTTCAAGGCATGTAATCTCCATGCTTTCCTTCATACTTGGGTATTTCACTGATGAGCACACTGATGAGTCTATCTTGGGATTTTTGTCCACCTTTTCTCTAGGTCAACCACCTTCAGTTATCTTTGACTATGCTAGTTTCATTGTTGATAGTATTCACTAACAATTGACTAATTTACAGCTTGAAGGAGTTTTCAGATATACCTCCTATCTCTTCCACATGTTTATTTTCTTCCAATCAGAGAGCTTTCCAATTTCACTTCAAAAGTTGGATATAGAAGGAAAACCTCTATCTGTTATCTTTTGGACATCTATACTCAGAAAAGAATGCGCATATTTCAATTACCCAGAGTTTGTAGAGTTGTTTTTACATCCAGTAACCACCATGTTAACTAAAATAGAACAACCTAGAATAGGTGAAGAAATGAAGAAAATATTGCAATTATCATAACAAAGAAAAGCTGGTGATTGGTATTTATATGAGAAATTCACTGAAATCAGAGTTTTTGGTTCTAACTTGTTGCCTTACAAGTTACCTAAGAATCCATCAATGAGGATCTTTACCTTGGAGTACATTAGGCATATCTTAAATTCAAATTCAATTAATTTCATGGCAGCAAAAAAGAAAACCCAATTCAAACTTAAAAATCAAATTGGGCCATTCATATGTAATCACAGAGATGCAGAAAAGGAAGCAGCAAATCAACTACTTGAATATAAATTTGAAGAAAGTTTCCCATGGAACTATGATCCATAAGGGATCTTAAGTAAACTAAGGGTAAAATGTAAATTGACACCTTGTATCCATGAATCAAAACCAGAATTAGAGAAGTTTTCTAATCAAATTGAGTGGGTTGAAAACACTTTAACAGAGGCAGTAAACCAAAGGAATACTAGTCACACTTTGGAAATTGCCAAATAGCCAGAGACATCCACTAAGAGAATCAGAGAAGAGGGAGCTTATACTACAGAGACTACAACAGAAAAAAAATTTAAGATCATTTACAACAAGAGGCCAAAACTGGATACAACATCTAAAGGTAAAGTAACAATAGATGTTGAAGAAACAGAGCCCTTGAATACCAACACTGATTTACCAGAGACCAATGTAGCTATTGTAGTTATCAGAGAACCAAATCAGAATGAAGAACAATTGAATAATGAAGATGCATAGATGATAGAAAGGCAACAAATTATGGAGGCCTTTTCCTCGCTTTCAGCCGAGGAAAAAGATTTGGATATTAAAGAGAAATACAAGCAAATCAAGTTGAAGAATGAGGAAATCAAAACTGAAATATATTCTCAGTTCTTAAAGAAAAAACCAGGTAATCAAAACAAATTCCAATCAACATTTGATTATTCAACTAAAAAATTGATTATGTCAGTATTACAGCCCACAGTATCAGTGCCAAAGACAGTTGTTGACTATAAGAAAGTTGATATGGAAGTAGCTACAGAAAAAATCCATGAATTAGATCAACTTGATTTTCATAGGAAAACCTCAGAGATGTTATATTCCATTGTGAAAACAGAAGCTATGAGTGCTCATAAGCTTCAAAATACCATCTCTAATATGCAAGATCAAATGAAGATGGATAAAGCTTCATTATATGCAAAGGATCTAAGGATTAAAGCGTTAGAAGACTTAGTATTGCAGGTAGGATATGATCCTACAAACATCAAAGTAGCAGAAGCATTGGTAAAAAAGAAAAATGAGGATATAGCTGCCTTGAGGAAACAACTCAAACTTCCTCAAAGTGAGCATCCTCAGACAAACGAATTTTTATAGGATCAAAAGGAAAAATATGAAATGATGAGTTTAATACTTCAATTGACAGCTCAAATTAATGAAATGGAAGTACAAATGGACCAAATTGTCTAAAAAAAGGAGACAGTAAAAGAACTAGTGATTCCCACAGTCATCCCAGTCATCACTGCAGGAGTGCCTTCAAATTTAAGAGAAAAGTTGGCACCCAAAGAACCACTGGCCACTGCAGTGCTAGTGACTTCTTCAACAACTTAAACTACTAAATCCTCCACAAAAACATTGCAACCTACATATGAAAGCAGTCAACTAGTGAAAGAAGTGGAAGAGATGTCCTCGCGAACAAATGAAATTAACATATTGACAAAGATAATTGAAAATCTTGAGAAGACAAAAAAATCAACTCAGATAGATGCTAAAAATCATGAACAAAATTCCCATAGATTGAGTGAAGAGGTAAAGAAGCTCCAAAAAGAATTAAATCTCAAGGAACAGATATCTTACATAAAAAATTACCTATGGAATAATGTAATTGAAGCCATGCATGATGTATGGCATTGAATTCAGGTAATTTTTGAGTAGAGAGAGTTATTATTGGCAGCCCAAGCAGGGATCCAAAAGACACAAGCCGATTTAGCTGATAAACCAGAACAGGCTGTAAGATTAATCAATTTCCTCAACAACAAGAATAGAAAAGAATTGAAAGAACTAAAAATAAATGACAAGACAACAAATATCCTATAAATTAGGAAAGTTACCACCAAAAGAAATTTGATGAGGCAGCTTGAAGAGAAATGTGGAGGTATGAATACTGGTATAACCAGATTCATGGTTAAATTCACCAAGTTAAGGCAAAACGGATTTCCAGATATCATGGTTATTAATTATAAGTTAATGCCTCAAAATGATTATGACAAGAAGATAAGAGAATATGCCAAGGAGCAGGTGAACAAGCCAACATGTCAAGGCATTCCCACAGGAAAAGTATTGCTAAAACATTTTGAAGATTTGTTTTATTTGCAGTATGAGATCAAGCACTTATTTTTCATCAAGCCCACATTTTCTAGGTACACTAAAGCTGATGAGAATTTTAGGAAACTCAAAAATATTCAAATTCCTAAAAATGATAATTGGCAAGCATTGACTGATTTACTATGAAGAATGAAAGACAATCAAATGAAAAAGAAAAAATATTTTTGCTGATTTCACTATCAAAATAGATTTTATAGCAGTAAAGCAGTTTGACTGAGGGTTAAAGAGTATCCGAAATGAAAGAATATCAGTGAGAAAGAGTATCATTGAATACAGGTTAGATTCAAAAAATATCTAAAAAGCCAACAAAGGGGACACATAAGCAGCTAACTGCTTCTTATCATAAAACCGTTTCTATTTCTTTTGAATAAAATAGGACAACTTGCTAATTTGTTTAGCAGCTGTCACTATTATTGTTGTAAGATAATTTATTTTCATAATTTAATTCCTAGAAGTCATCTAGGATATTTTGTAAAACATTATGTATAAATACTTCACTCTTTTGAATTATTTTGTGTGGAATAAAATTGCTGGAGATTACTATAGATATTTTGTTGACTTGAAGACTTTGGATTTCGATTTTGAGTAGCAGATTGGATCAACTATTTGGCATCATACTTCATGATCCCTGTGATAAGCTATCTGGAGTGAAGTACTCTCTAAAACTTGTCATTTTTATTATTATTTTGTTACATGCATACATCTGTGTTTTAATTCTAAATATGAATGTATAACTAGGAGTATTACTACAGGACATGTTAATAGCACCATGTTTTTAACTACTTATCATTTCTTTGTTTTCTTCTTATTTTCGGTGTAGGGAACCCTTAATTTCTCCCTCTCCTGTTTGACCTCTATCTACTACTTCCCTTTTCTGGATCAAAGGATCCTTAAGTGCCCTTTATCCCGATCATACCATCTCAGAAACCAATTTTCCAAGAACTCCAAGGGTTATCTATCTTTCCCTAAAGACATTTGACCTTTTAGGCCTTGATCCCAGTTTTTCTAGCTTGAATTAGACTCCATAGCCCAATAGACAAGTATATTTCCCTCTATCTATCCCTCCAAGTGAGATTTTCCAAACAAATCCAACAAAACCAAACCAAAATTTCACTTTCATAACTAGCCTAATGTTCAAAAATTAAAACAAAGTTAAACTTGAAAGAGAGAGCCCTCTCTGAACCCTAGGAAGCCTAGATCCTAGAGTTTGAAGTAGGTTTGTGGTTACCTCTAGTATTCTTTGACTAAAAACCAAAATCCCACAACTTAAGAATTTACTAGAGTGATAACAACATGCATATTATCTCTAAGGCTGAGACTTCCTGCCCTTATGGGTGATTTTTTTTTAGGTAGAGCCCATTGACGGGGTTAGCTAGGCATGTACCATCGGGCTCTGACATGATGTATGATCCCTCAAGGAGGAAATTTTTTATTATGTAAGTACCTTTCCATAATGTTTTTAACTTACCAAGTCCTAAGGCCTCTTCTGCCGCATCGTTGTAGAGGACTTAATCCCCCTCTGAAAAAGAGCGAGAGGTGATGTTGCGGTCGAATGATGATTTTACTATTTTTTATGTGCTTCATTATGTTGGAGCAACTCTTGTTGATTTTCGTGGATGAGTTCTAACTGTACCAATCGTTTCTCTAAAGGTTGGGTATAATCAAGGAGTTCGATAGCTGCATGTAAGTTGGGGATTTAACGTTCAATGGGAATCATGGCCTCCACTCCGTATACCCTTTGGAAAGGTGTGAATCCTATAGAGTTTTTAACTGTTGTTCGATATGCCCACAGGGATGAAAAAACCATATGGTGCCAATTTTTTAATGGTTATTGACCATACACTGTAACATTTTTTTGGGTACTTTGTTGACAACTTCTACCTGATCATTAGAATGGGGGTAGTATGGTGATGAAAATTCATGTGTGAACCCTAGATGGTGGGACAACTCTTAGAATATTTTGTTTTCGAAATGCTTTCCATGATCGAAGACTAACTCCTTAGGCACTCTGAATCATGCGATGACATGGTTGAAGAGAAACCGTGTTGTGCTTTATATCTTGTTGTCATATGTAGGCATGGATTCTACCCACTTTGTGAAATATTCGATGGCTACAATAATGTATTTGTGGTTGCCAGGAGATGCAGGGTTGCAAGTCATAAATTTAATTACCCATTTTCAAAAGGGACTGGCTACAATGACCGGGTGTAGAGGAGTGGGAGGTGCTCTTGCCTTGTGGGTGAAGCATTGGCATCGCTCGCACCGTTTGACTACTTGAATGCAATCATGGAATAGGAGTGGGCCAAAAATAACTTGCACGTAGGACTTTTTGGGCAATAGCCATCCCGAGAGGTGGCCATCACAAGCCCCACTATGGCAGTCATTTAGGGTTTTCTCAGCTTTGTCATGCATGAGGCATCAACGTAAAATAGTGTCAACGCCTCTTCAATAAAGGACTTCCCCCATGAGGAGGTATCGAGGGGCCTAGTGGCATATGCACCTTTGGTCGTCACATGTGAGTTTTGGCTTGAACTTTTGGGTTCGTAAGAATAGGAGTATATCATCGTATGAAGGATTCTTAGTTGTCACTAGAATTAGATGTTCATCTGGTAGTGAGTCATTAACTAAGGATCCATTAGTCATACTTGGGAGGTCAGTGATGAAATCAACTAAGATTAAAGGTTTTTTTCTCTTGGGAGAGCTAAACTGTAGGTCAAATTCTTGCAGTATGACTACCCATTGAGTGTACTTGTGATTCATTAGATGGTGGGTTAGCAGATATCTCATGGGGTTGATAGCTTCTATGACTGTTGTAGTCCCTAGGATGATGTAATGTCGAAGTTTTTGTACTGCCTATACAAGGGCTAGGGCAATTTTTTCTTTAGGTTCATATTTTAAAGCGAGGCCAGATAGGTTTTTACTGACGTAATATATTACGTGCTCTTTACCATATGGTCCATCTTGGACTAACACCCCAACTATGGCAGTGTCTAATGATAATAGGTATAGGGTGTAGTCTTTGTCATAATTTGGTGGGTTGATCAAAAGAGCTGAAGACAATGTTTATTTTAGCACCTCAAATTCTTGTTGAGCCTGATCATCCCATTTGAACGGGATATCCTGACAAAGTAGGCATAGGAATCCTTACACGCAAGGGGCATAGTTAGGGAAAACATTTCATAAGAAGTTGGCTTTCCCCTACAAGCTTTGAAGTTGCTTGAGAGTTTTGGGTGACGACACCTCTTTAATTTCCTAGACCTTGAGGGGGTCCACTCTGATCCCTTTTTAGGATACGATGAACCCTAATAGTCTACCTGCATTAACGCAAAAGATGCAGTTGAGAGGGTTCAAGCATAGGTTGTAGTGTTGGCACCATTGGAATGCCAACCGTCGATCCTCCAGATGATAACTTCGTTTCCTGGATCGTACGGTGAGGTTGTCCAAGTAAGCTAAGATGAGGTGGGCCAAGTCATGGAAGATATAATTTATGGTCTGCTGGAAGGTGGTTCCAACGTTATTAAGACCGAAAGGCATAACCTTTTATGCGAACGTGCCCCAAGGGTTAGTGAAGGATGTCTTGCACCGATCCTTCTCCTGGATTCATATTTGATTGTACCCTGAGAATCTGTCCATGAAGGATAAGGCCTCATGACCGGCACAAGAATAAATGAATTGGTCGATAAATGGGGTAGGGTAATTGTCCTTGGGACAAGGTTTGTTCAAATCTCGGAAATTGGTGCAGACTCGAATGGTGCCCTATTTTTTCATGAGGGGAAAAAGGTTGGAAACCCATGACGTGTAAGTGTTTGGGTAGATGAACCCATATTTTTGAAGCTTGTCAATTTCTTGCTTGATTGCTTCTGCCTTAGATGGGTGTAATTGACGTTGTTTTTGGCGAACTAGTGGTATGTCAGGCCAGGCGTCAATGTGTTGTTCTACCATAGTGGGGCTAAGCTCTATAATTTACGAATAATCCCATGTGAATATGTCCCTTTACTCTTGTAATAAGTTTGTGTAAGTGACTACCTCATCCGGGGAGCATGCTTCCCCTACTGAGATTTCTTTGATTATTCCTTGTTTTCTTGAGATATCCACCTTAATGGTGGGTGAAATATTCAACATGTTCCCTTCTTCAAACACATCAGGATTTGGGATGGGATTTATGAACCAGTCTACCTTCCCATATGGGAGGAATTATTTAGATTCAATGGAATATATATCTTGGGTTTCTGGGTTGTTAGGTCCGAACCCTTTTTTTCTGGAATGAAAAATGAGCAGTGATGGATTGAGCCACACAGACAATCTGGTTTCATCATGGCCTCTAGAATATCCTCATATGAATGAAACAAGACGTCTAAGAGGGAATTGGTTTGTGCGATGCTGTGATGATTTGGTTCAGGCCTAATAATGCTGGTCGACAGACATGAATATGATTCCATGGTTGATGGTGGGAACCAAACAAGGTTTCCAGGGTGCAGAAAATTTGAGTTTGCATCATTTATGGTACGACTATTGTTGTGGTTGCTGTAGCGGTCTCGACACCAATGAAATATGAGCAGACAACATAAGGCATGGTTCCCATGCATGATGAGATGAATCTTATATGGTTTTTCCATGTCATAAGTGTTAAACGGTCAAAGAATTTCCGTAGTGGTGTTTTGTTTGAGAGAAAACTCGTGCACTTTGGGTGACATACTAAGGGTACTCGCATTTTCCTGGATTTGGAAGTTGCGTTGAGTGTAGAGATGCCGAAATGTTTTCATTAAGGGGCACAACTCTGTTTCATAATTGTGACTTGTGGAAATGGTGCATGGCATCACGGTTCCTATTTAGTAGATAGTGTGAGGACCAATGCTATTATTTGTGCCTGAAGTGGATGCTCCAAGATGATTGGTCAGTGGTGCATGTTTGTGCTTTTTCCATCTCTGATTCTTTGGTTTTGGTTGGTCTGGCTCTTTTAGGGAGTTCAAACTCAACACTGGCCTTGCTGACCATAGCCTTGGGATATTCAAAATTTCTTGTATGGTGGAATTATGAGAAAATACTACAATAACCACGTGTGATCTTCTCTTGATTAGAGATGTGGATCTATGGTATGGTGGTGACCATGCGAAGAATCTCAGCGAGTTTCTTGAATTCCTGACATTGATTGACCCAGTGGTTGTTTCTATCACATAGAACACATGTCATTCTTGGCTGATTTTGGGCCCTACTAGGACAATGGGTTGCCTTAGTCTTCCTAGGGTTTTGGTAATGATGGGGGGCAGGCTGCCTTGTGACAGGCTACCTTGGTTCTAGACTATTTACATCCAGGTATCTAGTAACCAATGACCGTATGGTATCTAAAAAAGGTTGAAATTGGGGGATGTAAGTACAATGTCGAGTGTGGTGGTTGTCATGAAAAATCAGACAGGACTATTGCTTTTTCGTTCTCCACTCCCTTTGGACTACTAGAGTAATTTGGTATTATTTGTGAAATGGTCTTAAATCCAGGCATTGACCAATAAAATGATTATGGGTGTCACATAATGCACATACAGGGTTTCTTTGTGGAGGGAGGTTGGGGGCGATGATCTACCCCCTTGTTGATCTTTTTTCTGCTGATATGAAGAGAATAGACATGGTTTCCTCATTTTCTTGAATTTTCAAACCTTCCATGGATTCTGAATCTAATTTGTCTGTTGTAGCAAGGCGTGTTATGGCCTGGAATAAAAAATTTAATGCCGAATGAAATTGGAGGATGTAGGGCCAATGAAGAATTGAGTGGTCACCTAAACACACTCAGCACAAATATTGGACTGCTCGTAGGCCGTTGTAGTATATTGGGTTTACCTGGTACCATATTTGAAATAACTCTAGAGTTGCACCGTCAATGATGAAGTGATCTCGTTCATCACAGAGTGCACATAGATGGATTGGAGCTTGAGGGCGATTACGGGGGGGAGGTGGTCATTCAGATGACTGTCTCTCCTCGGACACATACAATATGTTCCTTGCTGCTGCTGTCCCTTGATTTGTAGTACTGTTCGCAGATTCCATTTCCAAGCCGGCTAAGTCAGAGTTTTCAGCGATGAATCATCGCATGAAATCCATAATATACCGGAATCGATGGATATGGGGACAATGGTGCACATGGTGGTTTATTTGACAAATCTGACACGTATGCCATCAATGTCGAACCAATTTTCTTTGGGAAATGTACGGTACATGATACCAACGATCAAACACCCTTAACTCAAGACATTGTGTGACTAAGTGTTCAGGCTCATCACACAATGTGCAAACCAGAGCCTGTTGGCCGTCTCTGGTCCATTGGGGTGACTATGTATGAGAAAGATATATGATCCTCTCGTATGTACAGTATGGTTTTATGTTCTCCCTTTTCCATTTGCATGGTTGGAGCTAAGGGGTCCTATTGGTAAGATTTATCTAGGGCTTGAAAGGCATCCCTATATCGTGGCATCTCTGGGAAATGGTGGGTATAATTCCCATAATGTCCACATTTGGCACACACATGGTTGGTGCACAATAATTTCCCTTGGTTTTTTGTGGTCTGTTCCTTTTTATGGGAACTTGAGGTCGCGAAATTTATTTTGGTGTGTAGAAGAGGTTTTAATTCATCTAACTCCAAGAAAATATTAGTAGGATGGCCTATGATATCACATAATGCGTAAGGTTGTAATGCTCTAGGTAACTTGGGGGTTTTGAATTTATTCCCTTTGTTGTTATTTTTCTTGGTCACACTAGCTGGCGCTGCTACTAGTGTTTCGTTAACTGTTGTGGCCTCCTGAGGAGCGATAGGGGTTATTCCTATAGAAGTGATGCCAAGACTTCCTAGCATGGATGGTGGGACCAAATACCAGATAGGTATTGCAAAAGCCATATTTGGAAATTTTATAGTTACCAAGACTTGTTTTAACACAAAACTAGGTGGGGGGGGATAAAAATGGGGTTTGCGAAATGGCATAGGGTAGGAATGTCATGCAAGTGACTTTGTTATTTGTACTATTGGTTTCTATGTATGGGCTAGTTTCAGTTTTTTATGAGAGCATCATGCACACCGGTGCCCCCGTGCTTTCTGGGACTCCCTCTGGTATGATAGGGGGATCTCCTCGGAATAATATTAGGATCGATGATGGTTTGAATTGGCCAGGGCCATATTTTGTATACTGCATAATCATTTTTGTAGCTGTGTCTACATATGGTAACATGACATCGATATCTATCATGGGTTTCTTATCTTAGTATGTGAGATGGTCGATGGTGATGATCAGATCGTCATGGGGTAGCATCATTACCGGAAAGACAGAGGATGTGATTGTAGTCATGGCGTACATATAACTCTGCCCAAGGAGTAGATTGTAGTCTAGCTATGAGTCTAAGACTTTAATGTCTATAAGTATTGTCTTTCCAGCCAGGTTTATCGGGAAATTTTGATATAGACCTATGGGGGATGAAGGGAACCCGTCGTTTTCTCTAAGCATGATGTCAGATGGCTTCAATTCAGGTGATCCTAACATTTTCCAATCGAATTTGGACATGATTCATGTGGATGCTCATTCTTCAACGATGCATCGGTTTATGGTGATGTTCTGAAATAAAACTCGTATTTGGAAAGTGGCCAAAGAAGGAAGCCTAGGGCTTGATTTTTTTAGGTAAAAAATAATTAGGTGCAAATCGGAAGGGTCGATTGCGTCTAAAGCAGAAATTAGGGTTTTCCATTGTTTTGGGCACGATTGCAGGAATCCAAGGCTGACATAGCAGCTGGTGATTGTGCTAAATCATAAAATATGTTGTAGCTATGAGCTGCTTTAGAGTGATTTCCTACCCGCCTGGTTGGTCCCTTGACCGTTTTTGGAAGGGGCTCTATAGGTACTTTAGATATGTTTAATAGTGCAGTAGGTGCACTCATGCTCATACCTAATGGGTTGGTGTCTAGGGGGATCATAGTTCCTATTCCTTGTTTGGAAGAACAATTCTTCACCAGTCATGTAAATTTTTTGGTTGTCGCCTCTGGTATCATTTTGGGGTGGTCGTTGTTGTTGGGTGTTAACCACTCCTTGGCGGGGGAAAGGATCCTACATTACAGCAGGTTGTTGGGTAGGTCCCCCTTTTCCATAGTTACCCTGAATTTTTTTCAGTTTTGGGAGCTCGGGATAGTGGTGAGTGTAATGGCTATATTCACCACATATGGCACAAGAATGATTTTTTCTTAGACTGGATCTCTTGTTTTTCCCTTGGGAGTTTTTATTTGGCTCTTGGTTTTTATTTTAGTTGGGGTTGCCCCCATATTGAGATCGCGGGGGTGTTTTTTATTTCTACCTCCCTGTCCATAGCATCCCTTTTGTTTATTCCTAGGCTTCTTTTTCATAGCGTTAGGAGGGTTATTTTGGTTCTCTTGGTCATAATACAGACATTTTTGAGCCTGGGATGGCGGCACTAGGTTCATCGGCACGTTATTTTACGGTGGTGGATTTTGTGCAAGGAAAGGTGGATATAGGTTCCCCTATCCCTGATTGGTGTAAGATTGCTAGGGGGGGTCTCTTCCATTAGAATCCCTACCTGAGTAATGGTTCCCCTACGAGGGAGGGTATGAGACTCCCTGCTGTTGATGGTATGGTACCAACCTATTCGTCATATTATGCAAAAGTGCAGATTGACTTTGGTGGTAGCCAGGTTGCGTCATGTTCTAGGTATATTCGTACAAGTATCCTGGGTACTGGATACTTCTGCCTAGGTGGCCTTAATTCAAGGAGCTAATCAAACCGTCTATAGTATTCGACACGTCGGGTAACTCTCTATAAGTTTGCAGGCGCAGGGCATATGGCAGGACATTGTAAATATATCCTGACTAGGTATAGATGAGTTAAAGATGTTGGGATTTGCTAATTGCCTCCTCCTTGGAGGTAGGTTTCTATGTTGCCACGTATTTTGAGATATTTTTTGTGAGAGTTTTCAAAAATAGGTCCAACAAAACTCTATCACCGAGTTTGGCTTTACACAAACTACGATGTCGCTGCCATTCATGGACATGGTCTGATATACAGAGGGCTGGCATTTTTCTAAAATAAGTGAGCAGTTCCATTCCTAAATCATGGTGAATGGGTAGTTGAAATTAAGTGAGGAACATAATAGAGAGGGCGCTAAAGGTTCCATGCAAAGAAGAAGTCTACTCGACAAACCATTTCAACGCAGGACCTGTTAGGGTGCGTTGGAAAAGTCTTAGTCGAATAGTATCATCAATGATACTATTGGATGAACACCATAGGTGGAAAGTCATAATATGATTTCTTGTGTCTTCCGCTTGATTCCCTTCAAATTTTGGTATATCTGAAGGGAGATTTGTGGGAATGGGAGGCCAATTAAGGCTGTGAGCAATGGGGTAATTAGTTAACTTTGTTAAATTTGGAATATTAATTGATGCTAAGAAGGGTAACTGAGTATTGAGTGCCATTGTATACTATGGAAACAAAAGTGTCTGAGTGAGATGGTTTATGGGGGTGCCTAGGGAATATTACCTTGTGGTGTGCCGTGATGAATATTCTGCTGACTCCCTAAAGGGGTAGTTCTCCTTTACCTCTAGGGGTTGTAGGAGGAGTTGAGTGTGGTGACCTTGTTGGGGTTTCCACTAGTGTGGTCTTGGGTGACCCTTGGGGGCTTCCAATCATAGATGCCCCAATAAATGATGAACCGATAATGGTGGCGGTGTGTCTTCTTTGACACCTAAATGGCGAAAGACCTAGCACTCATCCCTCTAATGGGGAGAGGTCCAAGAAACGCCTAGATCGACGAGGTCCCATTGGGTCCGTTATGGTGTCTACTAGCTTAATATTGGTGATAATTTTGGTCTGTTGGAGGAAGGAAGATTTTTATCAAATAAAATACGATCACATGCACAAAACAAAGTGAAAAAATAATAGGTAAGTGTTACTTTAATTTAAATCTATATGATCAAGTAAGCAAAAAACATAGTCTTTTTTTTCATATGATACTCAAAAGCCTAGATAGACCTATTCGTCCTTACCCTCTCAATGTCACTAGACCTTGCCAAGATGTCTTCCGATGGGTACTAGGGCTAACGTCCCGAAAGAACTGGTGACGGCATCTAGAAACCGAAGAATCAACCAAGGTAATGGTAAGAGAATCTAGTGCTGCTTGCACTGTCACCTATAGGTGAGGATGCCCTTGTTTTGGACACTAAATTACCATCATTCCACATGAGCATTCAAGTTTTGAGCTTCTTGGTATTCAACTACCAGTACCGAGCACTAGTGGGTCAGGTAGCCCCAAAGAGTAGCGCCGCATGCACTGGGCCTAAGCTTAACCCCCTCTAAAATAGGTCTCTGGTAACACTTAGGTATTTGTTCCGTGGGCAGATAGAGACGAATTTGAAGCTCCATAAAAAGTCAACATATATGTTTCAAAATGTATGATGACCACAACAGATTATTGGATGCCTACCCACAATGGTCCTAAAATGAACTATACTTTCTTTTGTGGCCCTTGTGGGGATAATTTAGTGAGTTCAATTAGTGTTTATTGTTAGAGAGTCTCAATTTTCTTAGGGTGTGCATTGGTGAAGTAATTTTAAGAAGAGGATAAAGGTCCCAACACACTGGGTGCATTTTGGTCCAATTCTTACCGATGCGTGTGTGCTTTGGAGTGTACAATCACAAGTGTTATGAGATGTGGATATGCGTTGATCCTTTACAATCCTTTTCTAATTACCATATGTGTGATTGTTCTTTGCAAAAATAAATGATGTGGGGATTATGGGTTTCTTACACCTTGCCTAGGTAGACTAAGTTTGCACTATAGGGAGGTAGAAAATTGTCTTAGGAAAGCATTCATATGCATACCCAGGCTCACCATGAGGTGAAAGGGTGGTAGAGATTACTTGCTTTATTTTTCGACAGTTTGGTCCTCGTCCCTATTCCTAATGCAAAATTGATCTAATCTAATGAAAAATTTGAACTAGCTAAATATATGTGGATATATGGGCCACTTTCTTTTATACGAATTACACTATGTGTTATGTATCTTTTTATGAGAAATTTTTTTGTTCTAAAAACGTATGTGGATTGAAGGCCACTTACTTTTTCCTACTTAAACTATGTGTAATTTGCAAAAATAAAAAACTAAAATTAAAAATACTTAGTTTCTAAGCTAAATTATAGCAAATAAACATCCTAACCAGTCATGAAATACAGAACATAGTGATGGGAAATTTTCTATGGGTTGCCAAAAATTTTAAAACTGCAAAAAATGAGAAAAAAAAAAGAAAAAATGGGCTTGTTGCCTACTGCATAGCTTATCCACCCATAGGCACCAAGCGTGCGTCTATCTAAACATAATGCGTGCTATCGAGTAGAAGAAAAAAATTCCTCCTCCTCTGGAAAAACTTCTCACTCAAGGTGACTGAAGGTGCTAAGAGGATGCATGAGTGATTTTGTAGGAAGAAGGACCTGCATAAAAAACCATTAGCTCAAAAGAAATAATCTAGTGGAGACGTCATTCCTGTGGTAGTTTATTCGGTGCATGGGTGGACGAAATACACTTTTATTAGTAGGGAGGCTACTTACCTACGTGCAAGTCATAGGTCAAAGTGGTTTTTCAAACATTAGTGGAACAAGTTCAACATGTAATAAGATAAGTTAAATGGAAACATAACATCCTACATAAACAATGAAACAAAAACAAACAACATGCATTGAGAAACACACTCAATAGAGAAAAAAAAACTAATAACTCAACAATGGATAGCTTTCTCCCTTTATTAGGTGCTGGTAGTAGTAGAAGATATAATGCTAAATCTCTTGTAGTGGATCCTTCGAGCTACAGAGCTCTAATATCCAAGACAAGGGTGTCTCTTCCTCTCAAGTTTTCAGCAAGCCTCTCTTCCCTCTCTAAGGATGGTAGATCGATGGACACGTGGTGAACTTTTCTCTCTTAGATCCTTTCCATGGTGATCCTTACAACTCTCAACCCTTCACTCATATATACACTTGGTTGTGTGTTGTGTTATGGTGTGGGGCTTCATGAGACCTGAGCTGACCCACCGTGCGTTCCATCATACACAACTTCACCCTTACGTCGTCTGCCCACTTTACTTACGTTTGGTGGTGGTGCGACATTCCCCCCACCCACATATAAACTTTTCTTGGTAGACGGTTTCACTTCCCGTCGTAATGTCGTGTTCACTTGGGCACTTATAGTGCGGGTCGCCCTTCGCATTCATGAGTCTGGCCGATACATTCACGGGTGCGCCTGTCACACCTTGGTGCATGCCCATCTAGCGTTTTTCCTATACGCGCCTGACTCACCCAAGTCATGGGGTGCTAGATCGTGGGCCTGATAAGGGGGGTGGCATTTGCATACAACAGCCCCCCCACCCTCGCGATCCCATGGCCCTAGGCAACAGATTCTGGAATGGACTCCCTCGCCCAAGGTCATGGGGCAGTGGGGCTGGGCAGGGGTGGAACCTACATGCAACTACCATCCCCTCCCAGCCTCATCATCTCACGACCCTTGGTGGGGGAGTCTGAGTCGGACTCCCGCGCCTAGGGTCATGGGGCGGCAGGGCTAGATGGGGGTGACATTTGCATGCAGCTACCACCCTTGCCAGCCCCGCCGCTCCATGGCTCTAGGCAGGAAACGATGATTTGTTTTAATATTTTTTAATATTTAAATTTTAATGCTTTTTTGTTTTTTTTTTTAATGTTTTTAGTATTGTTTATATTTTTTATTTTTAATGATTGTTTTTATTTTTTTTAAATTGTAATTTTTTTTTTTTTGTCAAGGATTTTGATTTTGTTTTTTTTTTTATATGGTATGTTTTATTTTATTTTTAACAGACTTTTTTATTATTTTAACTTAAAATTTTACTTGTATCATTTTTTCGGAAAAAACTTGAAATGTCATCATCTTTCGATATAAAATTCATAAAAAATTCCTAGAATTTTTCATTTTTCGAACTTTTTTTTTATTCATTTTTTTCATAACTTTTTTTATTTAACATATCATTTTTAGCAAAAAGGTTCTAAAATACATAATTTTTTTAATTATATCTATATGTAAAATGTATAGTTTTTTGTCTAGTGTTTAAAATTATTATTTTTTACTGACAATTAGTTTATGTGTATTGAAGTGTTAATTAACGATATATAAATATATAAATATCCTAACCTAAGAATATTAGTGTTATTATTTTTTTTAATTTTGCAAAAAAAAAAAAAAAAATTATAAAAAAACATTGAAAAGAAAAACAAAAAACACATGTTTGGAAAACCCTTAAAAAAACATCTTAAGATGAAAAACAAGCAAAGAATAATACAACTTGAAAAATGGTTAAATAGTCAACATTAAAAGAAAATGTGCGCATTTAGGACATAAGAAAATTTGAAGTGTAAAAAATATGCCTTTAAAAAGAATGGTGATGTTTTTCAAAATCCACATGAAAATCACCAACATTTAAAAAATTAGTCACACTTAATATATTAGAAAATTTAAACTGTCAAAAATAAACCCTCTAAAAAAAGGGGTTGATGTTGCAACAACACTTTTCAAAATTAGCATGAAAATCACTAACATTTAAAAAAAATGTTCATACTTGATACATCAAAAAATTTAAAGTGACAAAAATATGCTAAAAATAATGTGTATTCTGAATGAACACTTTTCAAAATCGAATGATTTTTTGCTATCTCAAAAAAACAAGTACTCAATACGACTTCTATTTTAAAGTTTACATTGTTTGTTTCTCTATGATGATTATGTCACCTTTTTATCACATGTTGTTGTTAGTTGCTATTAATGTTTTGATCAAAAATATCATGAGATGCTTATTGTCTTATCTTCCTATGAGTTCACATATTGTTGTTGCTGCTGAAATTTTCCATCATGGCCTAAGTGTTGAAGATCAAATGTATGTTTCTTATCGTCTCATTATTTCTTTCTCATGGAGTATAAAATTACTATATGAGGATCACATGCTTTTTAGGGGAGAATGATATATATATTAATTTTTGCTGCCAAGGGTTCTTACAAATGATAAAGAATTTACATGACATATTACACATTTGTTGTTGCTTCTTTGGATATGGCTATAATTTTGAATATTTTAAGGCTTATTGATGTCATTAATTCATTCATGACATAAGTATGGCTTTCTCTCCATTATAAATTTTGGAAAAAGATAGATTCATATATGAGATTGGTAGTTCATGTCTCACATTGTACAATGGTGGTCTTGATGCTAGGAAGGGATTGATGAGAGTTGTATTTGTTAATAATGTCTTATAAAAGTTATGTAATCTCAATTTCATAGCCATTGTTTCTATAAATTGATGTAATAATTCATGGAGTTGTATTTGAGTTAGGAATATATTGAAAAAGAGTCAAGAGAGAGAGTCACGGGTCATGTCAAGAGTCTATGTGTGATGAAAATTGTTACAACCATGTTTGGGATAATTGATGTTATGTATTTCAATCTTATATGAGTTCTTGGAGTCCTTGAGTAGCTATGTATTGTCACATTCTTCTTATGAGTCATGGCTGGGTCATGTGTGTCTTTCATACATGAGAGAGGAGTCATAGCTCAATTATTCAGAGGCTTTGTAAAGACTTTTATTATCATTCATTCAACCATGTATTATGCCTTGTATCTTATTGATCATCATTGGGCCAAATCGGTCAAATAATTGATATATGAGGAGAAACCTATTTGCATATGAAAGAGAGGCACTTGAGGCAGCATAGGTAGCACTTTGAGTAGTCCAAGAGATTTTTTTGCAACCCCTTTATATGTTCAGAAGCTTTTTAAGCTTAGCAGCAATTCATTAGTTTGCATCATCTTTGTATTGGCATGATGTTGAGATTGAGAGGGGGAGTTCTTCCTTCATCGACATGTTGGCTTTGTTGAGTTTGTCCCTTTTCCATTGATGTCAAATGGGGAGAAAATGAGGATTTATGGTTTTCCTGAGTTAGTTTGGATGGTTCAACTGGGCTTGTTATCAATGCCAAAGGGGGAGATTGTTGGCGTTGATGCTTTGATGAGGTGATGGATGGCATTGATGTCAAGATGGTAGTGTGTGAAGATTGATGGGTGTTGCAATGATTGATAGTTGGAATTGATGTCAACCTCGGCATGTATTGTAGATGATTATGTTGTTTGTGTTAATGTTTCTTGTCTTGTTAGTTTCAGGATGTTTAGCATGGTATAAAAAATAAAGGTATTGGTATTAACTATGGTATCATTACCCTGGTATTGGTTTATTTGTGGTCCAAGTCAGAAGTTGGTATTGTCATGACATGTATTAGTATTACCATGGTGCCTTTCTATGGTATTGTCTTGGAGATTACCATGGTATAGGGGTCCATGGTATTGGCATAACCATGGTATTGACTCGTCGTATTTACCTAGATTTTACCATGGTATAGGGGTTCATGCTATTGGTATAACCATGGTATTGAACCATGGTATTGACCTGGAGTTTACCATGGTATAGGGGTCCATGGTATTGACCTTGATTTTACTATGGTACAGGTGTCCATGGTATTTTCCCAAAGTATTGATTGGATATTATTGATGATATTTTGACATATATTCTTGTGATTATTTATTAGTGTGTGTGAGTGATTGATAGGGTTGTGTTGAGAGTTTATTGGAGAGAGAAATTTGTTATTGTGTGCACTGTTTCAATTTGAAATATTATGAAATGTGGCCCTAATGATCAGAAGATCAAGATAGGTTGTTGAAGAAGAGATGGGTGTTCCTTGTCGATGGGTTTCAGTAGCTTCAGTAGAGGAAGTAGAATTATCATAATCCAATGGGTGTTGGGTGAGGCTTGTTGGGGGTAGAGGCTTCTAGTGGATGGGTTTTCATAAAGTCATTTTTAGTGTGAGAAAATTCCTTGTTGGACATAGCCAACTATGATGATGTAAAATAATTTATTGATTAATAAAATTTTGAAGCAGAGCAACATCAGCAGTGGGTGGTTTTTTTCACTGGAGGGATTTTTCCACCAAAAAACATTTGTGTCCTCTTATGTGCATGTTTTACTTGTTGATTCGTTAAGGTGCTTTTATATGGTGATTTTTCATGCTTTGATACATTTATTTCATGCTAGTTTTATGAGTATAACTGATAAATTATTGAATATGGTGTTTTAGTAAAAAGAATTAAAATTTAAGTAAATGCTATCACTAATAATTCACCCCCCCTTAGTAGTGAGGCCATTCCAAAAAAATAATTGTCCTTTGGTTCCGCTTCCTTCTTCTTTTCCTTATTTGCCAATTTCTTGTCATAATATGAAAAAATTTGTCTACCTTATTTTCCATGATGTAGAAATATTTATGGAAATTAGTTGGCTCATTCTCAGTATGGGCATCATCATATACAATTTTCCTTCTTCATGTTGCATGTCTAATTTATGGTTATCATTCACACTGGAAATTCAAATCAACAAGAAGGTCACTTTGATACCAAACTTTATCCATAATATCTTATTTACCGAAATTATCCAAGATATTTTCTTCAAATGATGTTAGGATACTTTCATGAATTATCATGTAAAAAAAATATGTACAAATACTTAAATGAGAAACAACATAAAGGAGACCATAAAGACAAATGAAAACAAAATTTCGATAATGAAGTTTTCCAATGTGGACTACGTCTTTGGGCTCTGATTCAATAGTGGGTAGGTTTCTTCATTCATCTCAACAAAATGAAAATTGAATACATGGAAAAATACATCAGTATACCTCCAACCTTGTGATTGACTTCGGAAATTCGACTGCTAAAAAAAAAAAATCACAACACTAGAAGATCTCTCTCATCCTCCTTCTGAAAGGCACATTTTTGTCTCCAACTTCATGCCCAATAATTGATGAAGAAGGCGGGTCTCTGCCATGACCCCTAAAATACATTTCCCAAATACAAAAACTGACTACACCATTGTGATCCTTGCGAAATTCTAGTTAAAATGAGTATAAACTTGGCATTCCAACACTATCAATTCTGGCCCCTTCGGCAATCTTCAAGATTCCTCATAGATTTTGCATAGAATATTATGTGAATATTACAAGAAATATTCACCTAAAATGTACCTGATTCAGTGTGCATTACACAATATTTGACAGACAAAGTTTCAGTAGCCTCTAGGTTCTTGTACCTGCAAGGTTTTGCGCTCACGTGTTATTCCAATTATGAATTCTGCTCTCCCTGGGTCTCTATCGACTGCAAATGACATGGACTAAGTAATATAGGGTGGGTGTCACTCAAAAATCTAGCATATATGGCATGGTGGTTGGCACGACTATATTAAGGTTTGGTTGTTGGAGGAGGTCCCGGGGTTGAGCCCACGGGCCTCCCCTTTTTAGTTACAAACCAAAAAACATATCTTGGATTATATATTGGATTATATGGTTAATACATAACCATCGATGTTCAAAGATATCTGAAGCATTGAACACCAACCAAATTTTATAAACCACTGAAACTGTTGGCATATATTGCACCAATATATAATATGGTTTTAACGACCATATATATATAGTTTATAACCCTCTAACAATTTCATTGATTTTTAATAAGGGTTAACCATGTGTGTTTTATAATGGAAAATTTAGAAATAACCATTATATATAATAAATATAAATTTAGATTCTCTATGATTATATAATAACCGTTTTTATATTTTTAAAATGGTTTTTATCTTATATGGTTATTATTTTAATATTTTTTTGTAGGGGAAAGGAACCAATGAGCCAACGACAAGTGTCATTCATTAGTAGGCCACTAGTTGGTTTCCATGTGAGTCGTGGGTACCACCTATCTTGCTCACTAGGATTCCACGTGGCTCACTGTGGGCACCATTTTTTCGTCTGTCATGGCAAATTTCAAACTGCAATAAGTTGGTCATACGACTCAGATTGAGGTGTTGTTCACACCATTAGATTCCTTGTAACAAGCTCTTCGACTTAGACTTGGTTACACTTTCATTTTAGGACTTTTATTTTTGGGCCATTGAGGATCCACCTAGATCAATTATGTGTTAATAACGGGTGCACATTTTTAACATTTAAACGTTATTGTTACAATGCATACACTAAGGGGAAACGAGAGGGAGGAATGAAAAAATAATGAGGGAGAGTGGGGATGAATAGGGAGAGAGAGATTAGGGGACATATAGAGAGAAAGAGGGATATATTTAAAGAGAGATATAGAAGGATATGGAAAGGGGGAGAGGTGGGGGGGCAAGGGAGAAAAGATAGAGTTGGTTAAAGGGAAATGAAAATAGAAAGGAGGAATTAGGTAAATGAAGAGAGATAAAATTAGGTATGGGGGAGGCTAAGAGATATAAATATATAGGGGAAATGGGTAGAGAGAGAGAGAGTGAGAGAGAGTGCAGACATAGAGGGGAAGAGAGAGAGAGGAAGGGGGGCTTAGGGAATGGGATAAAGAGAGATATATTTGAGGGAGACATAAGGAGAGAGAGAGAGAGGAGGAGGAGGGTATATATAAGAGGTATACATAGGGAGATAGTGGATGGATTAGGGAAATGGAGAGAGAAAAGGAGGGAAAGGGTGAGGGAGGGATAGATAGGGAGAAATAAATGGAGATATATGGAAAAAGTGAGGGAATAAGAGATTTTGTGTGTGTTATAGAGAGAGAGAGAGAGAGAGAGAGAGAGAGAGAGAGAGGGAAATGGATAGAGTGAGAGAGGGAAATGGAGAGAGAGAGAGAGAGATATGGGGGAATGGGAGAATAAATGTGAGGAAAGGGAGAGAGATACGGGGAAAGGGGTAGATAGATAGATAGAGAAAAGGAAATAGTGAAAGTGAGAGAAAAATAAAAAGAGGGAAACGGAGAGAGAGAGAGAGAGAGAGAGAGAGAGAGAGAGAGAGAGAGAGAGAGAGAGAGAGAGAGAGATGGATAATAGGGATAGTTACATAGTGTGAGAGAGTGTGAGAGAGAGAGAAAGAGAGAGGGGGGGGGGGGAAGAGAGAGAGATATTGGATAATAGTGAAGGGAGAGAGGGGTAAAAGGAAGGATACATATGGGGAGATAGAGAGATAAAAATGGATAAAGAAATGGAGAAAGATGGAGAAAGAGGGGGAAAGTGGGGGAGAGAGAGGAGTGATGGGGAAAGGAAAATAGAGAGGGTGCAAATAATGAAAATTAAAGAGAGATGAAAAGGGTGGCGGGGAGAGGGGGAGATATAGAAATAAATAGGGAAAGGGGTAGAGAGGGGGGGCTTAGGCAAAGGGAGAGAGAGAAAATGAGAGAGATGGGGGAAGGAGGGAGAGGTATAGAGAAATAAATGGAGATAGAGGTAAAAATATAGTTGATTAGAGAGAATAATTTTATTAGAAAGAGAGAGAGAGAGAGAGACATGGAAAGGAAGATAGATGGGGGTAGGAAAAGTGAGACAGAGATATAAATATAGATAGGGGGAGAGACAAAAATATATCGGGAAAGGGGTCGAGAGAGAGGGAGGCTTAGGAAAAAAATAGAGGTTTATAGAATGGAGAGAGAGAGAGAGAGATGGGAAAAGGGAGAGAGAAAAATATGGAGGAATTTGGGGAGGGAGAGGAGGAGATGGATTGGGAAAGGAAGAGAGATAAATACAAGGGAATAGAGAAATAGAAAAAGAGAGGGAGAAATAAATGGGGAGAGAGAGGGGAGGGATAAATAAGGAAAGGGGGAGGAAAGTTGGGGGGGGGGGGAGATGGGGGGGAGAGAAATAAGTGAAGAGTTAGAGAGATATAGGGGGAGACACAACTAGAGAGAGAGAGAAAGAAATGTACAAATATGGATCAAAGGAGGGGGGATGGAGAGAGAGGATATAGAGGGGAAGGAGGGAGAGAGGGGGAGAGAGAAAGGGAGATAAAGGGAAAAAGAGAGGGGGACAAAGATTTTGTGTTAGAGAGAGGGAGGAGAGAGGGGGGAATAAGGAAAGGTAGAGTGAGATAATAATAGGGGGTGAGATAGAAAGGGATAAAGAGAGAGAGAGGGAATCTCATGGGGGAGTGGTGAGGAATATGTGAGGGAGACATATAAAGAGAACAAAAGAGAGAGAGAGAGAGAGAGAGAGAGAGAGAGAGAGAGATATGGGGGAATGAAGAGAGAGATAAATATGGACGAATAGGAATAGAGAGAGAGTTAGAGAGAGAGAGAGAGGGTAAGATAGATAGATAGAGACATAGGAATAGGGAGAGAGAGTGAGAGAAGGGGGGAGAGAGAGAGATGTGGAAAGGAAGAGAGAGATAGATGGTAGAATAGGGAAAGTGAGTGAGAGAGAGAGAGGGAGAGAGAGAGAGAGATGGTAGAATAGGGAAAGGGGAGAGAGATATAGAAAGAGGGAGACATAAGGTGGGGGGACATAGAGGGAATGTGATAGATAGATTAAGGGAGAGAGGGGGTAGAGGGTGGAGAGTGATATGGGTAAACGAAAATAATGAGTGGGGGGAATAGGAAAAGGTAGATAAATATAAAACTAGATATGTGTAAAGGAGGAGATATAGAATTGGATAGGGAAAGGGGTAGAGAGAAGGAGGATTAGAAAGTAAGCAAGAGAAAGAGAGAGGGAGGGGGAGAGAGAGGTAGGGATGGAGAGATACAGGGGGGTTCATGGAAGTAGGGGAATAGAGGGATATAGGGAGAGATAGGGAGAAAGAAATAGATAGGGAGAGAGAGAAAATAAGGGAGATAGGGTGAGTGAGGGTGAGAAAGAGAAGGGAGATGGGGTACGGAGGGAAGGAGAGAATAAGAGATAAAGGGAAAATGAAACTTGGGTTATACAGAGTGTGTGTTAGAGAGAGGGGAGAGGGGAGAGACACATATAAGAAAAATACATACAAGGGAGCGAGACAGAGAGAGACGAGAAAATAGGGAGAGTGTGAGAGAGATAGAAAGAGGGAGACATAGGAAGAGAAAGATAAATGAAGGGATACTGAAAGGAATAGAGAGAGGGTGGGAGAAGGAGAGGAGGGAAACACGAGGAGATAAAGAGAGAGATAGGGATAATGGAGAGAGAGGGAGGGAGTGGGGGAGTTAGGGGGAGAGTGAGGGGGGATTATGGATGGGAAGAGAGAGGGATATAGTATGGATACATAATTATAGAGAGAGAAAAGGTTGGAGAGGGGCGAGGGAGAGATAGAGAGAGAAAAAGGGAGATAAATGGAAAAATAGTAGGGGGTTAGAGAGGGGTGGGGAGAGAGTGATGGGGAAAGGAAGAGAGGTGAAGGGAGTATATATATATATATATATATATATATATATATATATATATATATATAGGGGAATATATAGAAATGGATATCGAAATGGGTAAAGAGAGATGGAGGACTAAGGTGGGGGATATGCTAGCCTAATAAGGTTCTCATAGGCTAGGCCAAGAAAAATGAATCAAGGGAACATGATTCACCTATGAGAAAAGATTAAAAATGATAAATTGGTGAAAAGAGGACAAGGGTCGTAGGCTAATGAAAAGTCACTTTAAAAATATAAAGTGAGAAAACCCATTAAAGTGACTTTATTAAAATAAAAGGGTAAAATAGTGACAAAAGTGGCAAATGATTTATAAAAGAAGGAAGATGAGGAGTCTCTCCTCATTCTAGAATTTTTCCATTTGAGAAAAAGGTAATTTTGAGAGCTCTCAGAGAAGATACAAGGGTTTTTGGAAACCCTATTGTTGGTTGCTAGTTTTGGTGTTGAAACCATACATCCTAGCTAGTTTGGGGAGCGATATCACTTATGTTTCACCATCTTGTTTCATGGGAGAGGAATATTTTAATAATATAAGGAGTTAATAGTGTTATCAGTTGATTTTATCTTCAAATGTTGGGATTTTCATATATCTATTGCAGGCTGAGTTTATTGGATTTGGAGATCCAACTCAGAGTCACATTCTTGAGGACCAAACGCTACCATATATACAAGGTCGAGATTATTGTGAAGAGGACCAGGTTAAACAATGTTGTAAGGGTTGATTTCTCCCATTCTGAAGGTTCCATAGTCTGTACATCAAAGGATTGAAGCCCGTATCCATAAAAGAGGTTGACTATCTCTACTAAGGGGGATGAGTTTGCTACTATAAAAAGAGGTCCAAGTTTAATATTTTGAGATATCGATTTCCCTTATTGAAGTGGTCAGAGGAATTCATCATTGTTGGTCTAAGTTTTATTGTTGAGAGGGGTCAAGTTACCTCTCTTCCTAGTTGTGTGCACTCCTTTCTATTAGTTGAGAAATTAGTACCTTAAAGGGGCCAAGTTCTGGAGTTATTTTTGGGATGTGGGATCTCTATTCAAGATGTTCATTGCTCCTAGTTGTTGGTTGAGTATTTCCCATATCTCCATCTCACATTCAATGGGTTTGAAGGATGAGTTTCTTTGCTACATTGGAAGGTATGAGCTATTGAATTATTTTCTAAGTATATATATCATATCTAAAGTTCATTTCTATAGTTGTCTTTAACAAGGAATCCTATATTATATTCTTGTTGAAGATTACTCCATTTTTTTGAAGGGGATAATTGTCAAACATTGACGAAACATCTTCTAGGTTCCTTGTCTTTTTATTGTTTATATCAACTCTATGATTAGTCCATAAATCTGAAGATGTATATATGGTTTACTCATGATAGCGACCTACGAAAATTTGTGCTGACATGATAGCGATATATGAATGATTTTGTGCTCACATGAAATGTTTATTAGACATGTATTTTGGTGTTGTGTGTTTTTCATTTTATAAGCAAATTGAAAGTTTATTTATATCCAAACCTGCACAAACTATTTGATAAAATGATACACTGAAAACTTAGTCAAAACTCATAAATTTAATGGGAAAATTTTAGATATCGTAGGATGGTATCTTACAATGGTATCATAGCATGGTCATTGACAATTGTGTGGTTTGAGGGGTAGACTTTGACATAGGTTTGATGAGTAAAAAATAACAACACTTTAGTGGTATCACTTATAGAAGGAGTTACCAAGTTAGATATCCCACTTCTTTATGGGAAGAAGAAGAAGAAACACCTAAAAAATGGAAAGAGGAAGAAGTACCCTCCAAAAGAGAGAAGACAGGCACAAGGGGTAAGGAAATCAAGTGCTTAAAAAATTTCTTAGACTCTTAAATGACCTGGCTAAGGTTCAAAAGGATATTTTGGATTTGATGAGAAACTTATGGAGCAAGGGGGGTTCCCCCAGAACTCTAATGGGGGAGAAGAATAATATAATCCCCACTAATGACGAGGGACATAATAGTGGAGAAGCTATCCATGCACACACAATCATACACAACCATCACCACATATATAGAAATTCATCCAGGCCCACCATGACACAATTTCTCAATGAGGCAACAACTCAACAAGTGAATAAAAATGACCAAGAAATTCCCTTTGGGGATTATTTGGTGGAGTATAGGAGGTTGGGCCAAGACTTCCAAGTTGTCATGAGCTTCATAGATTTATGAAACCTTCAGATGAAGAACAAGCCTAAGGGTGTGTAGAAGGCATTGAGGCAAAATAATGATTTCCAAAAGACACTGGGGAAAGTGTCTATTCTATGCTTTGATGGATCATCAAAATGCTTAGCTAGATCATGGGTCCAAAATTTGGACACCTAGTTTCAATTACATCAAATGACCAAGTTTCATGCCATTAATTTGGCTACATCACCTTAGAATGGGGAGGCCCATGAGTGGTGGTATCATGGTTTAATGACCATGGGTCCTGCCAGCATCACATCATATCTAGAGTTTACTTAGAGACTCATAGAATGCTTTGATAGGAAGGATCCAAAGATTCATTTTTAGAGATTTGGCTCAGCTCAAGCAGGAAGGTGGTCTGGAGGCATATATTTCAGAGTTTTATAGGTTGGTAGTTATGGTCACAAACATAGCTGAGGAGTGATTGGTGATGTCATTTGTTGAGGGGATATCCAAGCCTCTACGTATTTGGGTTAAGGATTATCAACATGTCACTCTGTGAGATGTAGTTAATTGATCCAAGGACATACAAGATGTTGTTTTGAAGAGAATATTTCCTTCCAAAAAATCCTTCCCTCAAAAGGTTAAAGCAACCAAAATCCTTTAAAGGGAGTACACCAGTAAATCAAAGTTTGATGAGGATACCTAGAAGGATTTGAGGAAGAAGAAGGTTTTTTTCAACTATCAGGAACCTTGGGCTCCAAGACACAGATATGTGGGAAAGGAAAATTCAGGAAAATCACATTATATTTAGGCTTACTTAGATAGTGATAGTGACAAGGATGATGTGGAGATAGGTAAGGGATAGGTACAGGAGTAGTGAAATCTAACTATAGGAGAGGATTCATCGTAGGCTAGGTTTAAAGGCCCTATTATTAAATCTATGCCATGACTTCCCAAGTATCATGTGTGAAAATTCAGGGGGGTCATGTTGGGGGAAAAAGTGATAGTGCTAATTGATGGTGGGGCATCCCACAAATTTATCGATGCAATGATGGCGGGTTGGAGGGAGATCCTGATGCGAGAATTTTATGGATTCACATCGGTCATACAAGGTGGCCATTAGATGGAGTGAAGTATATGGATACCCAAGCTAAAGATTACCATGGGGAACTACACTTTGATGGATGATTTCTTTGTGGTGGATGTTTTAGATACAAATGTAGTACTTAGTGTTCAATGGATTTACTCCATTGGGAGATATACTATTGATCAAAGAAGGATGGAGATGGATTATATTAGGATGGAAAAAAGGTAGTTTTGATGGTCAAGCATCACTATATAAATAATATAGTATCATGTTAGAGTATGGAGGAATCTTGTGGCACGAAGATATAGAATGGGTAGTAGAGTGATAAATTTCAGACAAAGGAAAAAGATAGTTGGAGTAGCCTCGACAGTATCTAAAGGACATTTAGGTGTTACTTCGCAACCATCATAAATTTTTTGTTGGCATTCCACCAGGTAGACCTTTGGCTAAGGGATTTGAGCATGTGATAGAGTTGGAAGAGGGAGTGCAGATTGTTATAACCGATCCCTATCATCATCCCAAGTTTTATAAGCATGTAATTTAGAAGGCTATCAAAGAACTATTGAGATTGGGCTACATTTTTCCAAGTTCTAGCCCCTTTGCTTCTTCAGTGGTGGTGGCTAAGAAAAAGGATGTAACCTTGAGGATGTGAATTTATTATTGCGTACTCAATAAAATAACAATAAAAAATTAGTACCCCATTCCAAAAATTGATGAGCTAACAAATGTATTGAAGGGAGAAAAATATTTTTCAAGGATAGATATTCACTTGGGTTACCATCAAATCTATGTACAAGAGAAACACATCCCAAAGGCTAATTTCAGGTTCCATTATGGGCACTATGAGTTCTTGGTTATGTCATTTGTGCTAACCAATGCGCTAACAATATTTTAGTCTTTCATGAACCATTTTTTCAACAAATAGTTGCAAAAGTATTTTCTAGCTTTCTTTGATGACATTCTCATTTTCAGCAAAACTTGGGAGGATCATCTTAGGCATTTGGAAAAATTATTAATGATATTCAAGGAATAAGAGTTCTAAGCCAAGGATTCCAATTGTGAGATTGGGATCACTGAGATTCTCTATTTGGGGCATGTCATCAGGGAGAACATGGTTCATGTGAACCAGGAGAATATCAGGGAAATCATCATGTGGCCTACCCCAAAGAATGTGATTGAGCTAAAGAGATTCTTGGGCATTTGCACATATTACAAGAATTTTATTAAAGGGTTCTCATAATTGACAACACCTCTTACAAACTTCACAAAGAAAGGATATTCCAGTTGGTATAATAAGGAACAAGTAACCTTCTAGATCATGAAGAAGGTAATGAGTTCATGCCTTGTGTTGGCACTACCATATTTCACTCAACCATTCATGCTTGAGTGTGATGCTTCAAGGATAAGGATTGAAGCAGTGTTGATGCATAATCATGACCCCATTATGATTGATATCCGCAAGGATTATGAGAAACATTATTATATTTATGATAAAGATATGTTGACCATTATGCATGCATTAGCTAAGGTCAAACAATACCTAGTGGGGAACATGTTTAAAGTAAAGACTAATCATAACAACCTATGGTTCCTCGTGGAGAAGAAGGAGTTATGCGAAAGGAAATAGAATTGGATAAACAAGCACCAAGCATATGATTTTGAGATTGAGTATGTGAAGGGAAAGAAAAATGTAGTAGTAGATTCCCTTTCCATAACGCCATCCACCCTCTCTCTCATGGAGATTTCAAGTGACTAGAAATCCCTCATGTTCATGTAATATTCCAAAATAAAATCTTCTTGTGAGATCCACGATGGGATAATCTAGGATGACAAGTATCATGTTGTTGATGACATTATCTATTACAAAGACTAGATTTACTTGGTACCAAAATATGAACTCAAGGAGAAGATTATTCAGAGAGCACATAGATCACCCCTAGCAAGGCACCTTGGGTACCTAAAGACATATAGACATATTAGGGAGAGGTTCACATGGAAGGGCCTCAAGATGGATGTGATGAGATTTGTCAGAGAATACAACATCGTCCAACAAAACAAAGCATAACATACTCACCCAATAGGGTTTCTTCAACTGCTTCCCATCCTAGAGCAAAAATGGGAAATTGCTTTCATGCATTTCATCAAAATATTGCCCTAGGTGTAGAGAAAATATTGTATTCATGAAATTTTCACACTTCTTCATCATATCCTCCAAATATTCTGCAACAAAAGTGGTAGAGATGTTCTTTAGAGGTGTTTAGATTACATGAGTTGTTGAAAACTATTATTAGTGACAGGGATAGTCGGTCCATGGGAGGATTCTAGTAGGATTTGTGCAAACTGGTTGGGACAGAGCTAACACCTAGCACTAGCTACCACCTACACACTAATGGAAAAACTTATATAGACAATAAATGGCTGGAGGGTTATCTCAGAAACTATGTATCTCGATAGTAGAAAACATGGGTAAAGTCGTTACATCTGGGAGAGCATTGTTATAACACCGGTTACCACTATCAATTGGGATGATACCCTTCAAGGATTTTTTTGGATATGAATCCCCAACATTTGTGCATCGGTTATTTGGGGATAGTCGAGTTCATCTGGCTAAAGATTGGGTTTAGGAGAACCAAGACATACTACAAGTCCTCAAAGATAATTTCTATTTATCGAGAACCAAAAGAAACTTTATGCAAACAAACATAAATTAGAGCATAGTTTTAAGGTTTTGGATAGGGTGTATCTTTGTTTGTATCCCTATATGTAGTCATTTCTAAGAAATAAAGGGGCAAAGAAGGTTAAACCTAAAATTTATGGGCGCTACCAGAATGTGAGTTGTGTAGGGGAGGTGGCCTATGAACTAGAGCTCCCAATGGAGTGTGAGATTCACAAATTTTTCCATGTCTATTACCTAAAAATGGCCCTAGGCCAACATGTACTCGCTTCTACAAAGCTTCTGCCGCTAGACGATGAAGGGGAGTTATTTCTAGTTTAGAGAAAATTTGGAGGTGACGAAGTGAATGTTGAGGAACATGACTATTAAGAAGTACCTAGAGAAATCAAAAGATCTACCAATTGAAGATGCCTCGTGGGAAGGGGAACAAGTGCTCCAACATTTGGGGCTAAAGTTTCTTTAGGGCAAGCCCACTTAGGAGTCATAGTGAAGGGGGTCTGCTAGCATAATAAGGTTCTTGTAGGATAGGGAGGGAAAAATTAATCAAGGGAACATGATTCGTGTAGGAGAAAACATTAAAAAGGAAAAAGTGGTGAAAACGAGACAAGGGTCTTAGGCTAATGAAAATTCATTTAAAAAATATAAAGTGAGAAAACCCACTAAAGTGACTTTATTAAAATAAAAGGGTAAAATGGTGGCAAAAATGGTGAATGAGTTATTAAAGAAGGAAAATGAGGAGTCTCTTCTCATTCTAGCATTTTGTCATTTGACAAAAAAGAAATTTGGAGAGATATTGGAGAAGAGACTAGGGTTTTTGGAAAACCTACTGTTGGTTTCTAGTTTCAGTGTTGAAACCATACACCCTAGCTAGTTTTGGAGAGCGAGATGACTCATATTTCACCATTTTTCTTCATGGAAGAGGAAGATTTGAAGAAGATAAGCATGTAAAAATGTTATTAGTTGATTTTTTCTTCTAATATTGGGCTTTATACATATCTATTACAAGCTAAGTTTATTGGAGGTGGAGAACCAAATCAGAGTCACATTCTTGAGGACCAAACATTACAATAAGTCCAAGGTCAAGATACTTGTGGAAGAGTTCCAGGTTCAACACTGTTGTAAGGGTCGAGTTCTTCCATTATGATGGGGCCATGACCTATAACTTAAAGGGTCAAATCCTACAACTATTAAAGAGGTTGATTATCTTAGTTAAGGGGGGGTGAGTTTGCTACTATAAAATGAGGGTCGAGATTAGTATTTGAAGGTATTAATTTCACTTGTTGAGGTGGTTGTAGGCATTCATCATTGTTGGGATGAGTTATATTTCTAAGAGGGGCCGAGTTACCTCTCTTCCTGGTTGCATGCACCCCTTTTTGTTAGTTGAGAACATAGTACCTTAAAGGGGCCAAGTTATGAATTTATTTAAGGGATATGGGGTCTCTATTCAAGCTATTTTTTTATCCTATATTTTGGCTGAGTATATCCCATAGCTCCATCTCAAATTTAGTGGATTTGAAGGATGAGTCTCTCTGCTACATTGGACGGTACGAGTTGTTGAGGTATTTTCTACGTATATATATCAGATCTAAAGTTCATTGCTACAATTGTCTTAACAAAGGAGTGTTTGTTATATTCTTGTTGTAGATTCCTCTATTTTGTTGAAGGGAATCATTTTCAAAGCTCTCTAAAACACAGGGATAATTCTAAGGAGGGAAAATTATCTTGAAGTTTAAAAAATTGGTGAATCGCACTCATCCCTAATATGCAAACTATAAAATGTTTATTGATGTATTTGAAAAATTATTCAAATTTATAATGATATTATATATATTGTATATATAATGTTGGCGATTTTTAACGTAAAATAATTTTATGTTGTAAAATTTGGATGAATATTTTTTATAAAAAAATGGAAATTGGCAAATATTTTTTTTGGAAAAACCATGGAAAACTAGCCCACCTCTGAATATTAGCCCCTAAAATTTTCCATGCTAAAACATCTTTCAAGTTCCTTTTCTTTTTTATTGTGTATATCAACTCTATGTTCAGTCCATAAATATGAAGATGTATATCTCGTTTACTCATGATAATGACCTATGCAAATTCTGAGTGATATATGAATAATTTTATCTTGGTGTGAATTATTTCTTGGGAATTTATTCTGGTATTGTGCGTGTTTCATTGAATAAGAAACTTGAAAGTGTACCTACAACTAAACCTACACAAACTGTTTGATGAAATGACACACTGAAAACTTAGCCAAAACTCATAAATTTTAAGAGAAATTTTTGAGATATCTCAAGAGGGTATCTTACACTTTTTCAAAAGAAAAATGCCACAATCTCCTTTTTCCAATCATGTCATGGATGAAGTGGTTGCTTTGGTTTTAGATATGGATTGACAAAGCCCTTAGGTTGGTCTCCATAAATCAAAACACATTCATCTTTATAGCTTCATGATTTTCAACCATATTTTTATATAACATTTCAATATTCATTGGTAATAAAACTACATATATTATAGAGTTCTGTATATAAATTCTAAATATATATATTTTTGAAAAATTAACTATTTTTTAGTACATATATCAAATTTGAAAAAAACCATAGATCTTTTATATCCACTATAACATTTGATTAATAACCTATTTTAGAGTAGAAAAAAACGTGTGTAATTTAAAATGTCAAATCACAACTATATAATCTTACCAAATGTGACATACGATAACCCTCTACAAAAGTGATATTTCAAATACAAAGTTGAAATTTGATTAATAGCCTATCTTAGAGTAGAAAAAAAACCTGTCATTTAAAATATCAAATCACAACTATATACTCTTACCATATGTGACATACAATAACCCTCTACAAAAGTGATCTTTCAAGTTTCAAATACAAAAGTTGAAATTAAAGTAAGATATCATAGGAATGAAAAGAGTGAAGTTCTTAATTAGTCAAGCACATACACATGGCATATGCCAATCATTGAAGATGCTAAGCGCGTGTCGCATCTTACTAACCATTACACTAACTCTCTTTATGAATCAACCATTGCTGTTTCCATGCCAAGTTCAACGTTATTACACATGTTAAAATTTAATTCCAAATTTTCCATGCATTGAATATAATCATATTCGTTCACATTTCTTCAACTAATCACATTCGTTCAAAGCATATTTCTTCAACTAATCACATTCGTTCTCTTTTTCTTTTGCCTTTACTGTTAATACCTTTAATTTCAAGGTGTTGGCCCCGCCTTGTTCCACAGTTGAATGGGTTGGGCATTGTTTTGTTACAAGCGTGTGCTTTTCCTCTTTCCTCATATATGGATTCATAGAATTGTTGTACTGTACTGAATTGAGTTGAATTTACGTTATATTATAAATGTTCTCTATATGCCCTCAGGGCTGGACGCCCTTTAAGCAGATGAATGATCTTTACTTAAACTGGTGGAAAGGAATCAGTAGGGTCTTCCTTTGTCTGTCAGAAACCTTCCTGTAACTGCTAAGGTATCAGTAAAGTCTTTCTGTATACATTATTTAGTTTTTTGGGGAGTTAGTTTGTAAATTTTTTGTTTTTTTGGGTTAGGTTTTATATTAATTCAAGTAGTTCACAAATGTGTTTATTTTTAGAATTAGAATTTTATTATTAATAATTAATAAGTAGATGGTGGTATTTAATATCTATGAAATATGTTTAATAGTAAGTATGATAGAGTAATGAAATTTATTTTAAAAGCAATTATGTTTTTTTTATTAATTTAAAAAAAAATACAAAATTAAATTTGAATAAAATATATACATAAAAATATAATAGCGATGAAATGAATATAGATTTTTTGACATGTGGTATTGATAATCTATGGAATTAGGTTATAGTATTGTAATAAAAAAGTTAAGAATCTCTATGATTGAAGTGGAGGTGGATCTTTAAGGACAATCATCTTGTTACACATTCCTTAAATCTATATAAGTTTAACTCATATATTAAATCTTTATATAATTAATAATAATAATAATTTAAAATAAAATTATAATTTAATTACTTTTTGTTTTTTTTTAATTTTGGCAATGCTAAATGTATTATGAGGTAAATATTTTGATGACTATCATCGATTGATGTGTATTGACATTTACCAACCAGTTAATTTATATGGCTATGTTAATTTCAATATAATTGGATTGATAGTGTTAATTGGTGAGAAGAAAAGGTGATCACTATTGACATATAATCTATGAGGTGTAGGTTACTTGGTTTGAATAGGTTTTAGTCCCCACCAAGTCTCACATTCAAACCTCATGGGGAGGGGTTGAGGATGTCACCCACTTTTGGGTGAATTAAACTATCCCAGGGGGTATCCAAGCTTGACCAAGCTTTGCACAATCCTAGTGATTAAAAAACCATTCAAAATGTTATCTTTGGAACCTTCTAAATTCACTTTGTTGTTTCTTTTTTCCAAACAAAATTAAAACTTCAAGGTATTGTTGCAACAAACAAACAAACAAAAATCTCTCTCTCTCTCTCTCTCTCTCTCTCTCTCACACACACACACACACACACATTTTAAGTTTTATTTTTGGTGGGTTGATTTTAATGGTCCAATGTTTTAACTTCAAGTAAAAAGTTTTGGGATAAATCCCTTGGTCTCATTGCCACTCAAAGTTGTAACTAGCATTGACATGTTTACATTGACTAGTATCAAAAAAATGTGTGGAAGTGCTTGAGGTTTCATTGTGAAGCTTTCCTAGTAGGTCATAGGTTCATATCCAAAGAGGATATGTTATATACACCTCCATAGATTTTAGTACACAAATCACTACATGGAGGGGTTCCCTTGTCCCACAAATAAGGGGATATCATACACCAAATTGGTGTCTAGCTCAATAATGATCTTAAAAATTAAATTGTTATTATTATGTTAATGTGTGGTTAATGCATTATCTCCTAAAGTAAGAGGAACTACTAATTAATAGACTTTAGAAATTATTTAACTAAGATCTAACACATCTACTCCCTTCTTCTAATTGAGGGGTTATTAAGGGATGCACAAATACCCTTGTTTCCTATGAAAGGTAGCTTAAAGAAGTGTCAATCATTCAGTATTGGTTCCTAAAACTTTACATACTTTTTACTACATTAAATTTTATTTGTTATCTTATGTTGCATCTTGCATTGTTTGTGATCATTGGTAAAAAATGATTATTAAAGAAAATTTATTTTATATATATCCATATACCACATTGCCTCTTAGAGAAAGAGGTCACATTAACTATGGTTCGAAAATTATTATTGGTGTTCATGTTTGACATTATTTTGGCAATCTACCATCTAAATTCAAGCAAGATTGGAAGAAAGTTGTAGCATGATCCTTTTTCTAATTATAAGGTTATTAAGGGCTAAACAATCCTACCAATCCTATTCTAGGATCTATACATATAAGCATTCAATATTAGTGCTTCATTTGTTAAAAAATTGTCAAATCCTTTTTCAATACTAAGTTCCTCTACCAAATTATTATTTCTCCATGTTGGAGAGAGTTTTACAAGCTCCACATCACACAAATTAGCTTATTCAAGATTACAAATGAAATATGGAGAAAAAGAATCCATCCTATCATTATATCCCAACTTATCTCTTATTCATAATAAAATTCAAGTCACATATTATCATTACATAATCTTTTTTTACAACATTCAACAAAAAAAAATCATCTTTTTTTTTTACACCATTCGACAAAAAGAGATCATCCTTTTTTTAGAACATTCGACAAAAAGAGATCATTCGAATAAACCTACCTATATGGGAATGGACCATAAGAATGTTCTTATCAAGTTCTAATGAGAACAATTTTATTCAAATGGAAAATTGTAGCATACTCAAGCTTTTCATTAAAAAAAAAATTGTTCCATCTAGTGATTAACCCTCCTAATCTACCATTTGAATATTGAGACATAATCTCCTAGTTTTAAAAAAACCCATTTAGAATATCAACTGCATATGTACACTTAATAATTATCTATTAAATTAGAATAATGTCTATTTTTTGAGATCTACCAACCTATGAAATGCACTTTTGCAGGGAAATATTCAGACCCCTTGCATTCAAACACATGTAACATGATTTTGATACCTTCTTTGAAGCACACCACATTATAGGGGCCCTATGGATTGTATTTTGTTTGTCTCAATATATTTCCCTCTTCAATTTTCATTTAGTATGATGTATGAAGGGTTTCCTTCATACAATGAAACATACTCTCACCCCTGTCCCCAATTGATTTAGAGTATTCAAATCCCCTTCATTCTAGGATTGTGAAAATCTGCTTGAACTGTAATTACTGGAGTTTATTCTCCCAAGTGTTAACAGTTTAATTGTTTATTTCAATTAACAAATAAATCATAAAAATTGCAATCTCCACAATAAAATTACTAAGAAATTGATGCACACACACAATAAAAAGACACGAATTTTGGACTACCGTCCTCGAAAAAACCGCAAAGGGAAAACCAGTGCAACATATGAGGGTTTGTTTATTATTCGGAAACAAATACTGAGAATTAAAACTGCTAGCCTTTCTGTCTCAATGCCAGCAATTTTTCACTAAAAAATGTTGGGATAATTCTTCTCCCTCTCAACAAATCAAGTCGAACTTTCCTTGGCCACTTGCACTCCTCCTTGTCACTCACACGACCTATTGGTAATGTGCACTATAGCCACTCAGACTATCACACAACCCTGGAAACAACTTATTCTAAGTTGTCTTGGTTTATTCTGCCTTAAGAAAAAATTCGCTAGGCCTCCCTGGATATGATCTAGTTACTAGCCATTGAATTGAATCCTCCTTTGGCAGATTGCACTGGAAAATTGGGCAACACAAAGTGTGGAAATCGACCTCCCTAATGGATAATTCTTCCTTCCTTCCCTGACATTGGAAACCAGAAAACCACCCGAGAATTTCTCTTGAAATTTTCCTTTTTCTCCCTCAATCACTGATGCTCCTTTACTTGCTCGAACTCTTCCCTCATTGAATCATTGTGCTCTAGTAAATTTTCACTACCTAGATAATTTATCCCTCACTTTTGTCTCTCCCCATCGCATTGATCCGCTCTTATAATATCTCGCTAGAGTTTCAACGACCATGATCAAATCCTCATAAACTACTAATACCATCTTGGACTCAATCTGTGTGAGTCTCTAGATATGTTTCGACCATACTTAATTACTTCCCTTTAATTAATCAATTTCCCTAAGTTAGAGTTAGGCATTTTTCTATTATCGATCAATTAATTTAATTGAGTGGTATTTAGGTGTTTTCTCCTAAAACCTTTTATGGGTTTTGGATATATCATGTTCCTTAGCCTCTTAGACAGAAATTGAGATTATAACACCTATCCAATGCTACAAAAACCAACACCCCCTCTTAGAGAGGAAGGTTTTCCCTCTCCACATCAATACTATGCTCTCGTGTTGCTAATGTTTGATTGACTTTCTCCACTTCTCCAAGCTAACCAATATCCCTGTCATTATAAATCACTGTGAAGAGGAAATTTTCCATCATGGTACTAATAAAACTTTGATCTACTCATATTTTTGTTGCTACTGCTCCGTTTCTATCTCTGAATTGTTTCCACAACTACTACAATAATGATTCTAATAACCCTAGATCCCGAAGCACTCTCTTCCATAGGTTTCTCCCTCTGAAGTTAAACTCCATCTGAGTCTCAATATCCCTATGGGAAATATCTTTGTTTCCTTTTTGGAAACTCAAACTATCCCCTTGCACTGGAAACTGGACTATGAACCTCTACTTTGGGAATCCTCTGGTAGGAACTCCACCTGCATACTGCAACTGGAAAATTTTCATTGCCTTTGTCACTTCAAATAGCTTTGCAATTGTCTCATACTGAACGGATTGCAACTAGATCTACCAACACTAATCTATATCTTCACTAATTTTGTTCAAATCATGCTTCCATAGAGCTACTACCTTTGAATGTATTCTCCACTATACCCATATGTTCTCTGAAATAAATAAACTTGGCTCTTCCTATAGTGTTTGTGAGTATATCTGCCATCTGTTATTTTGTGGAAACATACTATAGTTGTTGGTGGAAAATTGATGGACGGTTTGAGACCCTGGGTTTAGACATAGGGGCCAACAAAGGCTTCATCATATTCTAGTGCAACACTTATATTTTCACCCTATTCAGAACAATAAGGCATATCACCTGAGGCGTGTCACGGCCTTACTTAGATAGGGATAGAAACTAGTATCGGGAAAACCCCATGAAGGCTATCAATGACCAATAAATTCAGAACTAGAACATCAAGATGCAATCAAGTCAGATCATGCATTCAAGAGGAAATTATAATGCAAATGTACAACTGTAATAAAAAAATTTAAGAGGTTACAACAAAGAACAAAAAAAGAATCTCATATAACCATGTAACTCCTCCTTTCCGTAAATCCAACAACATTACATCCATACATTGGGCTCAAAGGCCTTGAAGATAGAGTAGAAATTTATAATAAGAAGATAATATATTAGCAGAATGAGATGGAACAGTGCAGACTCAGTGGCTTCCACGAAAAATTTTTGGTGGATTCCTCTGCTTCTTCCTTTTTTCTTTTCTCCTCTGCTTTCTTAAACCCCACGCCTGCTACTACCTCTCCCCTGAATACTATGCCTTTCCCTTCTTGCAGTTTCATCTATTGCTTAGTTTTTTCTGTGTCCCCAACTGCCAACATTCCTTCCAACTCGGCTATGACTACCTGAATTGTGATTTCTCTGGCTGGATCTTCACAACTGCTAGTATTTGGTGGCCCCTACTCCTTCTTCAGTTTTCTGTTCCAAGTCATCCAACAGTTTCCTCTAGTAAAAATATCGTCAATCTTCAAAATGTATCACTGCTTATCTCTCAAAACTAAGGACCCAATAACCCTTGACCACAATCCATTAACTTGTCCCTGAGTCAATCATTTGTCATCCTTGGTGTTGTTCCTGATGTTGTGGTGCTTCTTCCTGTGATGCTCCTTCTTGACTGACTCCTTTAAACGAAGGACCCAAATCTGGGACGGACTCAATGGAAACATTTTTTAATCTTGTAAAGTCATTGAGAGTTGGTTTCCATGAGTTGGTAGGCATGCTCGCATGATCGAGGAATTATACTGTGAGATCAACAGTAGGATGGGTTGGGTGCGTCATCACAAGGGTATGCCATTGAGCTTCGATGTCTTCATTGATCTGTTGTAACGCCCCAAACTGAACCTATGTCAGTGTATTAAGGTCACGGAGTAGGGCCTTGGCCTTACTGGAATTGTCCTTAATTTTTTGTACTTGGATGGCAATGGCATCCACCTATTGTAAAAGTTCTTTCCATTGGGCCTTTTCCTTAAATACGATGGCTTCATTGAAAAATTGATTAGCTTGTTGACGTAAGGGGTAAACCGGCTGATTTCTTCGGGAAAGGCAACCTGACTAGTCACTGACCTATTCTAGGAGTCCCTTGGCTTCCAATGTAACTTGAAGGATAGAGGCTTTAAAGGAAGACACTTTTGCGATCTTATCTTTAATATCGCTAGTATATCGAGTAGCGAGATTCGGTAGTGCCTGCTAAGAGGCGACAATACTATATTTGAGCTCTATATTGGTTGATACAATATCATGGCAGGTGGCTTTGATGTGGTCACATCACTCTAAGGGAGTGCAAGCCGAGAAGTCTTCAGGAACATCTGTGATGATATCTGCAATCGAGGGCCATAGATCATGGAACTTCACAGTAATATGCTCAACCTAATTATGTAGATGCTCTTTCTCCTGGAGTAGATTATCTCTTTCTGCAGTGAGGGAAAGGATATTTTGTTGTTGTTGTTGGGAATGTGAAGTTGACAAAACATTGTGCAGAAAGAGATAATATTGATAATCTTGACAAGGGGAAGTTGACAAAACACACTATTTCTCATATTGCCTTTGGGGTTATGCTTCTTTCTATGAAGGATTAATAGTGTGAGAAATAATGTGTTTTTTGTGGAGTGTAGTGGTGATGAGAGGTCAGATTCACCGAGAAGAGGCACATAGTGGGTGGTTCCTATATTGAGAGGCTCAGGCCAAATAACTTGACTAGTAACTCTTATGGAGCCAGATTCAAATAATAAATACAACATAAATGCATGAAAAAATTCTGTGGTCAAGATGAGTTATAAGTGTGCCATTCATAGCTTTGATCACTGAGTGGATAAAAAATTCTACCTCCATTTATGTTTCAGTACCTAGTGGAGCTCCAGAGGGAAGTATGTTAGAGATAGTGGCGAAAGTGGAGGTTGTTTGAGGCGATGGATTATGCTATGCAGGGAAAACAACAAAAGTGGAAGTTGAGTTTTCTTTAGTGTCCAGTGTAGAGGTATGTGATTGGGGTTCTTCATCAATCAGGTCAATGATTTGGGTGGAAGTGGTTTTTGTATTTTTCCTGGGGACCGGGGTTGGTTTAGTGGCTAGAGGCCATACATTCGGAATTGTGGGTTTAGGATGAGAGTGAGGGCCCACGGAAGGAATTGAATACAGAGCAAGGCTACAGGTCACACAAATGAACGAGCTTGATATTAAAAATTTAGAAAAGGTATGGAATGAACTTACTAATATGCCAATATTCTCTAGAGTGGCATGCAAGGATTTCATATGTGTGTCAATATTCTTGTAGAGTGGGGTCAACGTTTCCTCAGCCAATTGCTTCCTTTAGGCTGAAGAGGTTTCTCCAGCTACTAGCTGAGGCACCATTCCTCTGAAAAAGTATATGTGCTTCCCCTCCCAAACTTCTCCCGCTATCCCAGGCCAGGAAGAGACTTCCGTATGGAAGGATTCTTCTGAGAGCATGAAATTTTGGGCCTGCATCTGGAATGTTTTAGAGTTGACGCATTTCAGACACACCCAGGTGTTGTCATGACTCAAACCAAACTATATATCCTATGAGTATTCATCAAGGACTGACGGTGGTATTTTGGGGCTAACCTTGGGGACATATAGCATTTTCCTGTACTAGCCAGCAAAGAGGCCTCCTTGATTTCCTTGTTGCTGGGGTTCCCAAAAGTCCGCCATGGTAAATACGAGGGGGAAAGTGGGTGGTCTTCAACAACCTTCGACATTTCTTTCTCTGCTGGTGGGAACCATTTCCACATGACTAGGGTGACAATGATATATCCATATATAAAATTAGTGGCCCACTTATATACATCTTCACAAGCATTAAAGAGTTCAGTTAGGATAAAACCACACTAATTAAATTGTGTGCCTTGCACACAAGCCTCCGCAACTGATATTGTGCCCAATGTGCACTCACCTCTTGAAAAATTCCATATGAGTTTCCCAAAAATTATGTAACAGGAAAATTTTACATTACACTTGTTGATTGGCTCGATTAGGGTGCCTTTGCCCCCATGTTGCATACCAGAACGGTTGTAATAATCATCATCACCAATGTTTTTCCTCCACTTTGAGGTATTCTAGAATGTGGTTGATATTGTGGCTCTAAGAGAAAATAATTCGATTTCATGGATTTGGTATTCCTTATCGAGCTAGAGAGAC
Source organism: Pinus albicaulis (assembly GCA_034641835.2). Lineage (NCBI taxonomy): Eukaryota > Viridiplantae > Streptophyta > Pinopsida > Pinales > Pinaceae > Pinus > Pinus albicaulis. The sequence goes on from CM076576.1 coordinate 726,459,236, forward strand.
CCTCCATGCATCTTGTTGGCAAGGAATTTGGTTCACTACAATTTTTATCCTGCAGTGTCAAACACTATAAGAATCTGTAAATGTAGTAGAATTGGTCTCTGTAATCCTCTAAAATCATTTGTAACTCTTGTCGACTTCCCTCCATCCGGCTTGGTAACAATTTCAGTGTAGACTTCTTTCTTGAGTGATGGAAAATGAAACGAGTTTCCATAAAGAGGCTTTGTATTGGTAATTATCATGGTTGGCTCAACATATGGAACTGATATTATGGTCTTCGTCATGGTGGTAGTGCGAAAATGATATACAAAGAACACTGGAGGCTTGAACTTGGGCTAGGAATAGGGGAATTTGACACAGACTCTATACTTGGGAACTCTACCACCTGGGCTTTTGATACTGAGAAGCTTCTCGTTTCCATGCAAATTAAATAGAAAGGCTAGACACGACATTTTTTATTTTAATTCTTAACTAATTTGTAGGAATTTATAGGGTAAGTTCCGTAGATCAAGAACCAAAGGTCATTGCTCACAAACAGATCAAAAATCAGCACACCATTATAATCACATGGTTAAAACCCTCAAAGAGGGAAACAATCCATGCCCTGAGCCAACGTGGCCACTTCAAGGAATTTATTAATATAAAAAGAAAGGTTACATATGTTTCTCTCATACACGGTTACCGGAGAAATTATCCTCCATGCTCTTTAAATAGAGATCATGGACCAATCAGGTGTTAAGCCACAGATCAAGTGATGTTAATACCGAGGTGAGAGATAACCTTTGGATCACTACAAATCGTGACCATCGGATTATAAGCTAAAAATGTACATGGTAAAGAAACACACTTTACATAACTCTACACTAGACTAAGTTATTCTTAACTATTTCCTATGTGTCGGAATATCCTAACATCCCCCCTTAAGAAAAACTTGGGATAGGATTGAAGGATTTACAAAGGTGACATAAAAGGAGCCTATTTCCTATGTGTCGAAATATCCTAACATCCCCCCTTAAGAACAAATTGGGATAGGATTGAAGGATTTACAAAAGTGACACAATAGGGGAAGGAAGGAGGCATTAGAGCCTATCCCCCCGTAATGAGAACTTTCCTGAACTCCAAGCATGGATCGAATTTTGGTAAACTTCGCTTCTGTGAGAGCCTTTGTAAAGATATCGGCTACTTGATCATTGGTCGGACAATACTGAACTTCAAGAACATGATCATGAATGAGCTTTCTGATGAAGTGTATGTGGAGTTCAATGTGTTTCATACGCTGATGCTGAATTGGATCTTTACATAGCTGAATGGAACTCTGATTAACACACCAAAGTGTAGCTGGATGCTGCTGATGAACACCAAATTTAGACAGGATCTGACGAAGCCACATGGCTTCCTTGCTGGCTTCAACTGCACCACGATACTATGCTTCTACTGAAGAAAGGGAGATGGAACCTTGTTTCTTACAAGACCAAGTAATAGGTCCTGAACCAAGACTGAATACCTATCCTGCAGTGGACTTCCGATCATCAAGGTCACCAGCCCAATTAGAATCAATGAAACCAATCAACAAGGGAGATGCTCTTGAACTGTAATGAATCCCGAACTGAATTGTACCTCGAATATATCGAAGTATTATTTTAGCTGCTTTCCAGTGACTTTCATGAGGTTGGTGCATAAACCGAGTGACAAGACCAACGACAAAGGAAAGGTCGGGACGGGTATGGGTTAGATACAAAATTTTACCAACAAGTTGATGGTATAAGGTAACATCAACTTCAAGGGTAGTACAGTTGACTGAAAGCTTGACTCTAGACTAAAAGGGAGAAGGGGTAGGTTTACAGTCTTCCATGTGAAAGTGGTGTACAAGATCACAGGCATACTTGGACTGAGAGAGGGTAATGCCTTCCTTGGATTGCAAGAATTGAAGACCAAGGAAATAATGCGAGTGTCCTAAGTTTGTCATTTCAAACTTCTTTTTGAGGCTAGACTTCACATGGTTTATATGGTTTGGATCACTACCAGTAAGGATAATATTGTTACTATGAATATTAATTCCAAGCATACGAAAAATGACCACTTTAGCTGTGCATAACAACAGCCCTAACAGCAAATATGGTTGTCAATATCTTCAGATATGCAGTTAGGTTATCAAGATAAATGCTGCAAAAATCTAGATCTATGCATTAGAAGACAATAAACAGTAGGAAAACAAGATTTACTCCATGCATGAAATAGACAAGACAAGAATATTTTAAATGAATTTTTTTATTAGGGGCTCCTGGGAGGAAAAAACAGGAGGGTGTTCTCAATTCTCCTCAATGGGATGGGCTCTTGTAAGTCCTCAGCACTTCAGATCTAGAATTCCTATCTCTTGATGGTGTAGAAAACCCAGACAAAAAATGGTAGCAAAATATGACTATGATGGTGGATCAATAGTCAGACCAAAAGTATAGATCCAGAGTGATCTTTAGGCAAAAAAAGGTGGTAAATGAATGGGAAAACCCTTCTATTTATAAAAAATATTGGGTTAGTCTAGATATTGGTGCATAATTAAAATATTATTAACCAAATCAAGATCCAACTTTTATGGAATATTTTATTATATTTGTTGGAGGGAAAAGGAATTTGACTTGGGTCAAATCCCTTTATTTGTAAATAATAAATAAATAAATGATTTATTTATCATTTTAAGGATGTGGCTGAGTAATAATCAAATAAATAATGATTTATTTAATTATTTAAGGGTGATTTAGTCATATTTAACAAAGAATATTATTTAAATAAGGTTTAAATAATTATTCTTAGAAAATAATAAGATAAATCATGATTTATCTAATTAATTTCCTTGTTTTGGGTTAAATATCACCAGGAATATTAATTAAACTTTTTTTTAACTAATTATTCCTTGAGGAAAATCAAACAAATATAGATTTATTTAATATTTCCTCATGGGGTTTCCTGTTTAGACCATAAAAAACTTAGTAAAGTTGGTTTGCTAAGTTATTTTTCATAGTGAATGCGATTTTACTTAGGGTAAAATTGGTCTTACATGGTGTACTTGGGTCCATCTAATAACAATGGTTTAGATGACAAAAAAATCGTGTAACAGATTTACCCCCAGCGTGCGAGCAATAGGAGCTAATAGTATGACTGAAGTACGTTGTAAGAACTCAATCACTAGACGTCGAAGGGGAAGTCAAAGAGAGAGGAGTATAAGGTAGACCAAAGTGCTAAAAGAACTAGACCCTGAGGAGGTGAGACTTACAGGTGCGACAAGTCTCTTTTATGAGTGAGTACCTATGCTATAGGCGGCGAGGGAGGCATACCTATGCCCGCCGAGGCAAAGTACAAACAATGAGGAGTCCGGAAAACCATGGGGCGAAATAATAAAGCATATGTTGGCATAGACATGAGCCAGATAAATAACATGATAATGAATCCCACATACATATTGTGCCTGGGATAACAGCCAGGACTTTGTACAATAATATCTGAGTACATGATATATTAATACAACCCAGATGCCCCTGTAAATAGGAAAGGGCTCTGAAAATCTGATTGATATATGCAATCAAGAAGGTGCTGCAAGCAGCTGAGGCTGGTATCATCAAATCTATGGAGCTGCATCGAAGGCTAAAATGAAGAAGTCATCCGGGTGTGTGGGGGGCTACCTGTAGGGCCACCCCCTCATGAGGGTTGTGACATCTCACACACACCCGGGAATCACTAATATCAGCTGCTGCATCACTGAACCATCAAGTATACGGATCTCAATCATGCTGAAAGGAGCTGGAGTTGAGAAACAATTAATTCAAAGGAAAATAAGGAGTCCCTTTGCCTGATCCGGGGCCCAGAACAAAAGTGGAAGGTGGAACCAAGGTACACCGCCCTCTAGACCTATCTTCTGGAATGAATGAGCTAGTGTCAATAGAAGGAGGTCCACCATAGGTGAGGCAATAAGGGATCCTCAACTAAGGCACGAAAGGAAATCGTAGAGCCACTGACAGACTGACACCAATGATGATGATGAAATGGAGGGTACTGAGTAGCGAACAGATGACTTCCCTTGTTAGAACATAAAGGGCATGGACGTCCTAGCAGCAACTGACACAACATCATGAGGGATAGGGGACAGTGGGACTAAAGGCCACAATGTGCGGCATGAGAGAGGGACCAAGCAATGAAGGATGGAGGACTATAGCGAGCTGCAAAGGGACTCGGGATAGGCTCCATGAATGCAATGATGACTCGACACGGATGCTCTAAACAAGGGTGACTCAATGGTGCTACCACACAGAAAAAGGGGTCCAATAGGGACCATAAAAGCATGACTACAAGATGGTAACTCACGACGAAATTCGACACGAGCGTGGACAAGTATAGAGGAAAAAATGTGCCCCCAGTATGAGTGTTGCAAGTGAAGAAATTCGATTTTGAGGAAGGATGAAGTGGCGCTTCTTAGGAAAAATGTGTCTCGATGAAGTATCAAATCACTAAAAACTAAAAAATACGCATTTGAGGGCTCGGTGAGATCTTTCCAACGGTATGGACGGTTTGGTAAACTGAGCTACGGTTAGGTTGCAGCAGGCGAAAGAAAAAATAGGGGTTTCTCTTTTAATAAGGCATTTTCCCTCCAAATTCACTCATTTTCATGTGGAGTTGTGGTGAATGTAGAGAGGAGAGAAGGCCCTAAATCTAAGTAATCGTAGTGGACAAACCGATTGTTGGAATCGAGATCTCCCCTAATGGTAAGAGGCCTAACCCTAGCCTTTTCGCCGGGATTGAAAGTTCAGATTAGGTCACTAGGGCTCAACAATAGACCCCTACCCTTCTTCACGGTCGGGTCACACTTTTTGGGGCAAAAAGTGGGACCTGTGTAGCAGGATTTGGGAAAAAAACTACGACCTGTCCCAGGTTTGGACCTGAAAAGTGCGACCTATCAAGGAGGGGTTTTTCTGTGGTATTTTTTGGTTGAGCACTAGATTTTTATGATGAGATACAATATTTCCTATTTGTGTACTGAAAAATATGATGGTTTTGTGTAGATATGGCAGAGTTATGGATCAACTGGAGAGAGAGAGACCTGGGCGCATTACGGTCGGAGATCCGGGAGGATCAAGGTGTCCACAGTGCTTTGGCCATTTTTGGGGTTCTAAAGTTTGTGGAGAACCCTTTGATGAGAGCTGGGGAGTCCTTATTGGCCCGGATTGTTAGCTATTGGGACTTGGACCATGAGGTCTTTATAGTGTAGGGGCACTAGATCGAGTTGACGGTCCGGGATATATATTTCCTGACTGGTCTCCCACCACTTGGGATGGTAGGGAATACTCAGCCAGTATTACTGCATGGGTGGAACATCATAGAGTTTGTAGAGTTCCATTGTTGGCCAGGTCTCCAAGTCAAGGGGACTCAGATACCCATCTGGGATTTGGAGAGGTTAGAGACCCGTGTTGTGGCCGCAGTGGTGCTGCAGATCCTAGGAAGCCAGGCACTCCATCACATCATAGGGGGACAAATGATGCTTGTGGAGAGAGTTTTGAGTGGGACCTACTATGGGTGGGCCCAGATGATGCTGTCGTCATTGAAATGATAGTTGTCGCTATGTAAGTGGCAAGTGAACCATGACTGTGCATATGGTACAATTTTGTGCTTTTTCTTCTTTGAGAAGATCCCGACACTTCGACCTCGCATATAGCTCCAAGATGGGGGCCCGAAAGAGCCTAGGATGCACCGGTGGGGGCGACTACTGTGCAGAGGAGGAGGTGGAGCAGTTGGACGGGTGTTCCATCCTGATTTCCTTGTTCATTGGTATTAGATGTCGTTGTATATAGATGAATATCCCTATAGTGGGATGAGTTATTGTGGGGACCTGGACCTGCCATTGCCGCTTGGTTGTATATGGGGACCCGATGGTAAGTGAAAAATTGATAATATTTTATGTGCATGTAAAGTTTCTAGAATATTGTATGTGGTACGGATTCTTTTACTTTTGGTATGGAGATACAACACTGGTAAAACCGATTGGGTACATGGGACGACCTGCAGTATCAGGGGCTAGAGGATCTAGTGGATTAAGGGCGCAGCACAATGAGGATGAAACGACCCTTCTGGAGGACATCCGTCATAGATGTGAGAGGCTTCTGACCGGTGTTTCGGAATGCGGCTGGCAAGACTTAGATGACTAGTACATAGAGCCATGTATTGGTTTACCCTTGGAATGGCGAGGGGTCATGTGGCGCATGGCGATGGCCGGATAGGGTATGCATGATCTACGAGCTGTGGGGGAAGAGCCATTAGCTCGAGATTCTCCAGATAGTGACTAGTGTGTAGGGGCAGGTGGTGCCCCCAGTTTTGAGTTTTTGTAACATGCTATGGGCATGTCATATGTATCAGAGTTGATGAACTCTAAAACATTTTATACGACACATACTATGGATATGCATCATTTTGATATTTTTATGTTATTGTCTTGTGTTAAATGCGTGTGTTAAATGCCAATCCAAAATATGGTTTGCAATGCTATCTACATAGTGATTTTGTGCTCTAGGTACATGACTGAAAGTAATGATTTCAAATTCATGCATCAAAATATTCACTCGTAAATATCTTCTGAAAAGGATAGGTTTATGCACATGATAGACACCATTCAATTGCATGACAAGAAGCAAGGAATCTAAACGAACATGAAGGTGGAGGATGCGACGTGAAAGGTACTGCATCATATTCAGCCTGATTATTGGTAGCAGTACGAATGCATACACCGTTCGAAAGAAAAAGCGCATGCAAGGGGGTAAAAATGGCTCAACCTGTCGAGGCTAAATTATGGGAGTAGCGACTTGCACCATCGGTAAAACCTATATAAGGTGTGGACGGGGGTCCCTCTGAAAGGTGCCATAAGACAATAAATGGGAGGATAAAGAACAATGATTGCAACCTGAGCACAAAGTAGAAATCGAACGCACTCTACAAAAGGGAGTGATATGGGTAGGATGTCTACTACCCACATGCTGCCAGGGAGGAGAAGTGTGGGAGCTACCGGAAGCATAGCTTGAGCTCAAGCCATGTAAGTCACCACAGGTACGGATGATGGCATCCTATTTATAGGTGGGAAGGATGAAGTTAGGGGTGGCCATGGCTTCCATGATGTCGTCATCACAAAAGAAGGTGGAATGACAGGGGGAAGAAAGACCACGTGATGCGGCAAAGCTACCTGACACATCATTATGAGAAGAAAGGCTTACATGCGCATCGTCACAGGGGATGATGTAAGAAAAAGAAAATAAAGGAGCCACTGATGTTGAGCCCGGGGTGATCGCTGAAAGGAGGTCAAGCGAAACAATAGGAGAAGATTTAGAGGGAGCTTCTACCGAGGGTCTCAAGGATGATGAAAGCTAGAGGATGGTGGCCGCATGCTCCGTCATCTTGACATCAGGAGGGGGAATTTCAATAGGAGCGGGTAAATCCTTAGTCTGGCCTGCAACATACTGTGCAAGCACAGGAGAAGCGGATTGGTTTTGCTCAATCTCGTACTCCCGAACTACCTCTAAAGAGGCACAGTAATGTGTAAGGCGGGGATAATGATGAGAGTAATGGCCATGGAGATCACACAAAGCACAAGGTTGATTGGTGTGAATAGTCTTGGTGTTCTTGGCTGCAGTCGATGAAGAAGAAGAGGTTTCAGGGACCGTTGACTCAGGGAATGTGACTTTAACCATGGGTTTGATGCGAGACAACTAGGGACAGGTATGGGTGGTGTGACCGACGACATCACACAAAGCACATGGCTTTGGAGGCAGAGGAGGTGCAGGGTCAGTCGGGGCGGCCTTTTCCTTTTAGGCCGTTTTGCGAGATTTGTCCTTCTTACCCGAAGCGGTCGCAATTGGAGGTGGTTCCTGTTGAGGCGGCTGAGGCACTGTGACAAAAAGAGAAGTCAGGGGAACTGGTTGAATCATGGTCAAAGAAAGATAAGGTTTAGGTTGACCTGGCGGCGTAGCGACTGGAGGATCAAGGTACTAGACAGGAATCCCAAGGGTCAAGTTAGGAAGAGAGAGGGTGGCCATGACAGGTGCCGTATAGACTCCTAGTGGGGGAGATAGGAACGGTATCTGACCGGAGGGGTAATGGCCAGGTGGGACGGCTCCTAAATGGTTAAGGCCTAAAGGAGCCATTCTAGGAGGGTAAGGAGGCTCATGAGTACCAGCTGAAGGGCCAAAAGGAGGAGGTCCAGAAGGCTGAATCGAAGGGATAGGAGAAGGCTGCGGAGGGCGAGGAGGCTGCTGACTAGCTCAGGCAGGCCGCTTGAGGGTAGCCTGAGACGATTGCATCATGCAAACATTTGATGAGCTGGGATCAAAGATAGGAGGAGGAAGACCAGGGAAAGTACCAAGCAAGGAGGAATCTTTGTAGACTCCGGGTGAGACACTGGTCAAAGGATCGACGGTTTGCTTATTGGCCACCGAAGAGATAGTGGACTCAGGGGAGGACTGAGACTTCGGTTTGTAATACGTCAACTGGTCAATGGTGACTATATTTCGGTCATGAGGGAATGAGATTTTGTGGTGGACCGTGAAAGGGACTGCAGACATCGCATAAGTGTAGCTACGACCCAATAGAATGTTGTAATCTAAGAGGGAATCTATGACTTCTACATCAATGCAAACAGTCTTGCCCACAAGATTAATAGGACAATTGCGGAATAAGCCAATGGGTTGGGAGGCGTGGCCATCCCACGCTCAGAGAGTGATCATGGAAGTAGCCAACTCAAGTGATCCGAGGTGTTTCCAAACCGAAGCAGACATCACACAGGTGGATGCCCCTTCATCAATAATGCACCGGGAAACGTTGGCATTCCGAATCTTGACTGGGATTTTGAAAGTGACGGAAGCTAGGAAAAGAGGATGTTCTGACCGGTCAACATCAAAGACAATCAATCGATCGTCGGAAGGATCTATAGCACCCATGACAGATAGTAGAGCTTTCCTTTGTGAAGGGCACGACTGGAGGAGTTCCAGCGTTGAAATGGAAGTAGGAGATTGTGCCAGATCATCTACTATGCTATACGAATGGGCAGCTTTGCCAGAAGTAGCATTTTAGCATAGTGGTCCCTTAAGGATCTTGGGATGAACATCAGACCTAGGCTGATGGATTTTCAAGGGGCCATTATTTGTCGAAAGAGGCTCTGTAGAGACTGAAGGAAGCGACTTGGGGACAGACATAGCGGGGGGCTTGTCGTACTTACAGGACCAAGTCAGAGATTGATGTCAATAGTTGGAGGTTCATCAGAGTTCATCATGAGAATCTGGTAATGAGAGGTACTAGATGGGAGAGGTTGAGTGGCCACTTGATCTTCAGGTGGTTGGGTAGCCATGAATCCTTGTTGAGGGAAAGGATCGGTAAGCACAACTGGTTGACTAGGTGTAGGACTGGGAGGAATGGAAGGGACGACTTGCTGTCCTCTCAAAGTTGCTTGAGACTCCCACAGCTACCACATTTGTGGAAAAAGAGGAAAATCATGCGTGTAATGACCATAAACACCACAACAAGAACAAGGCTTGTTCGTGTGAACAGGCATGTCCTGCTTGGGCTGAGTGCCCTATTTTGGTTTGTAGTGTTAGGAGAATTACCTTGATTAGGTCTAGGATTTCCAGGATCAGAATGATTTTGAGTGTCTTTCCTCTTCTTTTTGGAGGGAGGAGGATTAGTCATGCCCTGTTGTGCATACACCTTCCCCTGAGGAGGCGGTGGCTGTTGTTGCTGGGGTTGAGAAGACAAGGGAGGAGGAGGTGCTAATGCTGGAGGAGCTGGAGCACTAGGTTGTGGATATGGATAATAAGAAGGTTGGGTAATAGTGTGGTAAACAGGAGGTTGGGAAAAAAGAGGAGGCATGCCGTATCCTGGATACATGCTACCGAGAGGGGGAAAAGTGCAGGAGGTGCTGGCCCCCCCTGAGGAAAGCCATAGCCCATGGGAGGTTGAGCATACAGATTGGAGAGAGCTCCAACGATACTATCGGCGGTATGAGATGCCCCTGGTGCATTAGCACCACTGGGTTTGGGAAGATCAGGTAGAACAATATAAACATAACCTCACTAAGCATAGATTAGGTCATATTTTAATGCAATTTGGAAAGTGGCTTCTTCGGTTTGAGGAAAGTGCGTTGTGACATCTTTTCCAATAGGTGGCAAAAGATATCTAACGAACTAGTCCATGTAGACACGGTCTTCGAAGGTAGGAGCTCGCCATAGGCTCTTTCTTCTCTACCATTCCTGGACATGATCGAAAAGGCGGGTTGCAGACGATTGACGAAAAGAAGTCAAGAGTTCAGTACCAGTGTTGTAACAAAGGGGAAGCTGGAAGAAAGACAAGAAAGCCCAGGAAATAGTCACAAAGGTGGTATGAGAGGAAGGGGCCTGATCAACATACCACTTAGAATCTTCACCTGTAAGCGTATGTTGGAACAACTGAAGATGGACAGATTCATCGGTAATGGAGTTAGACGAACACCACATGTGGAAAGATCTAACATGATTTGTAGGATATTCTCCAACAAGGCCTTCAAACTTTGGGATGTTGGAAGAGAGCTTCGTCGGCATAGCAGGCCAACTAGCGTCATGGTGTATAGGGTTGTTTATCAACTGGTCGAAGTCGGGGAGGCTAAGGCCTACCATGAAGGGGAGAAAGGGTGCAGCGGGGGTAGTGTCCGTTGCGATCCCACTAGTGGTATTCCCCGCATGAGGGCGGGGGTTACCACCAGCATTAGGTCTTGCACCAGACATGGTGAAGGTGACAGGGGGAGAACTGAAGGCAGAACGAGGAGGAGAACCCAAAGGACTAGGAGAAGAATCAGAGTGTGGACTCGGTGGAGGATTAACTCCAATCCTGCACGGAGAAGTAAGTCTTCCTACCAGAAACTGAGGATGAAGGCCAAGAAGTCTCCAGGATGAACACCTTGGTGGTGCAATGATGACGACACAAAGGAAAAAGAGACCGACAAGGGAAAGGAGGTGTAGGATCAACTGATTGCAATGTTGAAACAAGGGCAGAGAGGTGCAGGATCAATTTATTTCAATGTTTTAGAGTCTTTGCTTGGCGGTGTTAGCCAAGACCTTTTTCGCTTAGGGTGTGTGTGTGAAGTGTGTAAATTTTAATTTTTAAACCCAGATGTTTGTAGAGAAAAATAAAAAAGTGTGTTGTATAGCTGCAAATAACCTGCAAATGATAGTATATAAGCCTGCAAAAACAGAAAATAGAAAGCTAATAATGCAATAATATAAACCCAAGGAGGCGGGCCTCTCAACAACTAGTCTATAGGTGAGTGAAAAAATTAATCAAAACACACTAAAACAGCTAATAGATCTAAGGTCAGAAGGGACAGGGATCTAAAGGACAAAATCTGTTGGAAAGTGGTGCAGAAACAACAACAGATCAGAGCAAAAATTGCTGTAAAAAGAAGTGGAGAAAGGCTATCTCTAGGAGGGAAGTAGAGTGAACCCTAGAGGAAAACCCAAACAAAGCTAAATGAGGAGATTTGGATGGATAACAAGCCGATCTGAAGCGGATTTGAAGGTGAGGTATCAGATCTGAAAAAAATGGTTGAAGACTCTGAAATTTCAGACAAACTGCAACAACAAAAACTATTCCACAAGAAGTGGAGGGTACTGAAGCCCTAGGGGGATAGGTTCCCACTTTTTTTTCACGAGGGGAAAGCTCACGGGAAACCCGGGCGCACTTCCCCAGAATTTCTGGATGGTACGCACGGTAAACGTTTGGCGGACTTTCGGCGCCTGACCCCAAAGGACTCAAGGATCGAACCCGTGACCTCCCTCAACGGAGAGGACCACGTATTGGCTCACTACCACTTGAGCTAACCCTTAGGGCTTATAGGTTCCCACTTAGTTGAGAAAAATAGAAAAATTACAGGTCCGAAACGGGTAGAGATGGAGGTTAGACAACCCTGAATAGAGGCTCAGACAAACCCATAAAACTTTCAGATAAATTCCTGCAAAAATTCTAGGTCATAGTTTTTGACCTGCTTTCAGTAGAGGTCGCACTTTTTGGGCTGTAAGGTGTGCCTTGAGGGTCTAGGTCGTAGGTTTTTGGCAGAAAAATGTGACCTGCACTTCCGGCACTCTCGGCGGCAGACTTCAGAAAAAAATGTCATCTCAGTTGCAGCTGATGTCTGTCACCTGCGCAATAGGTCCGAAAACATGCGGAAGTTAGAATTTTTATCGTTTTAGTGTTTTATAGGTTAAAAAAAACATTAAGAAAAGAGAAAACAAGGGGCCGAAGAGAAATCCTAGGGTTTGAAGTAGCTAGATATGCAAGGATCAGAAAAACGACAGCGGTCGTAATCGTAAACCCGTGTGGAGTCACCAGTTGTTAGTATGAATCTCAATTCCAAGCGTACGAAAAAAGACCACATTAGCTGTGCATAACAACAGCCCTAACAACAAAGATGGTTGTCAATATCTTCAGATTTGTAGTTAGGTGATCAAGATAAATGCTACAAAAATCTAGATCTATGCATTAGAAGACATTAAACAGTAGAAAAACAAGATTTACTCCATGCATCCAATAGACAAGACAAGAATATTTTGAATGAATTTTTGTATTAGGGGCACCTGGGAGGAAAACAAAAGAGGGTGTTCCTAGTTCTCCTCAATGGGATGGGCTCTTGTAAGTCCTCAGCACTTCAGATCTAGAATTCCTCTCTCTTGATGGTGTAGAAAACCCAGACAAAAATGGTAGAAAATTATGACTATGATGGTGGATCAATAGTCATACCAAAAGTATAGATCCAGAGTGATTTTTAGGCAACAAAAGGTGGTAAATGAATGTGAAAACCCTTCTATTTATAACAAAATATTGATTTAGTCTAGATATTGGTGCATAATTAAAATATTATTAACCAAATCAAGATCCAACTTTTATGGAATATTTTATTATATTTGTTGGAGTGAAAAGGAATTTGACTTGGGTTAAATCCCTTTATTTGTAAATAATAAATAAATAAATGATTTATTTATCATTTTAAGGATGTGGTTGAGTAATAATCAAATAAATAATGATTTATTTAATTATTTGAGAGTGGTTTAGTCATATTTAACAAAAAAATATTATTTAAATAAGGTTTAAATAATTATTCTTAGAAAATAATAAGATAAATAATGATTTATCTAATTAATTTCCTTGTTTTGGGTTAAATATAACCAGGAACATTAATTAAACTACTGTTTAACTAATTATTCCTTGAGGAAAATCAAACAAATATAGATTTATTTAATATTTCCTCATGGGGTTTCTGTTTAGACCATAAACAACTTAATAAAGGTGGTTTACTAAGTTTATTTTTCACATAGTGAATGCGATTATACTTGGAGTAAATGGTCTTGGTGTACTTGGGTCCATCTAACATAATGGGTTAGATGACCAAAAAATGGTCATAACAGAATCATCAACATAAAGAACAAGGATGGTGAAGGAATTACCCACCTTCTTAGTGTAGACAGTGTTGTCATAATGACACCTAGAAAATCCATTATCTAAGAGAAATATATCCATTTTGGCATACCAATCCCGAGGAGATTTTTTGAGACCATAGAGAGACTTCCCAAGGCGACAAACAAGGCTGGAGTCTTTTGGATAAATCCAGGAGGTTGTTCCATATAGATTTCTTCATGCAAATCTATATGTAAGAAGCCGGATTTAACATCCATCTGATGGACTTCCCATTTAAAGGAGGCAGCAAGGGAAAGAACAAGGTGGATAGAATTCATTTTGGCAACATGGGAGAAGGTTCGGTATAGTCAATGCCTTCAACTTGAAAAACCTTTTAAGGCAGGCTTATGTCTATCCACTTTTCCATCTGGTCCAAACTTTGTTTTATTTACCCATCTGCATCTGACAAGTTTTCTTCCTTTTAGAAGAGGAACAAGATCCCAAGTATTGTTTGCCAATAAGGAATGATACTCTTCATTCCTAGCTTCATCCCAATATGGATGACCAAAGGCTTTTTCAAAGGTTTCTGGATCAAGTTTTTCTGGAACTTGAGCTAATAAGAGCTCTTCGAGGCCCACGAGAGCGTGTACGTCCATCGATCGAGCGGGGGTCACTTGCAAGAGAACTTGCTGCATCCCGAGTAGAGTGGACCCATCTTGGAAGTGGTGGAGTATAAGGAACAATTTCACGAGATGGAGGAGGACTGTCATCCTCGCTGTCATCATTTGAACTAGAAGGAATGCTATTAAAAATAGAAGAGAGAGAGAGAGGTGGCACATATGCCGAATCAGGCTCGCAGGCCAAAGGTGGCACACCCACTGAACTAGGTTTGCAGGCTGATATATTTTCATCAAAATTTACATCTCTTCTAATGATTATATTTTTGGATTTGGGTTGAAGAATTCTATATCCTTTGACATCTTCAGAATATCCAACAAAAATACATTTTTCACTCTTAGGGTCTAAGGCTTTATGTTTCGCATCTGGAATATGGGCCCAAGCATCACTTCCAAAAACACGAAAGTGACTTACATCTAGTTTGATTGAGCTCCAAGCTTCATGCAGGTTATATTCTTTGAAGCAGCAGTAGGAGTGCGATTTACTATGCAATTTGCACAGTTAATTTCTTCCGCCCAAAAATTGAGACTAAGTCCTTCAGATTGAAGCATACAATTAGCCATTTATTTTAAGGTGTGATTCTTCCTTTCATCTAAACCATTTTGTTGTGGAGTATATGGAACATTATGTTGCATTTAAATGCCATTCTTAGTGTAGAAGTTGATAAATTTTTTGTTAAATATTCTCTGCCATTTTCTGATCTTAAATTGAGAATTTGATGTCTAGATTGTTTCTCAAAAAAGGCCTTAAAGGCCAAGAACATGTTAAAAACTTCACTCTTGAGTTCATTACATCAAGAGGAAACAATCACGCCACACAATATGGCCCGCCCGGGGGTATTAATATACAAAGAAAAGTTATATATGTTTCTCTCATAAAAGAGTTACCGGACAAATGACCCTCCATGATCTTTAAATAGAGATCATGAACCAATCAGGTGCTAAGCCACGAATCAAGTGTCTTTAATACCGAGGTGAGAGATAACCATCGGATCACTACAAATAGTGACTGTTAGATTATAAGTTATAGAAGTACATGGTAAAGAAACACACTTTACCTAACTCTACACTAGACTAAGTTATTATTAACTATTTCCTATGAGTCGGAATATCCTAACATAATTAATACTAGATCTTTCTCCGCTTAATCCCAACCGTGGCAGTGATAATGACAGCTAGTCAGGCCTAACTCGAATGACGCAAAAACTAGAAAAGGAGGGTGGGAATGATGGTTAATTATGGCGATATGATGGTAGACTCCTAGGAGTTTATGAAAAACTCATGTTGGGGTATTACGGGATAGATTTATCCCAAATTATAATTGACATAGGGAATTATTATTAATTATTACGGATACAACGAATGACACTTGCGACTCCCTGACCATAAACAATTGTGGAGGGGTGAAGCAACTCTCGTAACTGAAAGAACTAGAGGAAATTTATTCATGATTGAATTTGACTAGAACAACTGACTTATTGACACAACTGCCAAACTAAAATAAATTTATGACCCTACCTAGAACTACCTATGATTCCCTTATAGATATCAAATCATTTTGATATCGAACTAGTTGATCCATGGAAAGGTTTTAGGCGTGCACTGTTTACCCATCTAGGAAATAGGACTCCATCCAACTATGTGATCTTGACAACTCCTAATTCTTTCACCTTCCCAACTATAGATGGTCCTAACAAATGCATTTTTAGCTTTGTAGGATACTTTCAGAAATTACTGTCGTATAGAAAAACATGCCCTCCAAATGTGAAATATTTTCTCTTCATGTGCTTGTCATGCTTTTTGCCTCTACTTCTTGACATTCTGGTCGAAATATGCTAGAAACCTAGCTTCATCCAGCTCCCATAGCTCTTCCAACCATTTTGGGATTGAATCGTCCTCTGTCATGTGGGTGGCCTGTGCAAAAAAAATGGTTGGGGATAGTAAACTCAGCAGGTATTACGACCTCATGTCCATACAGCCTCACGTTGATACACTAGCTAGAATGTTGTGTACTTGTGTAACCATTTGATGGTAGTATGGTCAGCCCAGAGTGTAGCTGGCACCCATTCCTACCAATATTTTCTATTACCTGAGCATATATTGGTAAGTCCCTTCTCTAATATTTAGATAAAACCCTCCATAGTACCGTTCACTTGAGGGTGATACGAGCTACTCTTATGGTGTTGTATCATAAATTTTTATAGCAATGAAGTTATTGTATCATTAATGAAATGGGACCCCTGGTCACTGGTGAGGCTTCGGGGGCACCCAAATTGAGTGATGATATTCTCGAAGAAGAACTTTGCAGTAGTTTATATTGTGAAATCTTTGACTAGTGTAGATTCATCCCATCTATTAAGGTTCTCTGGGGTGGTGATAATGTATTTGATGTGTGAGTGGAAATATGGTGAGTTAATGGGTCCCACAAAATTTAAAGGTCACTTATCAAAGGCCTATAATTCTCATACTAGTTGTAAATTAATTTTATCCTCGTGTGATGGCTTCCCAACCATTTGACAAACATCAGATCCCTTGACGTACTCCTTTGCATTGCGAAAAATTGTCGGCCACCAGAGTCCCGTTTGTAATACTTTCCTCGTGATGGCTTTCCCACCAACATGCCCACCCACAACTCCTAAGTGAAATTCCCACAATACGTCTTGTCTCTGATGATCAAGAACACACATCTGGAATATCTGATCAAGGCTCAAATTATATAGTTGTCTTGTGATTAACTGATAATCTACAACGCGAACTGCGATGTTCCTTCACTATATTGTTGTGTATTCTTCTAGACATTTACCTATGAAAAGAAACACTACAATATCTTTCAACTAGTCTGGTATGGCTTCAAACTGGAATAGATCTACATTTGATAACTGATATTCTACCAACCCTCTAAATTCACTTGTCTCCAACCAGAATAGGTGATCATGAACTATGTTTAGTGTTCCTGGCTTGAATATTACTTCAAATGTGAACTCCTAGAATAAAAAAATGCATCTACAAATCCTTCATTCAAGTACATGCTTGTTCACTAAGTACTTCAGGCAAGAGTGATCAGTGAAAAATTTGAACCCCCAGGATATAGTGTTGAAACTTTTGAAGTCAATACACCATCACAAGCAATTCACACTCAGTCATGGTATAATTCTTCTCTTTTGTGGACAATGTTATCCTAGCAAAATATATGGGGTGATTAAGATTACCATACCCAAGCTAAGCCAGCATGACTCATAAGGTGATACATGAGGTATACATATGAACATGAAACTTGTTGATCCAATATGGATAAACTAGGATTGGTGCACTTTCCAATTTCTCCTTCAACAAATTGAAAGCATATTTGCATTCACCCAACCACGTGAACCGTTCATCTTTCTTTAATAACTTCTCCAGTGGTGTAGTGATTGAGGCATAGTTGCAGATGAACCTAGTGTAATATCTTGTGTGGTGAAGGGTGGATCTCAGTTGTTTAACACTTTTTGGTGGGGCCATGTTCAATATCACTACAACTTTAGCAGGATTGATGCATACTCCTTCTTTACAGAATATGTGACCTAGGATCATTCTTAAAGGGATAGAAAACATGCACTTTTTCAAGTTTAGGGAGATCTACAACTGTCTATAGCAACCAAACATAACTTAGAGAAAACAATAATGTTTCTTTAATAGAATATAGATGGTATAGTAATCCATGTAAACCTCTAGAAACCTGTGAATATAATCCCTGAAAGTAGATATCACAATTTTTGAGAATACCGTTGACACATTCTTGATGCTAAATGACATGACATGGTATGTGTAAGATCCCAATTCCATGGTGAATGTGGTTTTTTTCTTATCTTCTTCTTGAATCTAGACTTGATGATAACAAGAGAATCCATCTATAAAAGAGTAAGCTTTGTTTCCCGCCACATTTTCTAAAACTTCATCGCTAAAAGGGATGGGGAAAGGATCATGAACACAAGCATTGTTCAGATTCTGATAGTACACATAGATGCGAATTTCATCAACATCCTTTTTATTCTGTATAAAAATTGGGCAGACCCATTCTGCTTCATCAAATAGGAAGATAAGCCCTATTGCCAACATCTTGTCTATTCATTTCTTCACCTTCTATTTAACTCTCGAGTCTAACCGATATGAACGATTTTTTAATGGCTTTGCATATGTTTTAATCACAATATTCATCTCCCCTAATTCTCCCTTAATCACCTTAATTTCTGAAACAAATGAATGGAACAAGTCCTCATATTATCTTAGGGGGTCGAAGATTTCTTTGGTAGTCTACTCATCCCAGTAATCTCCAATCGCTTCCAACTTATGCTTTTCATCAGTGCTACTGTTGTGTTTCCACAAATTCATAGGTAGTTGTCGCGGACCATCGGTCAAAATACTTTCCTCAACACTTTGATCCCCCTCATTTTCCTTGAATGTAAGATGTCACAACTCCTAATAATATTCATCAGGTTCTTGTTATATCTTTCCATAGGCTACAACTTCGTGGAACCCTGATTCATATATATGCTCCAAAGTTTTTTGATCTACAAATCCATATTTAAATTTCCATGCTGTAAGAAAAACTCACTTAATGGCCTATGAAGAATTGGCTATCCCTTCATCATTTTCCTTGAAGGAAAAGTCACTGATGAATTTATTTGCGACACAATCTTAATCGCTGGTTTGTTTCCTTGTTTCTTCTTTCACATACCATGCCTTTGGAAATGTCCCCAGAGTGTGTACAAAGCTATGCACCCACAAGTCCTCTAGAAGTCCTTCCCTGGTCCATATGGCCCTACAATCATGCATGTGTTACTCGGGTTTGGAGCTTCCTCGATAATTAATCAAGTTTTTTGGGTAGTATCCGAAATACCCGAATCTGACTCTCATCATTGTCTTAATATCCTGCCATTCTCTCAGATGGTTGCGGTGATATCCCCACCGCCTTGTTGGTATCACTTGTAAAGCGACATCTAGTAAGGGAACCTTGTGTTCTTCAGAGGCAGTTGTATCAATTTATTTAATAAAATATTTAAAATCGTACCTCAGTAACAACCTAGTTGGTGAAATATATCGTGGCACAACGCCTAGTGTTGATCTCATGTCTACCTTGTTGCCAATTTTCCCATGTAGCCTTAGAGCCAACATCCAAGCTCTGAATAATCCTCTAGTTAATTGATATTTTTGTCGTTATATTGATATAATCTTCCATTCTACGCAATGTCAGTCGGTACAGCTGATCCAACAACTTAGATTCTTCCCTGTCATCTTTTGGCTCCGCAAACATTAGTCCTTGGTATGGGTTTAGAGGCTGGATCACTCTAACTCCCTCCACTTCAAAGGTCATAAATTCCTTCTTCAAATAAATTATCACATAATTCTCAAAATAATAATCTATTCCCAGTAATGATGGATAGGGGTATTTTTCACCCATAATATCTATTACCTAAAAGTCATCATAAGTTTTCACCCCTACTATGTCAATTTATACATCTCATATCCTCCCAATTTGGAGGATACAATATTTATTTTCCATGTGTAGTTGAATTGGATATAATTCCAACTTTGGCATTCTCAAGGCTTCCTAGGTATTCCTCTGTAGGATATTCACATCTGAGCCCAAGTCTAACATTGTGTCCTTGATTTTAAACCCCAAAATATGAACATCAATTTGGAACCTCCTCGCTGTTCTCTTCTTATTTTTGTGCACCCTCCTGGAGTGTAAATTGGGTAAGTGGGAAGAGACAAATCCTTCCTCCTCCACCCCATCCTTTCCAACAAATTTAATAATTTCCTGCAAGTTTTTGAGCATCTAATCATCATTCACAGTCTACAAAAATAGCTTGAAACTATTTTTTTTGGGTCGAGTCTTGATTTTTGATGGGGTTGTGTTCCTAGCTTTTGGAAACCTGGTTGTTCTCTTTCTGGATTACTATTTATAGCCAACTTGTTAAAAATATCCATGGATTATTTGTAATATTTATTTTTTTGTTCTAAGTTGTATGGGCGCTTTGGTGAGGTCAGCTTTATAATTCTTCGCTATTTTGTAGTTCTAAAGTCTGCTCCCGTCTTCTTCCCTCGCTAGGTCACTATATTAATGTTCGAGAGGGGATTTTTCTCTAGTATCCTTGGTTCAACATTGATTCAATTTTCCCCCTTTAGCAATTGCGTTCTTCCCTTATCGAAATCAACTCAAGAAAATATGTTGTCTATTATGTGTTCACCCTACACTGAGAGCACCAAGGTCTTCTAGGCGGCAGGAAATATCTTGTGACATGCCCCTCTTGATCATAGTTGTAGTAATGGATCTAACCTCCGCCTCCTATTCTTACCCCCCCTTGTTCTTCCACCTCCTCATCCTCGAGGAGTCTCATTGATCCGATAGGAATATCGATATAATCAATAAAATAGGGCATCTAGTCCTCTACATTGATCAATATGGTGACTTGGTGAGCCAAAAAATTCATAGAAAGTGTTGTTTGATACATTGGAATATTTCTAAAGAATTGGACAAAGGAAAGGAGATGTCCTTACGTTATTCATATCTCATATTACTTAGTTGGTGTTGAACTCTGCTAGTTCAAAAATGCTTGGAATTGAGTGCACCTTATGTATATACCTTGCATATTAATCTCTACAACTCCAGTGGTGGGAAAATATGTCGATGGCCCCACTGGCACGGAGGGAGTGCTCGAGCCCTAGAGCCTTGGGTACTCAGTGGTGTGATGAACCTCGATATGGCAATTGGTACACTAGACATGCGGTCACACAAGTTGCATTTGTTGTAGATACCTAAAATTCTCTGTAAGATATGAAATCCAGTGTTATATCACTATGATCGAGAGGTCATGTGATGTTTCCCCCGGTACTCATGAGTGTATCCAGCCATAGCCTCAATGTGATTTTATTTCTCTAGAGTGTCTAGAAAAGTATCAATTTTTTGTTGAATCAACATTGTACAGGTAAGTGGCAACAACATTTTAGTGAACCAATACTGTTGATGATTGGGGTTGATTGGGTAGATCAGCTTACCAATCACATCCTTAAACCACTGCATCAACTCCCAAGAATTTTCTCCTTCTCGTTGCTTGATTTTCCATAACTTGAAGAACCCCTGTTGGTTTTTCTGGGGAAACTGAAATTCCTGAAAAAATTCTCCTTTGACCTCATCTACTATTGGATTATGTTGCAGTTCAGACCACTTGATAAACCATCTTAGTGCTCTTTCTCAAAGAGTGATTGGGAATTCAATCGGATTTATGACATCTAGAGTCTGGTAGGCCCTCCAGATGGCTTCGCATAGATACCAATGCTACTTTACATCCTCATCCCCTCTACTAGAGAACTAAGGATACCTGGTGAAGGATACCACCATGTTTTACAGACCTTGCAGGAGGAGTATAAATCCATGTGAACCGGGCCACAATGATTCTTGTAGGTTTGTACTATTGTTACTAGTTATACTGTTAATGTTACCATGTTTGTAGGTAGTGTGCATACTATGAACCTTTATGAATTTGATTAACTTGGAAAAAAATTGATTAGGGTTGTAATAAATTACCAGGGGAAGGTTGGGGGAGGTATTACTTGAGTTGATATGAAGTGAGCCATTACTCATGGGGGACACATCATTATCAGAAAATAACCTTCTCATGGAAAATTTCATATCATCATCCGATCCTTCCTCTGGACCTGTGAAGCCCATTCCATCTGACACTTCCATCTCTTCGGGTGGGGTGGAGCCTTCATTGATTCTTTTCCCTCCTGTCGCTACAAATGTCTTGACCTCTCCTGTTGGACCAACTTCCACTCCAGCACTATCCCCACCACTCTGCAACTTCATATGACTTCTTTCCCTCTCTTGTTCCTCTGGACTTCCTATCACCACTCCTACTTGGTGTATCTCTCTCTATCTTCTATAAATCTCCTGTAGAGCTCTCTCCCTCCATTCTTTAGCTATTTCTCTATACTTTTTGCCCTCAAATATCTGGTTTTTTGGAAGTCATCCACATCCATTTCTTCAATAGTCTCATATCTCCTAGTCAGGTATAATCCCTCCCCTCAAATCCTCCCCCTAACAGGGCTTTACGCTGCCATTGGCGGGTTCTAGAATACCAAAAAGTTCTATTATACCATCATAACCTTAACACAAAATATAATTTACTTCAATAGTACTCCCCGCAACCCCAACTTGAACATGGCATCGCCCTTAGAAAATTAATAATGATCCTCCAAAAAAAACTCAATGATGTACCCCTCTAATGTAGTTTTTTTCCCAGAAATCAAAAAATCGTGTCAGATTTATGTCAAGTTTGTTTAGTGGAATGAGATATGTAGCTTGATTCCATGTATGAGAAGACTAGTTTTGTCCATATTTTCTTTTACTTGTAATCTCTACATCCAATTGTAGAGATATTCTAGGAACTTGAACTATAATATATCGTATTGATCGCTTGCAAGTTACTCATACAAGATTTCTTCCTTGAGCTTCTCCGCACTCCGACAAAAGAGTTGAGCTTGTTGATAAATGAACTAGTCTACTTGATCATGCCACCATATTGCAGCTCGTTCTTAAAGATTCTAGACACTATGTTCCAAATTCCTTTGTAAAATTTCAGGTCCCAACAACAGAACCATTTGTTGGTATAAAATTGATGGCGAGTTTGAGACCCTGGGTTCATACACAGGGGCCAATAAAGGCTCTGCCGTAGTCTAGCGCAACACTGAAATTTTCACCCTATTTGGAAGAATAAGGAATCTCACCCAAGGTATGTCACGAACTTACTTAAATAGGGCTAGAACTTGGTATTAGGAAAACCCCATAAAGGATATCAATGCCCAATAAATTCAGAACTAGAACATTAAGGAGCAATCAATTCAGCTCAAGAATTCAAGAGGAAAGTATAATGCAAATGTAAAATCATAATAATTTTTTTTAAGAGACTACAACAAAACACAAATAGAGACTCTCATATAACCATGTAACTCCTCCTTTCATTAAATTCAATAGTATTACAACCATACATTGGGATCAAAGGCCTTGAAGATAGAAAATAAAGTTACAATAAGAAGCTAATATTTGAGTAGGATGAGACTGAAAAGTGTGAAATCGGTGGCTTCCCTAAAAATATTTCGATGCATTCCTTTGCTTCTTCATTTTTTTATTGTATCATCTTCCTTATTATACCCTGCACTTGATGCTACCTCTCCCTTGAATACTGTGCCTTTCAATTATTTCAGTTTCCTCTATTTCTCGGCTGTGTCTACATCCTCGACTACCAGTGTTCCTTCCATCTCGGTTGCGACTACCCGAGTTGTGATTTCTCTGGTCAGATCTCCACAACTGCTAGTATTTCATGTCCCCTTCTCCTTCTCCAGTTGTCTTCACTGTGTCCTCCAAGGGTTTCCTCTAGTCAAAATATGGTCAATCTTCAAAACGTGTCACCACTTATCTCTCAAAATGAAGAACCCAAAAATAGATGAACTAATCCATGCTGCACATATTATATGATGAAGTGATATCATATGTCTATATGTTTTGACCTATGATGAAATAAATCCATATTATGACTAAAAAAACTCACTAGCAAATTCCAAATCCATATATCTTCGCATGTGGCCATGACAGTTGCCATGTCATATGATTTTCCAAATCCCAATGCCATGGATTTCTACTTCCTGCTCCACCAAGATACAACCCTTGATATAACGTTGAAGCAACACCCTCATGTGATCTTCTAATCCACTGAATTTCCTACCCAATATGCATCTATGAAACCACTTAATCTATCACCATCACCTCAGATATACCTCAACACATATCGGATTGTGCCACACAAATACATTAGTATGTGCCTCACCGATATCTAATACACTCTCTTACGTCCCACCATAAATTGACTTAGATTGTTGACTGTGAAGCAGATATATGGTCTGATGTTGACTAGATATACGAGGGAGTCGGTGAGTTTTCTATACAAGGTTGGTTCAACATCCTCGTCCTTTGATGCATCAATATTCCTCAAATTTTTAATCATAAGCATGTACATAACCCTACAGTCTTGCATCCTGAATCTCTTCAGAATATTTGTAGTATATCTCCTTTGACCAAGGAAGATCTCCACGTCTCTTTTCCATACTTCTAGGCTTAAGAAGTAATGCATCTGTCCCAAATATTTTATGTCAAACTATGCTTCCAGGTTCCTCTTGAAAACCTCTATGAGCCCTGATGATCCTGTTAAAAATATATCACCACATACAAAACTAGGATGAGTGGCTCACCCTCTACGATCATATAGTAAATATTAGAATCTGCATCACTCTTGAAAAATCCCATCTACTGCAAGTAGTTGTCATTCTGACCATACCATTCCCCAGGAGCTTGTTCAATATCATATAGTGCTTTATTGAGTCTGCACACATGTCTTCCTCTCTCATGTGTGTTGAATCCTTATGGTTTTTTGTTGTATACCTCCTCCTCTATCACCCCATTCAAGAATGTTTTCTTAACATCCATCTAGTGAATCTACCATCCCATCTCTCCTGCTAGCGATATTACTAACTAAATGGAGGTGTACCTGGAAACTAGGGAAAATGTCTCCTCATAGTCTATGCCTTCCTTCTTCACGTACCCCTTTTCCATGAATATAGCCTTGTACTTTCCCATTCTACCATTTGCAACATACTTGATCTTATAGATCCACTGAGAGCCCTATATTCATGGACAATAAAATTACAACGGTTTCCAATGTATAGTGACCCAAGTCCTCATTTGATCCTTGTTAAGCAAGATATATTAGAATATACCCTTCAAAGCATAGGCTGAAAGACTCATAATCCTACTAAAATAAACATAAACACCCAAAGATAAATAATTTTTCTCCACACATGGTTGCATATGTTTAAGAGGGAGATCACATCTATTGGATGGATTCCTCAAGTCCAGAACATGTTGAAGAATTCTCCTCGAAGCAGCAAGGATCCAAAGGATAGGTGTCTCACCACTAGCAACCTTGACCTTTCCCATAGGTGTAACCACCCCCCCGCGCCCCCCCCCCCCGCCTAGTGACATAGAACCGAAAGGATAAATGACTAGAAAAAAAAAAGATAAAGCCCCAAGTTTCAAGCCCATCTGCAAAAGAAGTTGTAAAACAGACAAGGGAGCCTTGAAAACCAGTAGATAGGGGGACCCATAAACCTAAAAAAAAACAAATATAAAACTACAAAACCGCCATCGAAGAAGACGATAGGACCCGCAATAACCTAACCATAGAGAAACAACAGAATAGTATTCATGCCCTAGAATTACATAATCATCGAAAATTCACTCCTAGAGGCAATTCAAGAACATTCACAATAGAGAGTCTGTGTATTTGATAATGTTGTTCCATGGCCATCACTATGAGCTCAACATGTCCGCTTTGTTTCTAAGTTGATTGTGACTCGACATGTTTTTTTACACACGTGTCTATATCATCTTTCCTCATTTAAGGATTCATATAAACCCTCTCATCTCTAAAAGGTTGTGATTGTGATATGTTATCGACAAGTTAAAGTGATTGTCTCTTGGAATCACTTGTAGTTATTAAGGTTATTTTTTTTGTTTTCTTATGCAAAATGTGCAATTATGAGGCCTTACAATGGATTTAACATTTTAATATTTTCCCTGGCAATGGATTTATTGAGGTTTTGTTTTAATATATTAAATATATTTTGGGGAAATTATTTATTATGTGTTTGATTGGGGTTTTCTTGCTAACATTACTACTAAGTTTTGGAACTAAAAGGGAAGGGGAATGGGTGGTGATAAAATGTTAGCATCATGTATGTAAAGTTTATTTTTGTAGTTGTCATAGTTGAACACTGAATTATGGTTTTTGGATGTTAAGGTTTATTGCATTGTTTAGTGGTATATTTTTTAGAATCCCACTCTATTGTTTGGATGTATTGGAGTTCACATACTCACTCTATCATTTTTCATTTTTGGATGTCACGCCAACATTTAATTGTTGGTATTCATTCATACCCATCTAGGTGGTATTTTTCTACACTTTATGTTTGTGCTGGAGATCACGTCATCGATTGCTTATTAATTGGAATTTAAACTTGGTATTGATTCATGATGGAGGTTAGCTCATGTATGGATGTATGCTTAAGATGGTGGTTGTAAGTTATACTTGGGAGGATGCTTAAAAGTTTTGTCTTAGACATATAAAAATGATGCTTATTGGCTTTGATTGGGTGCTTACATGATGGATTTATGGTGGGCATTCAATTCTCATGCCTATCATGGGCCTACATTAATATGTGGTTCCAAGGCTTATTGAATTGTTTAGTGGCTTTATGGATGGAATATCTCTTTTTTGTTTTTCTATATTAGAGGTCATACTATCACATTGTTATTTGAATCTTTTGGAGGCCATTATGTTTCTAAAGTGTTTCTTTAATGATCTAATTAGCATTTTTCTATGATCTCTAGTTGTGTTGAAGGTCATGATGTGGCTCCTTTGGTGGTTGGAATTAATATCTGGCATGTAGATGTGGTTTATGCTAACCCATGGCTATTTTCTTTGTTTTTAAAATTTTTTGGAGACTAGGGACAATTCCTCTACTTTTATGTTTGCTTGTATGCTTGGGAGGGTGGTTACTAGTTTCTAGTTTTGAATTTTCCTTCTAGTTTTAGGTGAGGCTTGTGAGATTTTGGCGTCTAGTTGTGTTGAGGGTTGTAAAACTAAGTTCATCTATGAAAATTTCCATTTTCCATGGTTCAAAATTCTTCGGCATGCTTGAGAGGGTGGTTATTATTTCTTCTTGTGAGGATGGTCATTAGCTCTAGTTGGAAATTATTTCTTTATGAGTAGAGGTTAAAAAATAGAGCTGTTGACACCACATGAGATTATAGTCATGTAGCTTGTCCCATGGAGGTCCTTATAGTACTATTTCTAGAAATTATGTTCTAATCCTAAAGGAAACATGCTAATCTTGGTTTTCTTTGAATTTTTCCTTATTGTTAATCTTTGTTTAAAATGGTGGCTAAATATCTGTTAACGTCATTGTAACTCTTTGTAGATATATCAAAACTACAAGGAACTATGCCAAGGTAAAAAAAACCTACTTTAGGCCCAAGTTATCACTTAAGCCAGAGGATGCGTCCTCAAATATAAGAGGCCTACTAACTGTTCACAGTGTCTGAATAACATTCACTAGATTTAATTGATGGAAAAGTAGTGGAATGGGATGAGACTAAGGATGTTAGAGAGCTGGGATAAAATAGTGAAAATAGACAAGAGAGTATATATTGGGCATTGAGTATTGAAATATAGAGCACAAAGTTTATATGAAAAATGTGGGAAAAATTAAGGAAAATAATAACTCAGACATTCAATGAATGTATTTTATATCTGTTACTATAGAATAAACACCATAATAGAATTCTAATGGTTAAATATCAAAACACAACTTCATCATATGAAATCAAGGAAAAAACTAATAGATGTAGAGGGATAATAAAAACAACATGTTCATATTAAAATCTTGGTTTTAATCATAACATTTCCAGGAGAAATGAGGGCAGTTGATCCTCAATTTAGTGTCTTTGGTATTCCATATAATTTAATTAATTCTTATCTTGAAAAATAAACAAAATATATGAAATTTAAATATTCTTAACACATAAAATGGTAAATTAATCTTACCTCTATTTATTCCATACCATGAATCTAAGAGAAATATCTATGGATCTGAGACATTACAAAATGCAGATGCCCGTCAAGATTAAAAAAAGACACAACACTCAGGCTACCAACCTACCCTCTCAATGCCAAAAATATATTGCATTTGTTGATTCCACCATGCTTCTTTGTCTATTTCCAAATATTGAGCTATTATGGTCTAAAATCCCATAAAAGGAAATGCTTCATCATTAGGGTATTGCCTAGTTAGCTATTTGATTAAAATTGAGCAGTTGCTATTGAAAAATAATTATGTTCCTGGTAAGCCATATCTTTCATGTGAAATGTAAAAAATCCTTGAGATAGTTCTTGAATAAATATCGATAAGAGAAAGAAGTTGGTAGACATTTGAGCAAATATGGAAAAGTAAAAATAAATAAAAATAACTGATTTATTGTGTGCTACAACATATACAATGCTTCTTTCTAGATACACATTTATGCTTTTATCCTAAATAAAAGTGTTCATAACTGTCGTATGTTGTGGGTGTTTCCTCTTTGATTCTAGAAGGACTTTCTACTCTATAAGACTAAACACATTTATAGTTGTAGAAATTTTTGTTCTTGTGGTGTTGTGTTCATGTGTTGAAGTTGTGCTTTCAACTTATATCTTGTTTGTGGGGTTTCAATGTTTATTTTTGCATGACTTATTACCCTTATTTCTTGAAATGGAGGTTTGATAGGACCCTACCTCGAAAATAGAAACACAAATCTTGAGACCAAACTCAACACTAGCTCATCATGGAAATTTTTAGAATTACGACATCCTTCTAGCATTAGGGTGTAAAAATGTGAGTTCTCAAGCTCAATCCTTATTACTTATATGGCCTTTGAGGCTCATGGCATTTATCCATCTCATACAAAATATACATTATTTTAATTACTAAATGCATAGTATTCACCCAACCATGTGTTACTCATACCCAATCTTGCATTTTCTCTTAGACCTTGGACTTTTTCAAGGAGCAATAGCTATGTTCTAGACTTTTTGATCAATCGTGTAAATTTTCCATCTCTAAAAGGTTATACTATAACAAGAAAATATCAAAAATAGTCAAATTCAATTATATACAGAAAACCAACAAACAACACCACCTATAAGAAAATATTTTTCATGGGATATGTGTGTCTAAACCAACATGTGAGTATTGTTACGAGAAAAATTATGGGCAAGAGAAAGGTGTTTTTTCTCTTATATGGATAAGAATGTGTGTGTTAATCACGTGTGCACATTTTTAACTTTCACACATTGTTGTTACAATTTATAGATTGAGGAAAAAGGAGAAGGAGTAATGAAAAAAGAAAGAGAGAGAAGGGGGGGGGGGGGGGGGGAGAATATGGAGAGATAGATGGGGGTGGATATAGAGAAACAGGGGGACATGTAGAAATAGAGAGGGTGGGAAGGGGGGAGAGAGAGAGTTGGTGTTGGGGAAAGGAAAAGAGAGGGGGGGGTGGGCGGGTGAATAGGGAAGGGAAAGAGAAATATGGATGGGGAGAGGGGAAGGATATAAATATAAAGGGAAAAGGGAATGAAAACATATGGGAGAGAGAGAGAGAGAGAGAGAGAGAGAGAGAGAGAGAGAGAGAGAGAGAGGATTAGGGAAGGGGAGAAAGAGAGATATTTATGGTGGAAACATTAGGAGAGAGAGCGGGGAGATAGAGAAAATAGAGGGAGGGCCTATGGGAGGGGGGTATATAAGAGGTAGACATAAGGAGAGAGCGGGGCTTAGGGAAGGGGTGAGAGAAAATGAGGGAAAGATGAGAGAGAGATAGAATGGGTTCATGGACCTTGAATATCGGTGATGAGTACATCCACAAAATATTTGTACAAGTAGATCCAGCCAAAGGGATCACTTCCTGTTGGCTCAACCACAAAGCCTAACCTCGAGAGTGTCAAGATTATTGAACCTGTAACCTCTCAATAGCAAAGGTGCTTTAACAATGGGGACTCGACGAATTGAGCTAAACCTCAAGGCTTAGCTCAACCTTATTTATATATTTATACTCATTTTTATTTGGATAATTTTAATTTTTAATTAGTAAGATGCATATTTAAAACTTAATGAATTAAGCTATCCTTATCTTATTTAAAAGACTATTTTCATTAAAAGTATAGGTTTTTAAGTTTTTTAAGTTTTATTTAAATTATTATTTAAAAATATTTTAAATTAATAAAATATTTATAAAATACATAAAATTATTTTTATTTAATTTAATATATCCATGACATAATATAATTTATTTTTATTTATGTCAAATTTATAGGAAAAAAAATTTGTTGAGTTCATTTTACCACACACACACATATATATTTATTTATTTTAAATTAAAAAAAAATAAAAATAAAAAGGGTTTTCTATAATGTTATTGAAATACACTACACTCGGAAGAATGATAAGCAAATAATTTGTGATCTGAAATTTTCAAAGGCAAAGTTAGTGATTGAATTTTTTAAAGCTCGCGAATCTTATCAAAGTTAAAGTTGTGTGGTTAAAAAAAATGTGACGAGAATATGTTTTTGTTTTTTTTGTTAGCAAGTTAGGCTAGTGAGGTTATATCATGGTCATGTACAAGAATAACATTCTAATAGGGCATGAAATTGAACTGGTGACGTTCCTTAATAACACACCTGATCACTATCTATCCAAGTCCCCATGGTCATTGTGATGATAATATTATATTAAATTAAAATTAGTGTTTGGATCATGATTATTAATTTAAGTGAATACAATGAAAATCCTTTGAGGCTAGTTATATATGTAACCTCATGATGATATTATTCTCAAAATTTATTAGATCTTTTACTATTCTCCAAAAAACCTATAGATGTAGACAAATTTACAATGTATATCAGACCCACCATTAAGGAATAGTTGTGAGGGAAGGAATACCATTTCTCATTAGGATTATTGCGTCCAACTTTACAATTTTATTAGCGACATCATTTGCAATAGAATTGTTCATTCTCAAGTCATGAAAGAAGCTAAGAGTACAGAAGATTAGTTTCATATTCCTAATTCGATAATGCTTCACAAATTGCAATTCTTAAAAAAAAGACCCATGGACCAGGTGAAGGATAATCAACTATTAATCTCCCAACACCACCAAATATTTCATATTTGTTTTTTTCCAGAAGAAGCCCTTCTAGTAATCCATGTGTGTTTTCTACATTATTTGCACAATTTCCTAACCCCAAACCCTACTCAATTTAATTTTTTCTATCAAAGTTGGGAATAACCCCTCCTACTCTCATCACCCCACTTACTAAAATTTCTAAAATTTCAAAACACAAAGATTATCTTCACTTTTTTCAGGTTCGAGAGTGATTAATATTTTTTTTTAAATATATTTAAATTTTTAAATAATAAATTAATTAATAAATCTAAAATAAGTTATAACTATTTTAAAATACTATAAAATAAATATTCAGAGAGTAATTTTTTTTTTAAATATATTTGAACTTCTAAATTATTGATTAATTAATAACTATAAAAAATTATAAATATTTTACCATCAATATTGAAAAAAAAGTATAATGTTTATCATAGCAGTACTGAAAATATTCTATATTGATATTAATATTTTTAAATATTATATATATATATATATATATATGGTATGAGCTGAAGGGGTTATTCATAACTTCAATATAAACAAAAGAAAAAATTATTCTTGGGGCCTTGACTATTTAGCAAATAACCCCATTGAAGGGTATGGGTTGCTACAAGGTCTAATGCTGGAAAATCAACAAAAAATGAAAAATTCGTGGTAATGGATGCTTCGTTGATAGTTATCCAACACCTGGTGTGTAGTACATTACCAAAAATGTGCAAGTTAAGAGGTATAATAGAAAATATCCAAGAATTGAAACCATCACTTTCCAAGCTTAGCTTTTATTATGTCAGGAGATTGTTTAATGCTAAAGTAGATTGTCTTGCTAAAGAAGGTGTAAAACCAAAAGAAGGGGTCCTTTTTCACAATGGACACTCATTAATTTTTCTCATCCCTTAACTATGGAATTGTTTGAATTAAAAAATTAAATTGGGGGAGGGTGAGGGCCAAAACAATCATCATGGCTCTCCCTCACAAAATGAATCATGCATAACATAGTATTAATGTTAATTTAATTGGGCTTGAATGCATAAGCATGCATGAAGGATAGAGGAAGTTTGTCAATAGATTTTCACCACCATTCTATCCCTTTTTCATGTGTTCCCAAGTCATTGATAGTGGAGTGATAGGATAGATTTTATTGTGTGGAGAAAGCAATAGGCCCTGTTTGCAGTCATTTGAATTCATGGTGGAAATGATAGATATTAACAGTGATCATTGTGTACCAGTTCTTCGAAATTCTTCGATGTGGCCCTAAGGAGGCAAAGAAGGTGTCATTGTACTAGGGGATATTTAGAAAATATTGGGAAAAGTAACTCTATCCACTCCATTTTCTTGTTTCCTCTACTATTGGCGTATTCAGGAGGTTCATAATTTGATTGTAAACTTTCCAAAATCAATGGTATCATATGGTAGCGATCTCAAAGTCATCATGGAGGTCTCAAGTGCACCAACTAGGCATTTTCTCTCATATATTCTAGGAGATAATTCAAAAAAATTTCATGTAAATTATAATTTCT
The DNA here is from genome assembly GCA_034641835.2 of Pinus albicaulis. Lineage (NCBI taxonomy): Eukaryota > Viridiplantae > Streptophyta > Pinopsida > Pinales > Pinaceae > Pinus > Pinus albicaulis. Next base: position 726,491,713 of record CM076576.1, read on the forward strand.
TTGTTGTACAAGCAACAAAGGCAAGGTTTTTCATGCATGTCTTGCTGGTACTGAGATGGTGTAAAATTTTAATTTGGGAAGTGATGTTATTGAAAATCTTGGGGACAATTTATCCTTAGGGTCAGCCTTTTAAGGCACCCTTGATGTTTTGGATTTGTTCTTGTCTTAGTGATATGAGTTATTTCTTTAGTGAGAGGCATAGGGGCTTACCAACCCTTAGTGTTTCATCGGCCCCTAACAATTGTAAACTTGTCATGAATTTGTAGTGCGGGAATTTTATATACAATATTTTAATATGAATTTATTACAATGAAATTGTTGGAGAAATGAATGGATAACCTAGAGGCAAGCTAATAACTTATGTGTACCAAATTGAACTAGGTATTTTTGGTTGTCCTAAAAACAATGGAATTATTGATGGAAAATATAACTTTCCATAGGAAATTAGAGGATGAGGCAGATGGTCTTTGCTAGAAACTGAAGGATCTATGGGTAGTAATTAAATCCTTATCTCTTCATATCTCCTCCAATCTAGATAAGGAAAATGCAAGCAATGTATTGAAATTAGATTTGACTTTACCTCTTGTAGTAGAGGATAACTATGGAACTTAGTGAGTGGAACTTGCATCAATTTTGCCATGTATTGTAATTTTTGTATGATCTTATTGGTTTTTTGGATATTGTATGTACCTCCAAATACCCAACATATATTAGGAAAGTTAGGAGTCAAGTAAATATTATAGATGGGAGTCTTGATGAGGTTATAAGTATTTCTTATTTAGAATGGAATTTCTATGTCATCACCTAATGTATAGGCTATAATATGGATGCATATTTTTTCTTAACATCAAATTCTCATTACACTTAAAAAAATAAATAAATAAACAATTAACACTTAAAATGTATTTTTTTTAAATAACATTAATATTTTTGTAATTTATTTTTTATATATTTTAATAATGTTGTAATATATACTTAATATTATATTAATAATGTTATATTAGATCATCATTCCAAAGTATTTTGTTGTATTTTTTCCTGTCTCATGAAGTTTGATAGGAGATTCTAATTTTGAAACATACTTTACATAACAATTCATCAAACCGTTACCATTTAATATTTAAATGATTTATATATATTTTGGATTAGGGTTTGTGTAGTGGCCATGGAACTCCCAAGGGATTACGAAATGTGAAATATTTTCATAACTCAATAGAGACACCCGATCTTGGGTGCTTTTCCTTTGACGAGTAAATAAATCAATAGAATTTCTTTAAGTGGTAGTGGCACAAGAGCAAGTGGTGGCAGGTACTATGTATCATTTGACCATAGAGGTTGAGGATGACAATATGACCAAGTTCTAAAAATCCAAAGTGAAATTGGTCAAACCATAGGAAAATTTCAAGCATTTGGAGGAATTTAAGCATGTGGAGCAGCCCTCTATTTTTATGGCTAACCTTAGAATTAATCAATAACTCTTTTTTTCCCTAGATCGCGAGTGGGTACTAGCATGCTTTTTAATTTCAAAGGGTGTTAGTTTGCTTCCAAAGGAGGTTTTGAAGAAACTTGGCCTACCTCAAGATCTTGAAAACCAGAGAAAATATTTTCTGCTACAGAGACTTTCTTGCATCCAAGATGAGTTTTGTATCCCATATCTAGTAAATTTTCAATCTTTGTGAGACCATTCTTGGTGGGCTTATTATATGTTTTGGTCAAAACCTTGTATCCAATATCTTCACTCGTCATCGAAATTTAGGATCGATTGTGAATCCCCTCTGGCAGTATTTGGCTCCTACATGGTAGAAGGAAGCTTCAGGATATGAAATCCCTTAGATATTATGGCATATTCGAAGATGCCTTTATTTATTTAACCTCAATATTAAGAGGTAGAGCCAACTGATGGGGTGCGTCCTTCTCCTTCCAACCTAAATCCTTTAAGGATGCCCTAAGGCTAGGAATTTCACCTCTAAAACCAAAATATCTCTTAGGGCCATCACCCAATGTCAATCAATCAACAATCATGCCATCTCTTGAAGTGAATAACCTTGTAACCAACTTCATGGCTACATATTATTAATGACAAGTGATTATTTGTTATTTTAAGGGTTTTGGGCCATTAGCATATGCTCTTGGGGAATGTTTGCATCAAAATTGGTCTCAGAATACAAAGTTTCATTTTTTCTTAAAAGGATTATTTGTAGTGTTCTTAAAAAATTTAGAGGATTGGTAGAAATATTTTTATCAGTTACCCTGCTTTGGGGTCGTTATGGTCTCTCATTTCAACCATAGTTTCTTGATTTTAATCCCCTTCCCATGATGGATTTGGAAACTCTAGTCCAGGTAAGGATCCGTAACCTGGTCATATATTTGACATAACCTGATATCTTAACTAATGTGGGAAAATTACTAGGTTTCTTCATCAAAATAAACATTAAAACACTTGTGAAAGGAATTCTCACATTTTCTTGCATATGTGTCGAAATGTACCTCAATAAGTGGTTTCTTGGTATAATACTTCTCAAGTGGAGAGGTATGGTTTATTTGAATCAGGTGGATTATGAAAACATTGATTTCCAATTTTGGACTTCTCAATAGCGTGGTCATCTTCATAATTTCTATCATTTTTTGCAAGGGTCTTATCCGCACTCGGATACTAAGAAAAAGAGTCGTGGATGACAAGATCCAAAGGGAATAAAAGGATCCAGGAAGACTTGACAACTCACAAGTAGGAAAAATCATAGTAATAGAAGGAATATACTACCAAATCAACTCCTTTGCACTCAACTCAACCACATGTGGAGCCATCTTATCCCTAAGTAGAGGAGGCCCATCCTTCAACTGAAAATGAAAGGGACTCCGCCATAATTTTGGCTTCATTAATGAGTAGGCATAAACATATCCACGAATCAGATCACTCAAATAGCAAGAAGGAAACAACAAATATACAGAACCTTTGGCAATGGAACTATCTCAAATAAATGTTGTCATTGTCTCATCTACATATGTTCCTCACAACTCCTCGAAATGGATTGGAGTTTGCAAGAGAAGGAAAAAATGAAAAATACATGAACAATCATGGGATCTAATATTGGGAATGTACATAGTAAATGATTTATTATGTACTATGTTCATTTGTGAATAATGTAATATGTTATTTTAAGGTAATACAAATTAACTCACAAACAAATGTAAAAATGCTTTATAATTTGCAAAATTGTTTTTTTTTTAATTAAAATTTTTAATTATTAGAAATAATTATAAGGAAAATTATATTTTTAAGTGAATTTATTTTAGTAATAAAATTATAAATATATTTAAAATGAGTGTAATTGAGGAGGAAAAAGTGAGGAGTTTTTCATCATTGTGTAAGATTTAATTCTAGTGTTGATTGTTGATCTTAGAAACTATGAAACACTTTAAGTTAGTGATAACATCTAAAAAGATTTATCAAAATTATCCAAAATAAATCATTATTGTACATTTTATGAATATTTATAAATAAATAATAATCACATCCAAATATAAATCATTTTCAAATATGATTAATCATTATCCATAATTAAAAATAACACCATATCTAAACAATCAAAATCATAATTAGTACAATTATATAAATTAAATGGCTAGTAAATATCAATAAGCATCAATTTATAATAAAAAATAACACAATTACTTCATAAAACCTCTCATACACACATATTTATTTTTAATTATTATTATTAATTTTAAAAAATAATAATATTAATATATGAAATAGGCACACATAAATCTATGTATCATAATAAAGTAATAATTAAAAAAAATTTGAAATGAAATCTCATACTTATAAATATGACATTGAACAAAGTTACATAGCTAGCATTCATTGCTACTTGGTTTAATAATTCAATTTTGAAATTGGAAAATTAAATTATTTTTTTATGTATACAATTTTTTTATATGTTATTCTGTTGTGCATTCTTGCAAATTACAGTGCCAAAACTTAAGATTCCAAGAAATCGTTCGTTATCTTAACTATGCATATTACATAGTTGGAATCCAAGATATCTCTACCTAATTTTAATCATCTCTTCATTAATAGAAGAAAATTTGTTAATACCAGCATAAAATTTCTTGCTTTCTTTAAGCAGTAAAGCACGATTGCTTATTTTCTTGGAGATGATATGAATGTGAATGAGATTACGAAAGTTTCAATTCCATTATAACTTATGATATTTTTAAAATTTATGCATAATATTTTTATGCAAAAATCACTATGGACATTGATAATTGAATATATCTTTCAAAATTAGGACTATTCTAGTCATTTTCTAACATGAGCATGTGTACGCTATCCAAAAATAAAACACAATTATATATATTTTCCTCCTTTATTGGAGAATAACAACACTATTTTTTACACCAAATTTCTATCGTTTCTAATTATGTTGCACTTTAGTAGAGAATAAGATAATCACTTTCAAAAGTGTTATAGAATCCCAAAATTTATTTTTTTTAAAACAATTTATTAGCATGGGAGTATGATCGATTGACAATTCCTTCACAATGGTCTTCTAGACACAAATTTGATTTTTGTTTTTGAATTCGTACACAACCGTCCTTCACTAAAAACCTACATTTAATTTTATATTCCTTCATATGAGCTGATGTCAACATTTAAGTAGTGTCCAACTTGAGCTCATGTCAACATGAAAACAATTTCTACAATATATAAGGACAATCACATGAATATATCGTTGTGATGACATTTGAATTATGTTAAATCAACTAAATAAAATCTCTCTAAGCACAATTGTCAAGAGCGGTTTTAGATCTAATTACCTTTAAATTTCCTATTAATCCAATTCTCATTTAGCTCTATCAGCTTCTAAATGAAATAACTTATACTTAATCGGTTAAAATAATTACATTAATGTGACAAAATAAAATGCAAATAAAATCACATATACTGTATATCAAATTAAACACATAAAATTGTGAAAGTTGCAAAAATAACGAGATTTTCCAGTTGAACATAAAGCTTGCTGCAATAATTTTGAAAGCCAAGTGAACTTTCCACTTGAACAGAATGATAAAATAGTGATAAAAGTAATTGTGAAAATGGGCTTGAGATTTTCCTTATGTATGAAGTTTTGTTGCTAACAACTATCGTGGTTATAATTGCACGAGTGTCAAAAGTATGTGAATGTGTTATCCATAAAAATTTGTTCATTTTGTAAAATCTAAACAAAAAATAGAGTGAAAGAAGTGAAGAGAAGTAGATAAACCTGTTATCCATAAACATTTGTTCATATTGTAAAATCTAAACAGAAAATAGAGTGAAAGAAGGGAAGAGAAGTAGATAAGAGAACACTACGCATTTGACTAATCCATAAAAATATATACAGTATTTTAACTTAAATTTAAATAAATTTAAAAATATCAAAATTGGAAAATAAAATAAATTTATGTTGGTTAATGCATGGTAAAGAGAATAGGTGGGAAAAAAACAAAAGTTGAGTTAAACCGTTCAACATAATTTTTTTTCATTTACTGACGGAATGGAAACTTTCACTTTACATTTAAAAATAAACATTCATTACGTGAGGTGACTAGACGAGTAATGAGCTCTCCAATCGAATTTTTCAGCATTGAAATTCTCATATAATTTGCTTACAGTGTAAGAAATTCCATCTGGTAATTGGGAAACATCAAGTCCTCTTTTACTTTCATTCAGATTCACTCATGGCGCTCATTAAACACCTGAGAGATCCTCAAAAATCTGAATGAGTGCATGAAGAATTCAAAATTATGAGGATGGAAGCTCAGAATAAACCAACCTTACGGTATAAGTATCATTGGTTCAAACCTTAAACCTCCTTAAAGATATGTTGTGCCAAAAGAAACATGACACCTTTTTTGGGAATACTCCAACTACAAAGCTATATGGATAAAAAGGAAATGCTTCATATTTTGATTTTCAATTTCCCATACTTCAATAAAGATATGTGGAAACTGGTTATGATCAAGTCATATGGATAAAAAAGGAAATGATTACTATTTTTTTTCAATTTATCATACTTTATTATTCAATAAAGTATGTGAAGACTCGTCATGATCCTGTCATAAGCATTCACTAGGTTCTCGAAGGACAGATAAACACAAAAAGTGTCTTACTAGTAGCCACCAACACAGGCTTTTGATTCACTGTTGGAGTGCCTTGCTCTTGTTCTGTAGTTGGACAATGCATCATCGAAGGCAAAAATATATGATCGGCATATTGTTGCTTCCCGAAAATCTGCCAAATCCAGGAGTGATATTTTTTTGGATGCCACAGTCATTCCTATGGCTCCAGCCTTTTTTTGAAGAAAGAGAGGTAGCAGTGAGACCAAAGAAATGGGTTGGAGATGATGATAGTAACAATAGAGTGAGGACGGTCGGTGAGGAGTTTCTAGTGAAAGGCAGAGCGGCAGGTCTTTGTGGATCAAGGGTTCTTCCGCTGGAATTTGTGAGTTGTCACACATTGAAAAGTTATGTATTGGGGTTTCGTAGTGGTGCATCACCTTATGGACAGTTATATTTAGAGAGTGCAAGATGTACTCCATTGTAATGTTTATCACTTTTAATATTTTTCTATGGGAAATTTTCATAGAGGGTTATTTGATATTTCAAATTTCTTAGCAATTCAAGGTAGAAGTAAAGGACCACTGTTGCAAGGGTCTATCAACACTCTATGAGAAATCAAATCCCTCTCAGGCTATGATAACTGTTCAATTTGGATTTTTTGGGATGAATATAATGTCAATAGTTGTTGTTGATGAAGGAATGTGTCACTTTGTGTTGGTTGTTTGTAGACATGCAATTGCAACATGGTGTTAGTGTCATCTTATTTTTTAATCAGCTAGTTATCTCACCGTTACTTTTTTATGCCCTTATGATTTTTCTGTCATTTTCATTTTTAATTATCTAGTTTTCTAACGGAGTTCACTATTAATACCAGGATGCTAGTTGTTAATGTCACAATACTGCTTTATTCTACCGACTACTTCATTAACCTTGTTCTCCATGGAGTTTTGGCCATGATCTCACGAATCTATGTAACTTACTCTTATGGTAAGCCACATCATAAGAAAACTAGGTTTAGACAACTTTAATATAAAATCTATTGTTGTAAAGACAAAAGTCTATGGGATGTCCATTTAGTTACGAATGCAAATGAAAGTGTGTTGTTATATATATATGTGTGTGTGGGGATCATCATTATCTGGATCTCTAACTAAATTTGAGAACAAACAACAACAAGTCAAGTATAGGGGTTTTGATTTAAATATATTTCAAATTTTATAAGTAAATGAGAATAAACAAAAACAAGTCAAGTATACTGATATTTATTTAGAGATATTCCAAATTTTATAATAATGAATTTATATTCTATAGCCTAATACAAATTCCTTCATCTAACATTCTCTTTCAATCATTGTTACACAAAAATACTAAAATAGTAGGAAAAGGTTGTCAATGGTATGTCCCAAATCCAAGTGGTCTCTTGCTTTATGAAAAGATGGTACTTCCTTCCATGTGATCGTGGAGTTTTGGTGGGGTTGCCATCACATGGGTTAATAACTATTAAAAATAGAATGGGTTAACAATTATTAAAATCAAAATATAGATGTATTATGTAGAATATTTTATATGAATCCGATAGAGTGACTAGACTCTCTGACGTTGAATGCCTTAATTTGAAACAGAGTTTTTAACTGTGAGGAATTGGAAAATGGAGAAGGGATGTTTGCACTTCCTTTAATTGCCAGCAATATTCGTCCATCCCTATTCCTTATTCTTACTTCCAAATAGGGATTATCATGACCAGGTTGTACAAAAACAATAGATCAATGGAACTATGGTATAACAACAACGTAATACAAAGTGGGGTACCATAGCATGCTCTATATATAATCTGGGAACAATAAGAAAAGATATTAGAACACATGAAAAATTTAAAATGAAGTACATAGTTAAAACAATAATGGGAACATCATATGATGTAGAATTGGAAATTCTTGATAGCGCTCTTTTAATTGTTATTTAACCACTAACTACAAAAAAAAACCTTAAAGAACAAAGTATAAAAAATTTTAATGGATGCCAAAGGGATGTAACATGTTATAAATACTCTGAAACAATGGAGGATTTCAGAACTTACCTGGCTTATTATTCTTCTGGTCAATTCCACATATATGCAATTGACGTACACTGTGAATGAATTCTTACAAAGTAATTCTTGATAGCGCTCTTTTAATTGTTATTTAACCACTAACTACAAACAAAACCCTTAAACAACAAAGTATGGAAAATTTACTGGATGCTAAAGGGATGTAACATGTTATAAATACTTTGAAACAATGGAGGATTTCAGAACTTACCTGAGGATTACCTGGAGAATTTCAGAACTTATTCTAACAATGGAGGGATTGTAATATTTGTCTAGTGAATGCATATGTGCAATTAGGGATAGAGTGTTTTTCTTCCTTTTTTTTCCTTTAAAATTACATTATTAGCAACATATGCATATATGTGTAACAAAGGAACCAAAGAGAAATATAAACAACATTGGCAAATATTTGCCTTTTCCATTTCTGGTCATTACTTTGGTTCGTTTTTTGGCTCTATAGCAAAGGGGAAATTGCATTAGGAGCTGTTTTTGACATCGATGCAATGGATGCTTGCAAAAGAATATTAATAAATAGTCAAATTTCAATGGCAATAAAAATGGGAAAAAATGATAATAGTTGCAAATGTGGAAAGTGTATGATGTGTTTTATGATTCATTTGCATATATATGGTCGATTATGAGAAATATTGTGTCATGATATGACCAATATGTATCTAGCTTATGAATCGTGTAGTTGTTTCTTATGTTATATTGTATATGGTTAATGAGCTATGTGTGCATATAGGTATTTGTATCAAGAAGGAAATGGAGATTGTGGTTATGCATATAGTTTTTTAGTGATTTTTTTATATTGTTACTTTGACTCAGGTTAAAATTAAAATATCCTACTATGAGTATTAGTTTACCAATAGATATATGGCAAAACCACGTTTTTCAAGAATATCTAGTATATTGGGCAATGTGGCATGCTGCCCTGCATAAACATTAAAAAATTTAATTTTCATTTCATGCAGAATGATATTATCCATCAGCACTTCTACATTGTGTTCTTGAAATTGCATATGTTTAACAATTCTAATGTTTTCTTTGCCACATGTGAGTAATCCATATTTGTTATGGCTTGATATGAAATTGAAGTTTTTGAACTTTTGTTGCAATATGTCTTGTTTCAAATGTGTCTCTTGTAAACAAATAATATCGGTAAACAAATAATATGCGTGACCATTAGATCATACTCATTAAGGAAATTGTTGATATAGGTTTTTATATTGCAAGTGTTTAGAGAGAGAACTTATGTGCATGAATTTCTATGTAAATATTGATAATTGTAATCTATTTCCCATTTTGTAGTTTGTTGTAGACATACATTTAAATTGTTATTTTCTGCTTAATTTTGAAATTTTATTTTTTTAGAGGTTTTAACAGGAATAAGGATTGCATATCTCTAACACAAGGCAAATTTTTATAGACTAATCCATGAGTATGTATTCCATTAGGATCAAATGCAAGGTTGTCTAGTGTGAGCCCTTGTCATATATGGATTGTGTGTGCACGTGCCAATTGAATAAGAAATTGTTTTCGAATTTTGATATAGCCTGTTTTTGTTGGTGTTGTTATTAGTTTTTCTATTCACAATATGGGGATTCAATCTTTGGAAATGCATCGAAGAACTTGATCCATATGACATCAATTTCGTTTGTTTTTTTGTAGGCTTTAATGAGTCTGTCTGCTCCATTAACAAGGTCATCTTGTCAATCGTAATTTCCAGCATATATCTCAACTAACATATTTAAATTTGCAACTATTTTTGAAGGCAACGTTGTTGTATGTAAATGGGTTGGGAAGTCTCCATGGTTTTCTTCTTCTCGATTGGTTACGTTGATGGAAATTTTGTCACCAGGAACAATTGAGAACATTCTCTTATTGTGTAATGTGAAATCTTTATTTTTATAAAAAATATAGGGAAAATTAGGGTCAATAGGTGCAAGTCGAACGCAATTTTTGTTGAAATATGCCAAATAATATTATGTTTGAATGTTTGTTCACATTTTATTCAATACTGAGATGAATTTCTCATTTGTTTGGCACATTGTAATATACAATTCATAGCACTTTACATTTTCTTTCGAGAAGTCCTATGGGATTGGTTGTTTGTTGAGAATAGGTTTTTCAAATATCATGGAACCTTGCATAGGTTGTGCTTGATAGAGATCACCACAAAATAAGATATTAAAATTTCCAAAATATTTTGTTTGGACATGTTTTATGTTTCTCATTCGATCATCACTGAAAAACAAGAAATGACTTCCGATCATGGAAAACTCATCAATAAAAACTAATCTCAATTCTTGGTAAATTTTTCAGAGTGCATCTGATGTTTCATTGTTAAGCAGTGTGGGGGCAGAATTGTTAAAAGTAATAAGAAGTGCATAGTGGACCATTGTACCGCCTTCATTATATGCATCTTTTCCTGTGTAAGCTAGTATCAACCCATTTGGTTTTAAAGGATCAGTTGAATGATGTGCATCAGAAAACCACATGAACATTTTGAATATTGCATTTTTTGTGAATTTTTTTCCAGTTCCGACTCCCCGAGATAGGAATAAATACAATGGTTTGTCCACGTGCATACATTTTTTCATTGCAATGTGTTCGATAATTTCTTTTTCTCTATTGAGCATTCTTCTTAATGTGCGATACTCTACATTTTCTAGGAATAGATTCTCTGAAAAATGGTATATGTATTTAATTTTATTTTCCTTTCATCGTGATGTGAACATTGCAAGTCTATTTCCAAATCATAATTTTCGCTAAGTTTTTCATTGGTTCTTTGTTTCTCCATTGTATCAGTGGGATCTATGGAACTATTTTGGATCTCCTGAATGGAATTTTCTAGATCAACCCATAGTGGGTTTATATTATATGTGAAAAGAGATTGATTTTTTTTTATATTTTTTTTTCATGTAAAATATAAGTGATTTCCCATGATAGCTTTTTTTGTTTCAATGAATTTTCGTTATTTTTGAACGGGACATGTAGCAGAAGTTTTTCCCTGTAATAATTTTCATAGCGAATGTGATTTTTGTAACTGATGAATCGTATTACCTTTGGTTTTTTCCTTTTTGAAATGGGTGTGCCATTTTTGTTGTACATTGAGGAAAATTTGGCAAGGCATATATGCTTAATAACACTTGATCGACCATGATGGAATTACACATTACATTTTCATAGTTGTCATCTTCTTGTTTTAGCACGTTCGATGGTTTTAGGATAAATGTGTCTTCATTCATTGGTTTCATGTTATAAATATACATTCTCGTGAACTATGATTCAATGGAAGAGAAAGTGTTATGTGGTATTCCTGTTGAGTTGACATCTGTTGGAGATAAAGAAAAGCATTGCCCAAGGAACGTATTATTTCAATAGAATTTAGTTTTATATTTTCATGTTCTATTCTTATCCTTTTAAATGCATCTTTCATTGATTTTTCAACTCTTGTCATATAAGAGGTGTAATATGATGCAGTTGCATATGAATTAAGAACAAATTTGGCATCAATATTTGCATTCCACAATTGTGGCATATTATTTGCAAAGTTATTGTTCCAAATGTGAGAGGGTTTTTGTTCCAATAAAATATTTTTTTGTTTCAATGTACTTTTTATTGTTATGATGTAATCAGTTTGGTGAATTGTAATTCATCCCAAAATTGGTCAAAATGATTGTTGTTGTCATATTGTTTCTTTCTAAAGATGCTCTATAAAAAATTTGTTTTTCGTTTAATTTATCATCTACCAAGTCAATTGGTTCAAGAAATATTGTGCTTCTCATGGGTGGCATTGGAAAATTGTATCTACAATGTGAGTTTTTTTATCTTTTACAACTTCTTGTATGGCGGTGTTCATGTATTTTTGCAATTTCTGGATCAAGGTGATCTATCCTACAAGTCAATTATTTTTTAACAAAGTTTTCAATTTCAGAGTTACTATTGACTCCATATATTGGTCAATTTTCTACCCATAAAAATCCATTTTCATGTTCACTTCCTCTATTTTGGAATTCAGTTATGAAGTAGTAATCCAATACCTTTCTCAAGAATGTTTCTTCTTGACATATCATTTTCTTTAAGGCATTAATTCTATTCCTATAATAATGGGTACAAGTAACTCAATTATTTCTTATGAGAAAGTCAATGTTACAGTCTTCTATTGTTTCAATATATATATATATATATATATATATATATATATATATATATATATATATATATATTTACTTTTGTCATGTATTATGGTCAATGTGTTAACCAATGGAGTCCATCTATGTTCAAAACTTGTAAATGTCTCAAAGAAATTCGTTGGGCCTTGTTGAAGTATCATGGAAAATATATTTTTATTTATTTTTTGTAGGAAACCAGGAGAAGTTCTTATGTGCTTGAAATCCATGTAATTGATGGAACTTTTAAGAATGTTCTGAAGGTTTTTTTTTGTATTTATTAACTTCTTTTGTCGGTAAATTTCTTCCTTTTCATTTCCCTTTTCTGATTCTTATTGAAATGAATGCAAGGAATTTTCCAATTATTATTCACAATGTTTCCAATTATTTATTTGTCATGAACGTTGCATATTTGCAGTATATATAGATGGTGATTAATTTTTATCAGCACATTAACTTGTTTCCTGATGATGAACTACACTGGGTAGTTCGAAATGCGTCAGCCCCTCTAATTGATAATGTGATTTTCCGGAAGGTTTTCTTGCAAACTAATATGGATTACAAAATTTTAAACTCTAAAACATAAATTAATTGTGTGGTAAGAGAAATCACCACTATAGTGCATTAACTCCCATTGCACGATTCTTTGGTAGTCAAATATTTCTACAATGTCACTATCACATGGGTCTCCAAAGAAAATGGTTCGGAAGTTCATTTCCTCTGCGTATTTGTCTTTGAAAATTCCAATGGGGTGTCTCTCTTCAGTTGGAGCAAGTTCAATCAACTTGTCTTGCAAATAATGGATGCATTGAGATGTTATGTATCTGTGTACTAATGTTTTAATTGGTGTTTCACTTTTTGAATCACTACTTGTTTCTTTTTTGTCTTAAATTTCACATTTTCAGTTGGAGAATTACAAAGCAGTTGATTATACGATGTTATCCCAATTCCAATTTATGCATATGTTTTCAGCTTTATAAAGGTGTTGTGAACATAGTTCATTCAATGCTTTCATGACATTGTGCACATACATTTTTCCTGTCTGAAATGAATTTTCATATTCAAGTCGTATTTTCAATGCAGCATCAATTGTTGTTTCGTTTTCCATAGATTGTGGCAATGTACGTTAAACGATGTTTGTTTGGACAAGAACATTGATAATTGATCATGTTAAACCCATTTGTGATTGTTTGTGGCCCTTTTGTCTTATTTACCCAAATACAATTCTTAAAGCTACAAGGCGTTCTTCAAACTTTGAGAGTGTGGCTACAATTAGAAATGGTTTGTTTCACCTATTTTTCTTAGATGTAGAAAATTGTGGCAATGTTCCACTTTGAGTGCTCTTTTGCAAACCTTGCATATTACTTTCTTGGGTAGATTTCTATGGTTTATAGATAAATTTACATATATTTGTTCTAAGTGTTTCCCAATCCTCTCCATATTTTTTGGAAATACAATTATTTACATATTGGACATTTCTTCTCTAGTGTGTCTTTTATTTTTTCTAGGTAAATTGTTACAGTATTTTTCTTGGATATGCAATGATGTTGATTCTGCAACTTTTGTTTGCATGAATTTTTGTGTTTTTTTTTTGTAAATGTAACAATTATTTTAATATATGGACATTGATCCTATTGTTTCTGTCTTTTTCCATTAGCATTACACCATTGTGAAGTTTTTCTTCATGCCTATGTGCATTTGTTGACATAGGTCCATGTTGTGTGTGCAAGGAGGTTGTTTCTATTGGAAGCATTTGGCAATGCACATTGTTTCTTTTGATATGTTCACCTATTGAAAAAGGTGCATAATGCGTGTGCAATTGATATATGTCAAATGATACTATGTTGTATGTTTGATTTGAAAATTTATTGTATTGGTAATAATTGACAATGCTCCTACTTACACAAAACCATTCATGTATGTTTACTTTCAATATTATTGTTGCCCATTGTAGGAAAAATGGCCCGCTTTAAACTCCACATTTTTCATATGGAATTTCCATATTAATAAGGTATGCTTGCAATTTGCAACTTTTTTGAGTTTTTATGAAATAATTTGATAGATATTTTTGTAGGCACTGCAATTCATTGGGTGCATTGCATATGATCGAATTGCAGAATGACTGCAAAATATAAAGTCTTAAGGATCCTACACCAAATTCAGGTGCCATCAAATGGAAAAGTGCAAAGAACATGTTATCTTCAAAAATGGATATAAAGTATTCTTTCCTTTATGAAAAACAGGGACTTTTATTCTATCATTCATGATTTTCCAGTAGCTTTCTAGATGTTTATAAGAAGGAGAAAATAATTCATTTCATATTATAATTGATCATGCTATTTTTTTGTACAACAATGGTTCATAGTATTAGTTTCCATTAAGAGGGTCCTCATCATGGAACAATATATTTAGTTTATTTGTTTTTTTTTTGAATTGAAGAGAAAATATTTTTTTTCTTATAATTGACCCGATTCCTATTAATAAATTCAACCGTTTTCTAGTCAGCATATGAAAAATTTGTCTCCCCATAGTTCTCATCCATTCTCAGTAGCACTATTTGAAGCATGAAGATGCATTCTATGAAAACATGTTTTGACATCATGAATTCCATGAAGTTTATACCAGAAGTCAAGTGCTAGTTTGTAAGTGAATGATCTTATTGCTTCTATTTGACCTTGTTCAAGGAATATCAGTAAGTGGTATATTGCACCATTTCGTAATTCAATGGACGTATAACAAAAATGAAATAGGTCTTCAATTACATAAAAAAGAAGTCGCCTAGAGTGTATAAAAATGCTTGAGGTATAAAAATATTTTTGGTGTTCAAGACATCATCAATAGTGGCATCATTGTTGCATTGATGTTTTGATTTTTAATGGTAAACATACAATATTTTAGTCATATTTTTATAGTTGTTTGATATAATTTTTTTCCCAAATTGGCTAGCTAAATGAAATTGTATTATTATTGCAAGATTGGGAAACTTGCAACTGTATAGATAGGTTGTATTTGCAATGGAACAGAATGAGGAACATATTATAATGCAACGTTCAACTAAATTGATGTTGTTACTTCCATGTATTTTCAAGACATCTCTAATAAAGAAGACAAATATTTTGTGATATGAGTTTTTATATGTGGAACTAATAGCTTGTGAAATACATTGAAAGAAGGAGGAAACTTCAAGAAAGGAGAAAAACGACCAATGAATAGACTAAACCTAACATGGTTTCCCTAGTTTATTTTTCTTTGTAATATAATATATATTTTTTGACCTTTTTCATAATAATGAAAAGCATGATATATAACTTTGAAATGGGTAGATGCAAGTTGCGTAGTGAACAGTGAATGTGAATAAGAAATGGATCATAAATTCCAAGTGTT
Organism: Pinus albicaulis; assembly: GCA_034641835.2. Classification (NCBI taxonomy): domain Eukaryota; kingdom Viridiplantae; phylum Streptophyta; class Pinopsida; order Pinales; family Pinaceae; genus Pinus; species Pinus albicaulis. Next base: position 726,507,463 of record CM076576.1, read on the forward strand.
AGGAAAATCATTTCCATACATTACAAGATTATAGGAAATTCAAATTTATTTATGGCATATTTGTTTTCTCTTCTCTTGATCATTGTCGGTTTTATTAGAAAACTATAAATAATATAAATAATTTTTTGACAACAATTATGCGTCAAGGGACGTGGTTCTAATTCCCCTATAACAAGAGTCTGTAATAATATAATTAGACATAAAGTGCATAACATGCAGAATATAGTTTAGTAGTGTCCTCTATGCTATGTGAAACTAATAATAAGGTTTCTTTAAAGTAATTTACTTTAAATATTCATATTGGTCAATGTTTACAATGTTTTTAAATGGAAGTGCAGCATTGAAAGCAAGACAATTGTGGAGAATTTTTCTATTCAAGAACTTGAATGCAAATAATACATAACTTAATTTTAAAAAATATTATAAAAGAGTATGATTACCATTGGAAGGGAAATGAGACAAATTTTCATACTTGTTCTTCTATATGTAAAACAAGAAAGCTAGCTTATCTAGACGGTTGATCCAGTACTAGCTCCAATCAACAGCTTTCATGTTTCTATCTAGCCAAAATCCATCCCAAAACTTAGAAAATGAAATGTAGTTTTTTATATGCAAAATAATAATTAAACTATTAGTTTGATAATGGTGAACATATGACATAATATGATGTATAATATATTTAAAGTGATATTGGTGATTCATTAAGTAACAAATGCCTGCTCCAAATGCAATACAAGAATACTAACGCAATTGCAATTACTTGCACTTTTTGCTTTTTACACCAAGTGAAATTAAAATAAACTCATTGATGACTAATAATGGGTGAATAGATAATAATCATCCATGTAATACTATATATATATATGTTTTTTTTTGGAAATATGCATGATTTTGTATTTATTTCAAAGGAAAATTGCATTAAATGATATATTATTCTTTAAATAGTTAATCAATAAAAAACAAACATTTGTTGATGAAGTTTAATATTTGTTCTATTATTTTAAATGTCTAAGTTCCTTATTTTCATGTTATCATTATTATAAGCTTTTAAAGTTTATTAGAATTATTTAAGCCATCATTATCCATATATTATTTCCACTTGTCTATTTATTTTTAATTATTAATTTCTTGGATATGTATTACTTATTAATTTGCTTATGTTGTGGAATCCCTTTATAGGGTATCTAGGACTATGCACACCCATTAAGATGGTTGATGGTCCTTTTCTATCAAAACTCATTTTACACACCAATGCTATATTTACCCCAATACCACATACTACACAAAGGTTTGTTGCAGAGCCTATACGTGCACCAATAACATGAAGTATTATTTCAATTTGTAAGAAGGCATTTCACCTTCTATAAAACCAAATCATTTTGGAATTTGGTGTATCGTTTTGTCATCTTGTATTAAATAATCCACATATAGATAGAGAAAACAAATTACAATGGAATCTAGAGGTCGATGTAATGTTTAGTCATTTTAGCATTATAATTTGTAAAAATTCTGAATGAATAAAAAATATCCAATTCCAATATTTAATTCCATTCTATTTGTGTTGGTTTTAATTGGTTTTATGTGTTTGCTCCTTTAAAATTTTATCATTCTTTTTATAATGAGATGTTACACAATGCATTTATTGGATTTAAAAAAATAAGAAAATTGTATAGATCGAAGATATGTTAGTACAAAGTATATAAAGAGACACTTTTAGCATACAATAATTTCACAATTTTTTTAGTGACAATACATCATGTATAAAAACTAAAAGAAATATTTAAAAAAACAAGAAACACTATCAAAGTTTAATTTTGATAGCATATTTCGCTGAAAATTTTGCTTTTATTTCCGAAGACCATTCAAGGATAGAACCTAAGCCATTTTACTTGAAAATATGGACATTTAACTGAAACAATAGACTAGGTTATTTGACAATGTATCCAAGTGATTAGTCTTTTAATCTCATGGACAAAGTTCTTACCATATAAAAATACTTACTAAGAGTCGAATTAAACACATGATTTTTTTGTTGAACATCAACAATGACATATCAATTATGTCATTGGTGATTGGGATTAATCCTTATTCTTATTGGAAGTGTTATAAATAAATAAATTATTGTCATATTTATTTTCATCTTTACATGGAGTAAAAACAGGAGGTTTGGTGAATCAAAAAATTCATCATTTAAACTACAAAAATAAAGTTGTTGCATGTTGGCCTTTGACCCTCACTCAACATCCTCTGAGTATGAACATATGTATTGCACCCAATGACACCAACATCTGCAACAACATGATTTGCATATAATCCACCATCGAAAGTGTCCATCACTAGTGTTCTTATCTGCTTTACACCCACAATCTAGTGACTATTAACATCTTCCTCTTTCATGACTTGTTGTAATGACTTTGCTGGTTGCATGACAACAAATTCTCTAATTCCAAATTATTAACAGTTGCATAACATTCCTTGTTAAAAAATCACATTCAAACAAATAGACGAGACCTCACTTCATTACATCATCAAGACAAAGAAAAATTAAACTACCTAAAGAGTTCTCCTCTTTAAAGGATTTCAAGTATCAATTACAATAAGTAATGGGTGAAAATGTGAAGCTGGGTTACACTTTTTGCCCTTTTTTGAGAAAAATTTTTCATTTTTTTGGGTTCTTCAACTTTCTGCAAACTATAACAATTTTTCAGTGTAGAATTTCATTTTGCGGTAAAAATAAAAGTTGTGAGAAATTTTGTTAGCTTTCTATTACTTATTTTTTGAAATTTTTTTATGCAGATTTGATATGTCAACTTAGCGTTTCTTTGAGTGTGTGTTTCTTAACAATCAAAGAATTCATAAGTAGTCATGTTATGTGGCAACGTTGTATTCATTGAAAATTCTTGTTTTTGAAAAACAAAAATGTGTTACAACAATCTAGACAGAGTCTACTTTGGTTTCATCATATTTACAAAGCCAATGGATGCATATCATAATTACTAGAATTTTTTGAACTGGTCTAATACGAAAAACTGCGTATTTTTTATATGTTTCGTGTGGCAACAAATTTCTTAACATACAAGTTATAAACTAAAAATCTAAAAGCTACCCATTACAGTCAACGGACCAATGTAATGCTCCATAATTTTTTAAATTTTTTTACAATGTATTTTGGGAGATACAAAATTTTGATTTCACTGAATCACGATGACCCTCAAAAATTGTTTGCACTCATTTTATTAGAAAAATAATTAAAATTAATAAACGTTTACGAAATTTCATAAAATTTATATTTCCTGAAAGTAGATTCAATTCTGAAAATGCTTGTCTTGGTTCCGACAGTTAATTAACAAGTTTTCATGGAGTTTAATCGGTCCAAAGTTGCAGAACCGTTTTCAGAGCTTGGTTCTAAATGTCAGTGGCGATAGTTGGCCGAACTAATGCATGACAGTTGACAGCCCCATGTTTTCCGTTTATGGGCCTTCTGATTAACGCCTTAATAGTTGGGCCAAAACTTGACATCAAAAGTTCGACCGGTTCGACAGAACTATTGTGTAACTTCGTCGGCGGGAATTTTGTGGAGCCCCCACAAAACACACATTTCATTGTCAATATAAATTGCGCCCATTTTGGAACCCCATCGCACATTTCGCATAATATAAAAAGGGAGTTACGAAAGCTAACTCGACCAACTGAAAGAGTTAAAACATAGACAAACTAAAGATTCTATTTCCTATTGTATCCCTTATCAATTGACCGCGAAGTGAAAATGGGCTCTGGAATTTTACTTTCATCTCTAAAATTCTTCAAGTTTGCACATAGTTTTGATACTATATGTGCTCACATATGGAAGTTCTTTGTATGAGCTTTATGTGCTTTGTACTCTCGCTGAAGTTTCTATAGAGCACTGATATATTTCACTATGAAAAGGGTAGAGGCAAAATCACTACAATGTAGCAATATTCCTAACGCAACCTGTAGTTCCTTTTCACTACAATGGAGAAATATTCCTAATGCAACATGTAGTTCCTCTTCAATATCTTCTTGCTTGTGTTGGTATAGTTGAAAAAGTTTATATTGTCACTTTGTTTTGTAGATAAAAAAATTTACAATTAAAAGTAAATAGCCATTATGTACACACATATTTAGAATGTTATTCATTGTATAGTTAGCGTCCAAGAAAAAAAAGAATATTGCGACATGATAGTAGAAACTCGTAGAATTTCATTTTAAAAAAATGGCTCAGGTAACTGTGTTAACATTTTACTAAATACTTAGCATGTATTATCTATTCCAACTATATAACATCCCATTTATCAGTGTGATTGTAAACAAATTTTCAAATGGATGGAAAAGAATGAAACCTTAATTTAAAGAAATAAATATGGTTGTTTCAAATGTGTTAGTTCATACTTTGTAAAATTTTGTCAAGTTTTTTGTAATATACATCATCCAAATACCTTTAAAATTTTCAAGTTATTAATTTTATATATGCATTCAAAAAGTAGTTTTAAACAATGAATAATTATTGCACAAAATACTACTAATGGTATTATTGCTTATCAACAAAATTGGGTGGCAAGATCATCATAGTTGCATTAAACCAATATTATGTATATTTCAATTATTTGGTTGAGTGCATCAAGCATATGGATTACTTTGCACATCAATATCAAACCAAAAGAGATTTGATTTCTCTGGACACTTAGCAGTTCTTCAATATATATATAATTGAGAAAACCATGTGTATTCTACTATTATTGTTATTATTATTATTTGACAAGATATGATATTACAACATCTCTTCTATACTATATTGATACAACTAAAAATAATACAAAAATGTAAAACAATTTTAAGACACAATAATTTAAATTGTATTACAATTATATCTAAGTTAACATTATATAACATGTGATCACATGCCAAATGTAACAAATATCCAAAATTTAAAATCATTCAATAAAATTAAATGTAGTTCAACTATCCAAAATGTAAAACATGTCCAAAATTTATATCATGAACAATAAAAGTAAATATAACAATATCAAGTCTTACAAGTATCAAGTTATATAGATAAGTAAATATGACACATGTTTAAGTTATAAAAAGACTAGATCAAATAAAATGTTGCATGTGCATCAATCAAATAGAGAATTTGGCTGTAATGTATTTTCCAGAAACCTCCTTGTGCTATCATCTGAAGAATGGGGAACCTAAACAATGTGTAAACATTGAAATTTAATGTTTTAAAATTGAATGAGAATGTATAACTTCATAAAAAAATTTGAAAAAAAAAATCATGCAATACCTCATGTAGTTCCCCCTCCATTGTCTCGTGTTGGCCCTAATTTCATATACATATATATGTACACATGTATAAGAAATTTATATTATATGTATTAAAATTAAAATTTAATGTTTTAAAATTGAATGAGAATGTAGAACTTCAATGAAACAAACTAAATGAAACAAAAATGAAAATTTCATGAAATACCTCATGTAGTTTCCCCTCCATTGTCTCGTGTTAGCCCCGCATCAATGCATCCTCCATGATAAATTGTAAAATATACATATACAAGTGTATATATATATATTAAAAAAATTTAAATGAAAATTCATAAACTAATGCAATAATATTAAAAAATGTTAGACAACTTCTTGTTCAAATTGTTTGGATGTTCCTATTTCCATCATACATTTCGTCGTTAAAGTCCTTGGAGAACGGAAATCATCTCCACAAACCTAAAATTCAAAAATTTTAAAACTGTAAAATAACTCAAGATCTAGATCTCATTTTCTAATGAAACTTTCACTTCAATTTGTAATTTTGAAACATAAGTGAAAAATTGAATAGTTGTGACAGTGAATTTGGCACATATCCCACTAGAAAATTTGGTAGAATTTCTGACAGCCAATTCGTCGCTATTCCGACACATAGTCGTCGCAAGAGCGACAGTTCGAGGGCAGGCAAAACGTGATTTGCCATACCGTCGCAGTTCCGACGCACTTAAAAAGTGTCGCACTATCGACACTTTTTCCGTCGCTTCCAAACAAGCATCGCTCTTCCGACGTTTCCGAATCACAAGGCTCCAACCTTGTAACCGCCGCACTTCGACGAAATGGTACCCGATTACTGACGCCGTTTCTGTTCGACGCTTAGAACGGTCGCGAATTCGACGCTAATGTGGTCCGACGTTTGGACGCGTCAGCTTCTTCCGACGCTTGTAACCGTGCCGCACTGACGAAATGTGGTCCGACGCTTTGAACGCCGCTTCTCCGACGCTTGTAAAATCACAATTCCATGAAATGGGAACCGACGCTTTTGAACGCCACTCGTCCGACGCTTTTATGTCAGTTTTACGAGCGTTTTTAAGCTATCCCACTGACGCTTACAAGGAATCTGGCAGATAACGACTAAGTGGTTCAATTTTTTTTAAAAAAAAAAGAAAGTTTAAAAGAGGAAAAAGGTTGTTTTGAATATATTATATGAAGTAAAACAGTCCATGAAGTCATTACATTTTCACATCTGAAGATTGGAACCCAAATATCCATCTAGAAAAGTGGAAGTCCCACCCCAGACAATGATAGAAAAATACCCCATGTCACATACATGGACTTGATATAAAACCCAGTAACGATCCACATGGAGATTATCGACAATCTGAGAAAGCATCCAAATATGCCCGAGGCATCTATAAGAAAGTGAAATAGCAGTATGTAGAATAGTAAAGCAACAGATAGAGTACCGACGTCCATTGTTCCAAATAAAAATTAAAGTACCTAAAATCCTTGAACAGAGAAAAACGCTAATCATGTGAGGAGTGTGATATGTCCAAAATATAAAAAGACCATCAGACCATATCAATAAACCAGCATCGCTAGTTTTGAAGGCAGAGTGATAAACATTAATCATTTTTTTTTCACAAGAGAAAAAACGTTGTTTTAAATATATTATATGAAGTAAAACATTCCATGAAGTCATTACATTTTCACATCTGAATATTGGAACCCAAATATCCATCCAGAAAAGTGGAAGTCCCACCCCAAACAGTGATAGAAAAATACCCCATGTCACATACAGGGACTTGATATAAAACCCAGTAACGGTCCACATGGAGATTATCGACAAATATGAGAAAGCATCCAAATATGCCCGAGGCATCTATAAGAAAGTGAAATAGAAGTATGTAGAATAGTAAAACAACAGATAGAGTACCGACGTCCATTGTTCCAAATACAAATGAAAGTACCCAAAATCCTTGAACAAAGAAAAATGCTAATCATGTGAGGAGTGTGATATGTCCAAAATATAAAAGACCATCAGACCATATCAATAAACCAGCATCACTAGTTTTGAAGGTAGAGTGATAAATATTAATCATTTTTTTTTCACAAGATAAAAAACGTTCTTTTGAATATATTATATGAAGTAAAACAGTCCATGAAGTTATTGCATTTTCACATCTGAAGATTGGAACCCAAATATCCATCCAGAAAAGTGGAAGTCCCACCCCAGACAGTGATAGAAAAATACCCCATGTCACATACAGGGACTTGATATAAAACCCAATAACGGTCCACATGGAGATTATCGACAAATCTGAGAAAGCATCCAAATATGCCCGAGGCATCTATAAGAAAGTGAAATAGCAGTATGTAGAATAGTAAAACAACAGATAGAGTACTGACGTCCATTGTTCCAAATACAAATTAAAGTACCCAAAATCCTTGAACAGAGAAAAACGCTAATCATGTGAGTGATATGTCCAAAATATAAAAAGACCATCAGACCATATCAATAAACCAGCAACATAGACCAGCATCGCTAGTTTTGAAGGCAGAGTGATAAACATTAATCATTTTTTTTCCACAAGAGAAAAAACGTTGTTTTGAATATATTATATGAAGTAAAACAGTCCATGAAGTCATTACATTTTCACATCTGAAGATTGGAACCCAAATATCCATCCAGAAAAGTGGAAGTCCCACCCTTGACAATGATAGAAAAATACCCCATGTCACATACAGGGACATGATATAAAACCCAGTAATGGTCCACATGGAGATTATCGACAATCTGAGAAAGCATCCAAATATGCCCGAGGCATCTATAAGAAAGTGAAATAGCAGTATGCAGAATAGTAAAGCAACAGATAGAGTACCGACGTCCATTGTTCCAAATACAAATTAAAGTACCCAAAATCCTTGAACAGAGAAAAACGCTAATCATGTGAGGAGTGTGATATGTCCAAAATATAAAAAGACCATCAGACCATATCAATAAACCAGCATCGCTAGTTTTGAAGGCATAGTGATAACCTGTCAACACATAAAATAGTATCATAAAGCGGATACAGGAAATGTGCAGAGACATGTACTGTTGATATACACCTCACACAAAAAGCATCCATGATAGAGAAAAAATATGTATAAACCCAGGGTCGATTGTATGTTCTGGCTCGCTTGTTCTCGGAAATAAAAACCATCTGCAGAAACCCAGGCTCGCTTGTAAGATCAGGCTTGCTTGATTCCAAAATTGGTAACCATCTGTTGCATCCGAGATGTAAGGTTCAAGCTCGCTTGTTTCCATTAGTAGCCCGCTACAGCATCCACCCTGTTCATAGCAAAAAGGTTCCTGTAGATATACAGAGAAAGAGTATAATACGTAGACCATATAAACATGGCTCTGTATTTCAAAAAACAGGTTTAAAATAGAAACAGGGCAACATTTTTTTTTCTAAGTAAATTTAATCTATTAACAGTGGGAATAAAATTACGCCGAAGTCAAAATCATTGCCCAAACTCATGGAAAATTTGTCATCAAAAAATCAAAAAATTAAGAAGACTTCCCTCATACGGGGAAACCAGTCTTGAACATTTAATTTACAGAATTCAAAAATATTGCAAAGGTCGAGCACAGTAAAATAATCTAAAAGCAGCCCAATTAAGTGGGCAGCGAAGCAAGAAAAACAAATTAACCAAACTACTCCTCTGGCTCCTCGACGATTCGACACCATCCTTTGGAAGGTCCAGGATCGCTAGGTGCTACCTCCACATTCATGCCACAGCTCCCCTCCTGAAGGCCCGAATGCTGGCCGGCTTTTTCCAAGCTCAGACCCACCAGACGGGTGCATTCTTCCTCCATTTGGGCTTCCTCGCAGAAAACCACAGTGACTGAAGCTGTGATTCGTGGGCGGTTGAGAGAGAAATTAAAGGAAAATTGCGCAGTGCGCGTTGTGGGAGAAGGTGAACTAGCGGTGGGGAAACGAGGAGCAGGGGAATCCATATGGTGGCCAGATCCTACAACCCGACCCTGCCCACTCCTAGTATTTGGATAGCGACCTGCGTAATAATCACTAGACTGGCCGGAAGATGACTCGATTGAGGGGCTGGAGGGAGCATGCAGGGGTTTCCCTCTAGTGCTCCCCCTGTGGAAACACACCCTTTGACACTGGCAAGGCATGGATGCAGTCTCACAAGCAGTGGGCACAAGAGGAGACGGAGAAGCAGAATTCCAAGAAACAGAGGAAGACATACACACACGAGACCGAGAGAAATGCAGATATGCAGCAAGTTCTAAGTAGCAGTTCAGCTGGCCACTTCTCCTTCTCATCACTGTGAGCAGGCAGTGTAACCCAGCAACCGGCTCGTCTGAAAAACATAGCGAAACGCCATTTTATCGACCCGACTGCAATGCAATCCAAGGACGCCCATCATAATTAATCTCTAATCATTAATGAGAGCTGAAGGTCGGATCATATTGGAGCATGCGGAATCGCTAACAGGAGTGGAGGTCCGATCTTGAACAGTGTTAAAACTTAATTAATGTGGATTTCATGTGAAAACCTTGGAACTTAATTGAACAGAGTTAAAACTTAATGTGATTGATATGAAATCACCACATACATGTCCCATCGCCTTAAACGCCATCGAATGCACCTGCAGCCGGGAGTAGGGCAAGTTTTGATTGAGGACACGTGGCAGAAATTGATTGGAGAAGATCTTTGTTTGGGCCGCTCACGCAATGGAAATCCTGACCCGAAAAATATTAGGGCGAATTTGATAAGAAATTCGCGTCACAACTCTCCCTCCGTACGCCAGCCCAACTTCGAACCCGAAAAAAATTAGGGCGGAATTCATTTGGTTTTCGCATCACAAAATTGGCCGACATCAGCAGGCTATTTTGGAACGCGAATTTGGTTTGAATTATGGTTTATCGCCATTTGAATTCTGGCGGGCTTGACTTAAGAACAATTTTGTTTGATCCCATCTTATAAAATTTGTGTTGGTTTTCTTTGATAATACACATATTTATAATAAATCATGGGAATACCACACTAAACATGTGGAAAAGTTATATAAATTATTGAGAACAATTATTTTTATGTAAAAATATCCAAATGTTCTTTTGGGAAATAAGAATTCAAGTATTTGGTTCATATTGTTTTAAAGGAAGGAGTGAAGTTGGAGCCTCAAAAGATGCAAGTTATTACAAAATGACCTATTCCTAAGAAAATCAAGGTTCTTAGAATATTTTTTAGACTTACATGATATTATTGATATTTTGTTAAGAATTATGCATGCATTTCAAGTCCACTCACATATCTCTTGAATAAAATATCATTTATATGGAATGATGAGGCTACTTTGGCATTCTCTCTTTCAATGGATGCCATGTCTTCTACACCAACATCGGTTGCACCTACTTTTGGTAAAACATTCATAGTAGAGTGTGAGGCACTAGGACAAGGAATTTACTTAACATTAACACAATAAGGGATATCATTGGCTTTTAAAAGCAAGGAATTCAAAGAAAATATTTGGTGAAATCTACGTATGAAAAATAAATGGAAGCAATATTACATGCAATAAAAAATGGGGATAGTATATCACTGGGAGGTACTTTAAATTCAAGATATACCATGATAGCATAAAGTATTTTTTAAAGCTATGGATTTCATTGGAAGATTAACAAAAATGAGGAGAAAAAATGCAAAGTTTTAATTTTGAGATAATCTGCAAAATGGGTAAGGAAAATTTAGTACATGATGCTCTTTCTAAAATAAGAGGCCTAAAATTTATATCTAATTACATTTTCTATTCCTAGGTGGCTAGAAGAAGCTTGCCATAATGGAAAAATGACAATAGTACTAAACAAAAACTAAAATTTATAAAGGATGGGATGAACTCTATGGAGCATTGGGAGTGAAAGAGATATAATTTGGTGCAAATGTAGAATATTTTTATGCACACAAGCATATTTGAATAAAAAAATATTAAGGAAGTATCTCTGATGGTAGGATGCAGGGTTCCTTAAAACATCTCAAAGGATCAAAAAATATATTTTTGGAAGGAATGAAGAAAGATATTCAAAATTTTGTAAGAGAAGGTCAGGTTTGCATAATAAATAAAAGAGAGATAGTAAAATCTCTAAGGTTACTTAACCATTCCACATACATATTCAAAGACTATAAGATATATCAATAGACTTTATTATAGGGTTACTGAAATATAAAGGTAATTATTACATTTTTGTGGTCATTTATATAGACAAATTTTGTAGATTTTTTTTGTAGAGCTCAAAGTACAGAAACAACAAGCCAAGTGGCAGAAGTGTCCGTGAAAGAAATTCATAGTCTTCATGGTTTTCCTAAAGTAATAGTAACAAGAAACTTTTGGAAATAATTATTTAATATGTGTGGAGAAACACTAGTTGCCATGAGTTCTACATATCAAACACAATCAAATGGTCAAACAAAAATAGTTAACAAATGTTTTTAAGGTTATCTACAATGTTACTCTTTAGAAAATAAATCTTAATGGATGAAGTGGGTTCGTCAAGGAAGAATGGTAATATGATACTACCTATCACACATCTACTAAAATTTCCCCATTTAAGGCCCTTTATGGATATCCAACTCCTAGTATCTCATACTTTTTGCAAGATAAGTCAAAAGTATAGGAAACAGAGTCACATATGGAAAATACTAAAGAAAATTTGAAAATTATTATGGAAAACCTTCAAATGACATGAAACATGATAAAACAACAAGGGGAACAACATTGAAGTGAAAGATAATTTGAGGAGGGTAATTGGGTATTTTTTATATTATAGCATTATAAGCAATCTTCATTCAAGAAAAGGAAGAATAAAGAATTAGCTCAAAAATGTTATGGTCCTAAATAATTATTCATAGGATTGCACAAGTGGTATAGAAGTTATATTTTCCTTCTTCTCGCATTCATAAGGTTTTTCATGTATCTTTCCTAAAAAAGGTTTTGGGAAAAAATATGCCAATGTAAATAGAACTTCCAAAATTAGATGAAGAATGAAAGTTGATTCTTGAACCACAAAAAGTTATAGATAAACATTATGTATCTCTTTGACATATAACCATTATGAAGTACCTAATCAAGTGGACGAATATTCCTCTAGAAGAAGGTACATGGTAAAATGATAAATTCGTGATGAAATACCCACGGCTAAAGGGTTCGTTTGAATTTTTGACAAAGGTTTTGTTATATGTTTAATATAACGCGCGGCAGAATAGTTTTATTGTTTGTTAAGGTCCCACACAGTGATCAAATTTGAAGGGCAAGTCCAAATTTCAATTAGAAGCGCATATATCTATGTTGCCCTTCCATAATGAAAAGCTTTAAAAAAAAAACTTTTCAATTGACCACAATAAATTATTTTTACATTTCATTTTCAGAAAGACAAAACCATCAATCTTTATATTAATAAAAGACTATTACATATACAACAATGAAGAAGGCTCCATCTTTCATTGCTTAAATATATCATTGGAAATGTCAACATAAGTCTTGAAGACACTATTATAAGAATTTGGATACATACCACCGGGATATAGGAGATTCTTATGTGTCAGATTGTGTAATGCAATTTTGACTTTGTCTCACAAGGAGCAGCAACATAGAGGTCTAGATTTTTCTTATAGAATTTTTTTATTATTATTTGAAACTTTGTTTATAGATATGAAGACAACAATGAAATTATGTGCATGGTGGAAAATTAGTCAAGCTCATGATGCCAAACCATGATGATGTAAGTTTGGAATTTAACATTTTTACATGTTAAAGACAAATAGTCAAAATCACTGACAACTTAGTATGCCATAATTAATAATCATTCCTTGTTCACTTTTGTTAATAGGTTTATGTCACACGATGATCTCTCTTCTCTAGCATTTACTTGTATTGAAGATCACTATTCTAGGAATAAGGAGTTATTTTCTCCAAAAATAACACTAGCCAAACATTGACAATGCATCAAGGATATCTTTCTATGCTTCATAAGTACATATGTTCTACTTCTAAATCATGTCTTGGAAGTGGTTGTTTTGCTGGAAATTATTCACCAGTTGGTTTCATACCAAAATCTTTTTCACATTTTCAGCATCCAATACATGAAAAAGATAATGGTTTAAAACAACATAAATATTTGAAATTTTGCAAGAATTGTCTGGCACACTTTGAATATGAATTTTGAAGTCAAGTGCATGATGCTGTATAGGATCAAGTGTCATTTTGAATACCAAATGTTTCACAAGAAACTTCTCAACATGCTACCATGTAGTAAGGATTAAATGACAATATTGCATCAACTATTTCCATAATAAAAGTGCACCTCAGCCATAAGACTAAACAACTACAAATGTTGTAGATCTAACAAGACCACACAATCAAATGTATTCCACAAGGCCAATATTGTATGAAAAATGAAAAGGAGTTTGCAACGAAAAATACCTTAGGCAACTAATTCAATTAGATACACCAAACCATCAGCAAAAAGGAAAACCAGCCTACTCAAAAGGCAAGTGTTTACCTCCTTTGAAAAAATTTTGAGTTCCGAAACAAGGGCCTTTATTGTCTTGTCAATGCCCCTAGTAATTTGAATGGGGTTTGCACCTGCTGCAACAACCTAATAAAAAAGGTTTCATTTCAAATTATTTTCCACAAATTTAAGATACAACCATTGTTAGTTTTGTATTTCCTAACAAGCTCATAAATTTTGACAAAAGAAACAAAATTTTTTAATACATGATAGCAATTTTTTCACTCAAAAACTATCTTAGACTCAATAAGCCCAACCCAAAACTAAAAAATGAAACACCAGAAGACCCTACAAAAATGAATAGATGATCTTAATCCAGTACTATCGACAAAATGTTACCTTTACACCCTCACTTATTAAACCCTGTGTTGTTGAATTTTAACTTCAACTGCTGTAGCAGAAGGATGGATGCAGCAGCAACATTTTTTTTTGGAGGTTGCTTGCACGCCATCCAGAAATTTAATTCAACATTTAAAATTCCTGCAAGTTTTCTTTGTAGATGGCCGCAGCCATATTTCTGTATAGGATTGTATTTAAACACAACAACCAACATTAACGCAATTCACCAACCAGAAATTAAACAAACATAAATTTACCTCCCAGTTTTGTAAATTCAAAAGGAGGACACGTGGAGCATTAATATTGGATCGCATGAAATTGAAGGGAATCTGAAAACCTGAAAACCGGACCCAAATTTTTTATGAGGCACATTAGATTGAGAATTCACGTTACAAATTAGGCAGACGTCAGCATCCCATTTTGGAACGCGAATTTGGTTTGAAATTCAATCTATTCAGACTTTTGAAGTCTGACGGAAAGGGTTCTTTAATGTTTTGGTAATTTAATTTTATGTATGCTTTAATATATACATATGTTTTAAACATATGTTATAAATATATCATATGCGAAATGAAAGGTGGGCCATAGAATTTAGTTTTAATTTTATTTTTTTTAAAAGAGGGTTTATTATAATATGTTTTATATATTATGGCATATAAAAATAAAAAGGACAAAAAAGCTTGGTAGTATTTTTTATAGACAGTACTTAAATTTTTTATTACACAGCAATGTGTAAAAAGTGAAAGACCGAGTGTAACTTTTTAAGTGTGTATGCACAGCAGTGCGAAAGTGAAAAACACAACAGAGTGTTTTAGAGACAGAGTATGTTTGTTTTGAATAGACAGTGAGTTGGTTTTATGCACTGCGTTTTGTAGCAGTCATAATTTTGTAATCCCTCTCAGTGAGGAAGTAGTGTAATAGTTTTTTTTTGAGTTATTGAAGGGAATAGCAGTTTGTTTTCAAAGTATTGAAACTCTGTCTCCTGTCAAAGAAATTTTTATTTTCTCTGTGTTAGAGGAAGGGAGATTTATTCTCCATTCATTGTTCTGGAATTTTTCAATATTCCAACATGTGCAAGAACAATAGATGTTGTGGTTCCATCCCCAGCTAAATCATTTTTCTTTTCTGTAGCTTGCCTTACCAACTTCGCCCCAATATTTTCAACTGGGTCCTCTAATTCAACCAATAAAAAGTCCAAAACCATATCATTGAGATACATTTCATTACACGGTCAATAACAATAAAATTTGACTCAGCCATAACCCTTTCCTTTTATTGTTGTGAAAATATTTATGCATTACTCTAATGTGGCTAGTCCATAGGCCAAGTAGACCACTGGGTAACAAATATGTTTCCTTTCACCTTTGATTTTTCAAATTATGCCTACCAAATGTAAGACATTTAAGAGGGGGAACTAATACAACTTTAAAAAGAAAACCAGAGCACACATCTACAAATTACCTCCTTAGCTAATGTCACACCATCATTAACTATTTTCGGAGAACCATGCTTGCTCTCCAAGACAACATTTTGCCCCTCGCCCCAAGGGTGACTCCAACAAGATCAGCAAGTTTGTTCACACCGCTTGCAAGACAAATTGACAATGCTTTCAGTAAGTGTGCAATTGAATGCCAGACCATATGCCAAAACAACCCCCCATGAAAAATTAAAATAACACATTAAAATCGAATATAAGTGGACAAGGAAAGATCCACCGCAGTGAAGTTTCACGTGCAGGTGACCTTCCTTTAAACATAATTTTTTCTCTGACCCGCAATTTTTTTGTCACTGAGCCATCCTTGTTGAAGTACAACTCCTTTTCCATAGCTCTTGTATTAACTACCTTCTCTCTGTCGCGTAATCTCAGAGTCCCTCTTCTGCTTGAGCGATTAAAGGAATGGGTGAAAAAACTGAAAGAGAAGACAATTGTCTGCCATAATTATCAAACATTGCACCCAACTTCTTCCCCTTTCCATTGTTACCCAATGAGGTAGATGTGGCAATTGTTGTCATACTACCCAAAGCAAAGGCCATCTTCTCTTATCCTGAATATAGAATTACAAGATCTTCATATTAGTATGAACCTTAAAAAACATGACTCCCATTTCTAAAAACCATTTTTAAGTTGTAACAGGCAAACTAAACAACTATCGGCAACTTTTGGAAACTTCTGGAGCATTAAGAGAGAAACAACCAAAGAGAAATACAACCACACTCCTCATTTTAATGAGACTGGACTATATATTTTCATTAAGATAATAGAAATAAATCACGACTATATTAAGGCCAGCACAAAGCAATCTTTAACCAGTGTCTCTCGTGGCCTTCAGGTTGCCACGCTAGAGGTTGCATATTTTTAATTTAAATTCTTGACCTCTCGTGCCCATCTATGAATGCATCCAATGGGATATCTACATCAAATTCTCCTTTATATCCCCAAAAACAAATTCCATACTACAAGAGCACCAGTATTGATGGATCACCCCACACCATCCCACCCACTAGAAACGGTGAAAAAGGAAACCCGAGAAAACTTCTGAAATATCTCAAGATCACTATATGGGTGGTTCTTATGAATCAACCAACCATTCAAAACATTCTCATCAATCCAAACCATGAGTATTATGTGACGATATTCAAGCAGGCACTGAATCGGATTTCTGAAGCTATGTTAGAGAAACCCTAAACTCTCACTGAAAATAGGTGAAATGTGGCACCACTCAGAAATTGACATGTGCCAATTGGCACAAGTGGTAGAAAATTGGCATGCTCAAACAACGAGGTGATGCAGGAATGACATGAGGGAGAAAATATCAGAAAAGCTCCAAATCTGGAGAACTAAAGCTCATCACCAACCTGAGATTGACAACTTTACATGATGTAACCTATGAAATCGTAAATGGAGAAATCATAGTAACAATAAAGTAACCTATGTAACAATAAATTCGGATTCATCCTAGGAGTGGTAATGGGAGAAATGATAGTGAACAATGGGAAACATGCAGAGTTTCTTACAATCAAATAGATGAAAAAACACATACAAAAAACCTAGATAATAATCATGAACAAGCTTAATATTGAATTATGAACTGGAAAGAAACTTACAAAATGTGACATTACAAACCCGGTCAAGTGCACAAGCAAAAATATCCTGGACATGACCCTAGTTGACAAGTTGTATTGCTCATGATGCAAGAGGATTTGTACCTGCACTGCCAAGTCAATCAAAATCCATCATTATCTATACAATAAATACAAGTAATTAATGTAGTATTTTTTACTCTAAGATGCATTCTTATGATAATGTTAGAACATATGTTGAAAATGTCAAAACATACCTAAATAAGCTCCTCTTCGTTTCAAGAACAATTTATTGGAGTCGCATGAACTTGGAACAAGCCTCCCACGATCTGAAAGAGTAGCAACTAAGTCAACAGTGACTTTTTTGTTGCTACGCTGGATCGAGGGAGGTTTGCTCCAAGATTAAATCGCTCCAATAAATTATTCTCTACTAAACAGGGCCAACCACGTGAAGGTGAAAGCTCTTATGGCCCCTCCCCCCCCCCTCACATCACTCTCAATTCCCCAATACCCAATCTATATTTCATTTTTTACTTTCATGAGCATAAAAAAATATTCAATAACTAATAAAAAAACAATTCAACAAAAAGTACGCAAGGAAACATTGCAATTAATGCTTGACATAAAAATAGTATGATAAATGAGTTTTTTATATAACGCAAAAAACGTTCCAAGTATGGTAACGTTTGTCTTATAATAATACAATATTTTACATTATCAAATTTTATTTTTCTTCTTCCTATTTTTAAAGCTCCTAATTACATCATCAATATCATCATGCTCTGCTCCTGTTTCATGCCTTTCGACCCGCACTGCTGACCTAGTTGCGTAGTCACGATGTCTGGTCTCATCCAGTGACGGGGCATCGCCTAAAAAAACAGATAATATTAAATTTTAATTGTCAGTTTTTAAATATCATTGAACTAGTTCGGTAATATTAATAAAAAAAAAATTGCAATGAGATTATTTACCTGGTGCACCAGTTGTCGCCGTTGACCTAGTTGCGTAGTCACGATGTCTGGTCTCATCCAGTGATGGGGCATCGCCTAAAAAACAGATAATATTAAATTTTAATTGTCAGTTTTTAAATATCATTGAACTAGTTTGGTAATATTAATAAAAAAAATTGCAATGAGATTATTTACCTGGTGCACCAGTTGTCGCCGCTGACCTAGTTGCGTTGTCATGATGTTTGGTCTCATCCAGTGACGGGGCATCGCCTACAAAAACAGATAATATTAAATTTTAATTATCAGTTTTTAAATATCATTGAACTAGTTCGGTAATATTAATAAAAAAAATTGCAATGAGATTATTTACCTGGTGCACCAGTTGTCGCCATTGGGATTGTTGCCCTGTCTTCCTCTCTGGTGGTAAGATCCTTAAGGGAAACATTCTCTGTCATTTAAACAAAAAACGTTATAAGGACAACCATCAAGGTATAATTAGAAAAAATTATAAGTGGAAATTAATTACCGTCACGGCCCTCACTGATAGTAGCATTGTCGGCCTGGTCCCCACTACAATGATCTGGTTGCACGTGAGGATCATCTACATCTGGCTCTAAAACTGGGTTATTTGCCTCGTCGGTAGTGCTGCTCCCTTGATTTAAACAAATTTTTTAGACATTAAATTTATGGACGAAAACAAACATATTGAAAGTTTAATGTTTTACCTTATTAGGCATTCTAGATCTTGGGACCTGCCCCAAGCTTCTGCGACGTTCAACTACGGCTTAATAGCCGAAATGGAAAGCGATATTTTTATCTTCCTCTGTAGTTTCTGTTCCGAAGTCATCACCCTACATTACATATGATTGTGTATTTTTAATCATATTTTATAGGATTACAAAAACGTTGGAAGGCGATACAATTAATTATAATATGTTTAGCTACTTAATTACAATTCTTGCGGCTAATTTCAAGTAGCCGCCTTGGCCTAGCTTGTGATGGCCCTTTTTTTCAATCCTAGCTTTGGTTGCCTTTGAGGTGTCAGGCAACCTAGCATCAAAAGATTGAAGTCAGATATGACGTAGCACACTTTTATTTTAGACATATAGAAAATTAAAGCTATTGAATTAAAGTTGTAATTTACCTTGCGGGTCCAGTTGGCATTTTTCCTTCTTTCTTTGCCCTTTTCTCTTTTCCGTCATGGATGAGTGCTCTCCACTCACTCTCTGGAACTGTGAGAGGATGCTCATATCTAGGGTTAAATTTCAATTGCGTTGTATAGGTTTCCCTGGTATATTTCAAATATTTGCTGGCTACCTGAGCCACCGCTGTTCTGTCAAATGTGCCGACCCCAAAAAGGGCTTCTAGATAATCTAGAAGTTCTTTTTTCAGGTTGGAATTCTGGGAATTCCACCCTATGCATATGGTTGGACCAAAAATTACCAACGCATGGCTCTCCAGAAACCTGTAGAACTCATTGTTTCCTACAGAGAAAAAAGAAGAAGATATTATCATTAATTTAAAAATAAAAATCATGATAAATATATTTTAGATAAAGTACATGAAATAGTTAAAATATTAAAATTTACCTAGGAGTTGTATATGCTTTATAGGGACACCTTCATCGTTCACCAACAATGTGCCATTAATGGTCCCTGTGGAGCTGACACGTGTAGCTCCAGGAAACGCAATAATGTAGTTGGCCATATGAGCCTCATCATTGCCAACACGTTCAGTGGTTGGTTGGGTGTCTGCTTGGGCATGGTGTGTTTCTTGGTTGGCACCTAAAGGAGTAGAAGGTGTACGACATGGTTGTTGGGCAATCTCTTGCCCTTGTGTCCCACTACCACCAACACCGGGTTCAGCAAGTGCCAGAAAATGCTACATACAAAAGAACTTTTTGTTAGTTTAGTCAATGTAAAAATTAAAAATCAAACTATCACAATTCATCTCATGCAGAACAAAAAAAATATCCTTTTGACTTTTTATTATTACCTGATATGTTTCTAGATGGCTCATAAGTTGTTTTATCCTCTCTTCTGTTTCAGGTGTTTGAGGCGCGTCTATCAAAGTATTAAATTCCGACCTTGCATCTCGTGCCTTTTTTCGCAACAAGAGCACTGGAGATAGGGATGAAGAAAGCTCTTCCTCATAGAGGGAATCATCAGGCGTACCATGGCTAGGTGTCTGTATATTTGAACAAAATTAATATTATTTCAATTATGTAAATAACTAAAATACCTGAAGATAGAGCAATGCTGGCACTTTACATGTTCTTCTGCTGGCCTCTTTCCGCGATCATCCCGTCTCGGGGTTGTTCCTGCACTGCTCTGATCAGTCTACCACATTGCAATAAAATTATAAATGTAAAAACTTGAAAACAATATCTAACTTGAAACACAAAATGAAAACTGAAATAATTTCTAATAAGACACCGGAAGACAGAGTTAGAGTTTCAAATATGCCTTGCATTGAATTCAGTCCTGGAAACATGTCATTGCACATTAAGGCACCCAAACAAGAGACGAGTTGACAATCAAGACCTTATTGAATATATTGTTGGAGAAACTTCTAGTAAACTTGTTGTGAAGACCTTGAGGACATTTTTGGAGAAAATTTTTTGAAGCTGGTGGTATAGCATTGTTGGAGACGATCTTGAAGGGCCTTGAAGTGAAGCTTTTGGAGCAACTATTGAAAAATCCTTAGAGCATTTAAGTAAGGCACTTTCTCTCTTCCATCACCTTTTTCCTTTCAATATCCTTTAAATGATTTTGTTGATATTTAATGTTTTAAATCACATTATAATTCCTTGATTATATGTGTTTGGGGACTTTCCCTTTGAAATTACCCAAAAATACCCTGGAAATTTTATCTTCAGGATGCATTTCTGACCCTATTGTTCAATATTTTGATTGATAGTAGTAAACATAGAGAGTTAGGGGGCTCTTGACTTGGTTTGGTTGGGCCATTAGATCCCTAACATCTACTAGGGAGAACCCCCCTTGAGTTGGAGGAGAGCTAGCACGAAGTGAAAAGAGGTTGGTGAGGTGACAATGGGGCTATTGAATTACACATGGTATCACACTTTAGCTTTAGTACTTTATCTTGAGAAGTGCGAGATTTTGCTATATCAATTCTCAAATTGTTTACAACACTATTGTTAAGAACTAATAAGAAGTGATGTTGAGGGGTTTTTGGGTATAAGAAACAATACTATTTAAAAACTAGGGTTCTCAGTCCTTGGCATTCCTTCACCTGGGCCTAGGGGCACACAAGAATAATTTCACACTAAACCATGCAAACTTAAAAGTAACTTAACAGATCCATAAAGTAATAATAATCATAATTCATAATTTCCTATTGTACGATATGATGCAAATTATTCAAACATGAAGTAATGAAGACATGCAATGTCTGAATTTCAAGATTGATGAACCAATACAAGAAGTTAGAAACTACAACTTTGATTCAATACTCTGTGTCCTAACTCCAGGAAGGAATCTAGTTTGTAGTACAGAACATGCATCCTGTATTATCAATTCTTAATTGACAACAACTAAAGGTCATCTACCTCATCAATTTCTTCCCATTTTGTGTTTTTATGTTATATTCCTTATAAAAGTGTCAAATTTCGCTCAAAGTAAGCAACCACTGAATAAAATAAAAAATAGTTGAGATATGATTGAGAAATGGTCATTTATTTCTTGAAAGGATCTTCACAATTTCTTTGGTTGTTTTTCATCTCAAGAAACAAGAAATGACCTAAGAAACTATCGTGATGTAATATAAGAAATAACACGGTGCAATGGCCATTTTCAAAGCCAAATGATTTCCATTGAGGACATGGCCCTTATTTGGTTCCTGTTTCATAGGAGTTTTGGGTAGAAATGGAACTTTGTTGTACCATTTCTAGTAGTAAAAAGGGAAAACCTTCTTTTTCCATGGGAAATAGTTTACCTTTCCTTTTTCAAGATAATCTAAATCACAAAAAATATGAACTATACTGCACACATTCTTGGATAATGTGAAAGTGGAAAAGGAATACCCTACACAAGTGATGCACACATGTACATTTGAACACTAATAGATTTTTATAGTTGAAATGCAATGCTTGTTTTCATTTAAATGTAGGTTTTTAAAGCAGGGAGAAATAATGGCTGCCAAATTAATAAGCGTTTCTTTGGGAAAAATTTAAATCTTGTATTGGGTGATGAAGATAATAGAGGGTTTTGAATCTTGATTCTTGACATCTAGAGAGAACCCTACAGCCTAACACAATCCAATGGAATTGACCAAAAAAACCCAAATAGAGTCAACCCTACTATAGGAGGAAGGGCCTGCAGTAAGAACTTACCATTTTGCAAGAGCTGAGGGTGAATGCTGTTCTGCAAGAGCTGAGGGCGAACGCTGAGGGCGAATGCTGAGGGAAAATGTTGTTCTGCAAGAGCTGAGGGCGAATGCTGAGGGCAAATGTTGTTCTGCAAGAGCGGAGGGCGAATGCGTGCGTGATATCAGATGTTAATGTAGCTATTGCGACAGATACGAAACAATAAAATCATTTTTATGTGGCGTGCATATAAGTTTCGTATTTTTATGTAGTGCACATATAAGTGTCATTATACCAACAGCGGACAAAGCGTCGCTATTGCGACAGGTGCCTCCAAATGTCGCAATTGCGACACTTAGACATTGTGTCGCACTTGCGACGTTTGGAGGCAGTCGTCGCAATAGCGACGCTTTGGGCCATAGTATCGCAATTTGGACGTCTTCCTCCAAACGTCGCAATTGCGACACTTTTCTAAGTGTCGGTATTGCGACACTTTTCTATAAACGTCGGTATAGCGACAGTTTCGGGCGGGATGGAAAAAATTTGGGGAAATTTCCAACATTTGGTCAAAAGCGTCGGAACCAAGTGTCAGAATTTCCGCCAAATGTAGTAGTGTCCTAACAGGGAAGAAGAGGGTGGCTCCATTGCGAAAACATCAAACGAAATCATAATCTATTAACATTTAATTGTATACATGTGTGTACACAATTATTTATTTTAAAAATATATCATCATGATACCAATATAATAATAATAGAATAATAATTTTACATCAACGTCATGAACTCTAAAAAACACTAACATTTCCCAAAATATCATCTTGATTGCCAAAACCTAAACCTTGGACCGTGATATTATCAAAATTTTCATTCAACAAGCATGTTAACGGAAAATGGTGAACATATGATACATTTTTTTTAGATTAGCATATACAAATAAAATTTTATATGTAAATTACAAATTACAATAAAATAATAGCCCTAACGATTAGCACATACCAATCCCATGCCCTCTTCCTCATGAAGAATTAAGTACTACCAACCATTGCGACAATGCTTTGTATATGTTCTAAGCTCTTCAACACTCATTTTGTCTATCTCACCATCTATACTATACACAAAATTTTCACGTTCATTCTCTCGTGCTCTTTGTCGATTCAGACTAATATCAATTCCACCAAGTTCAGTCTAAACATTGTCTATGATGGCATCCCTTACTTCTCGACTAATTTTAGAAGTGGCATCAATCTTTGACTGTAAATTTTACACATGAGGAGGTTGGCTTACCAATGGTGGCTCGGGGCGAGGCAACTCAACATCACGCTTAGTGCCCCTACAATCACATAATCAACCTTTCCCAGGACCAAAAAATTCAGAAGGAAGGTCATTATAATTGGGTTTCATTCCCAAAAATAATTCTGCATAAAATAATTTTTCAAAATAAACAGGAACCTCATCATTCCATGGTAGTCTTCAATAGATTGCAAGGTTCCTATCATACAAATGTCAGGCTATATTAGGGTGCTTGAAATATTTCACCTTTAGCATCTTTCTTTTTGGCTCTTCTTTGAAATTAAGCATATATTTTTCCATTTCTTTTGTAACTATGATTTTAACATCATCCCATGTATCAGGACCCATTACCATTTCCTTTCTTTTCAACATCACTTCTACAAAAGTATCAGTGTTTGGCCCAAGATTTGTGTAAAAATCTACAAGTTTTCTTAAAGAGTGTGTAACTATTTCTAAGCTTTCTTGGCTCTCAGCAGGGAGTTTGAAAGACACAAGATCTTTCTTCAGTTTTGAATAAAGATGTTAGCACCTTTGTAATGTGCATTTTTGGATGTTTGTTTCCCAAGGTAAATAATTGGGAATTTCAGAAGGATATGTCGTGGTTTGTGTACAACCTTCTTCTTGAACAACACGGTCTGGCCTATGTCTTTTTTCAGCAACATTTTCACCATCTGCATCAATATATAAAATTATGTATAAATAAAAAAACATGTGAACAAATTTTTACAAATTTTATTTTTAACCATAAAAAAATTATATAAATAATTTAACAAATTGATAATCGAATGACAATAATATTCAAATTGATGGCCACCTCGAGATGGCTGAGCAGCATCATGCCCACCCTGAGATGGTTGAGAACCAGCATGACCACCCATTTATTGGCCATCGGGGGAATGTGTACCACCAGCCTCACGCGATTGGCCACCACCTATATATTGGCCACCAGGGGAATGTGTACCACCACCACCCTCACACGAGGAGATGGAAACTTCATAAAAAAGTATGAATTTATAATCAATTCAAATATACATACATACATATAAATTCATACATATGATTGAGTAGATTGCGTGAACCATGGCCAGGCTCCATTGATTGAGTAGATACTCTTTTCCTCCAAACTCCTAAAAAACGAAATTTATTAAAAATTATTTTCACTCACAAAATTGATAAAAAAATCAATTCTGTATGTATACATGTATGAATGGGGATAAAATTATATCTTCAATAAAAAATCAATTCCACATGTATACATGTATGTATGGAGATAATATTATATATTCAAATGTCATTTAAAAACATGCACATTTATCTCTAACCAAAAGAGGATTTTGAGAGATGGCTTGTGATAAGGTTTCTCTCAGCCTCGATGTTGCAGCCGCCACCGACACTCAGACTACAGCTCCAGATGCATCTTGCTTCATCATCAAGGTCGGGGATAAGCTTTTGGCTGCAATGGCTACAACTCCTTGCCACGAGGAGGCCCCTTCCTGGTCGATTACTCCCCAATGCATTGCAGATGCTGCCATTGATCACAGGGTTGCAGAAGTTGTTGTTGCTGCTGACAGGAAAGAACATACTGCCACATACATCCATGTTGTTGCATCGTTAGTACCAGAGGATGCCAGTGTTAACATCAAGGATGAGATCCAGGACCGGTTTTGTAAATTCGTTCTCCACAACACTGCTGAATCCACCGCATATGCCTCGTTGCTGCCATGCTTCTCGAATCTGCTCTATGGATGTGTAGAGGTATCTCAACCAGCAAGAAAAAATCGGTCTTTGATCATCACTGGCAGGCAGAAGTCTTTCCTCACTAGGAAAAAAGACCAAACTTCCACTTTGATACATGGCAACCAAGATTTCTCAGATCTACCATCTCCTATATTTCAAATCCAGATCTCTCTCCTTTCGAGGATATCCATGTTACTTTGGGTCTGCTCAAATGATATAGTTCAGAAGCTCTTGCATGCCCTTGAGCATAGGTTGGGGATTCCCTCATATCTTCAGAGACTTCTTTACGATGGTAAACAACTTGATGCCTCTTTCCCCCTTTCATTCTACAACATTGAAAGAGATGCTACTTTACTTTTATCCCTTCGTTTGAGAGGAGGAGATGCAAGAAATTCCTCTTCTGCTCCAGCCTTCTCCTACAAGGATGTTGTCCATGCACAACCCAAGAAAGTTGCCCAAACCCCTGAGGCCCCAAAGCCTTTTCTGGTTGATAAATTAGAGGATGTCCCCTCCATTGAGATCTCCCATCCAGGTCTGGCAGATCAGCTTCAAATATTTTCAAAAACCGCTATCATATGTAGATTCAATGGACTGTTGCCTCGCACAAAGGAACTTTATGAGTGGATCTACGCAACCTGGACCCACCATTGCAAGGTCAACTTCTGCTCAAAGGTTTTCTTCATAACACTGTTTGATCACGTCGAGGATTATCAACAGGCCCTAACAAAAGGCCCACGGTTTTGGCTATTCACCACCCCCTGGCTCCCTGATTTCGACCCAGCTACAACAGTCATTACCAGGACTCTTGTCTGGGTCAGGCTTCCCAATTTAACTACCCATTTATGGCACCTTTCAGCCTACCGAGGAATAGGAAAAACCCTGGGATGCTATCTAACTACAGATCATTTTCGGGAGTCCCAAGGACTATACACATACCACAGAATATGTGTGGAAATAGACATAAGTAAAGGTCTGCTTGACCAAATTAATCTCAAGATAGGTGACTTCGTATGGACGCAGATCCTCGATTACGAGAACACTGCCTTTCGTTGCCACCATTGTCACCAAACAGGGCACCTTTAGAATTCCTGCCCCGCATTCCTTGTAAAAAAAGGAAAAAAATTTAAAATCCAAATCTAAAAGATGGATACCTTGTAGTCTGCCTCCCATGGATGAATCTAAGTCCTCGAGTTCAGAGGATGAGGAGTTTGAGGCAGAAATGGAACATGCACAATAGATGAATGATTTTTCATCTGTCGTACCTAAGGATCCTCTAGACTCGGCGCTCTCTCAGAAACGCACTCATGAGACCTCCTCCTTGGATACAGATAAGGAGACTCCTCCCATAGTTAACACTAGTCTACAACCATCCACGCCAAGCTGGATGGGTAAAAGTTACCAAAAATAAAGGGAAAAAACCTCGCATTGAGGCTTCTATCCATTCTGGGTAGAACCAAGCTCATTTCTTATAATTCTCTATGTCACACTTCATAGCTCTTTTTCTTGTTTCTTTTACTCTCTTCGGGACTGAGTTTGATAATTCATCATTTCCGGTTAGCCCGTTTCTTGCCTATCTTGGTTTTAATCTCACCTTGTAATATATTTTGTTTAATAGAATTAGTCTCATTCAGGAAAAAAAAAAAAAAAAAAACAAAAACAAAAACAAAAAAAAAACATGCACATTTAATATAAATACCATGAACATCCTCCGATCCAAGATCCCCCTCTCTCGTAGAAAGCATGGGACTCTATTGATATTTTCCTCAAATAATCACGTGCCAAATGATCATCCTCCATGATATATATATATATATACAGTTACATAGGTACACATAATGTTTAAAGCCTCAAAGAATCATGTGGAAAATGATCATCCATTATATATATGGATCTATCTACAAATACATAGATACATGATGTTTAAAAAGTTACCTCGTACATTTACAATTATTTTTAAAATTACTATTTAAAAAAATTCAAAAGAATTCAAAAAATTGATGTAATTTACACAAATGTTGGAGCACAACTTGAACACAAATTATGTAAAACACAAAAAATTCATAGCATAAATTGATGTGTAAAACTCACTTGACTATTTAAACAAAAATGTGTTGAAGTCCTGCACATTTTGAAAATTAAATACAAAATTTTCTAAAACATGAAGTTCACCAAGTTGTGATGTGCTTACATAGTGGGTGCACATTCTGAAAATTAAATACAAAATTTTCTAAAACATGAAGTTCACCAAGTTGTGCTTACATGGTGGGAGCGCATTTGGTATATAATTGAAAAAAACACATCGTCATTAAAAATGACACATTTATAAGTAAAAAACACACACATATCAAATATATCTTACAATTTCCATTAATAATTTTTTAAGGAGAGCGTCTCAACACTAATTCTTCTTTGACAGATGAATCTTGAATTAGCATTGCCCCATACTATACTAATTCATATTTGACATATGAATCTTGAAGTGGCATTGCCCCATACAATGGATCACCAGATATCTTATTAACATTTACACAATGTCTTATACTGAATGATTGAAATTGTCTAACAATATTGTTTTCTTTTCCATGAAGATGTTTTAGCCTCTTCTTCTTAACTTGGTACACGCATTTCATCTGGTTGCACAAAGTTCACAAATGGTGAAAACTACAATTTCGTTTGATCCATACTCCCTAGTTGTTCCTAAGCCTTCTATCAATGCAATATAATATGCTTCATTGTTTGTTCTATATCAAATAGCACATATGTAATCAATTCTTTCCCTGGATTAGGATAACAGGAAACATCTATGCATAATTTCCATTTTTCAACCATGTTTAGTAGGCTTTTTGATCCCTGAAAAAAATAAATTCAATAAAATATTAAATGAACATTTATTGCAAATACCTTAAAATTTATGGGAGAAATGACATGTACATGGAGTAAGGAAAAAGAGACTAGCATGACATATGTGATTTTGAAAGCATCCTTGCTGCCTCAGAGAAGAGAAAAAGAGACTAGTATGAAATATGTGATTTTGAAATCATCCTTACTATTAAAAAGGACATGGGATATTGGAAATCCTTAATGAAAATCCAATCAACCTCCTTCAAAACATTGGAGCTCACCATATCAAAGAGACAACGTGGAAGATGATGTTACTAAACAAAGAAGTTGGAAAAGTACCATGGACTCTTCAAGATATTGTTTTAAGAGTCCTTAAAATTGTATAAGTCACACATTATAGCGTTGGTCTATCCTAGCTAAGAATAGGCATACCACCACTGGTTTTTTCTTAAATTAAAGCTTCTAACTATTTGAAATGGAATATCAGTTTTGAAAACAACCATCCATAAGACAATTACAATATAAAAAAACTCTTTAATATTGCAAAAGTGACATATATTATGATACATTAATCACATTAGGCCACCTAGGACCAATCCAAAAACAAACAAGTATACACAAGTCTCCAAATCAATGTCACAAGAATACTATAGACATATTGTTATCCCTATCATCCGGATTAGAATTGTCACTTTCACATCAAAAAGAGTCCTTACAATTGTAGAAGTCACACATTATAGTGCTGGTCTATCCTAGCTGAGAATAGCCATACCACCACTGGTTTTTTCTTAAATTAAAGCTTCTAACTATTCGAAAGGGAATATCAGTTTTGAAAACTGATAGCCATAAGACAATTACAATCTAAAAAACCTCTTTAAGATTGCAAAAGAGACATATATCATGAGACATTAATCACATTAGGCCACCTAGGACCAATCCAACAACAAACAAGTACACACAAGTCTCCAAATCACTATCAAAGAATACTATATACATATTGTTATCACTATCATATAGATTAGAGTTGTCACCGTCATATTCAAAAAGAGTGGAATAATTGGTGTTGCCAAAAAACCATGATGTCCACTACACTGTTATAGAAATAAATCCAACCACTGATATAAATTCTACTTTTCAACTTGCCATTGATATCAAGCACATAACAGTTACAAGAAAGACACAAACATATCATGATCATTTCATTTTCAGAGTAGTAGGGGTGTTCTATGTAGATATCAACATAACATAGGATGGAAAGTTTCAATTGAATTAGCACAATCTTTCCTAGTATCTCTTACTTCTCGATTAATTAGAGAACCAGTCCCATATCCAATAGAAGAGACAAAGATAGCTAGATCAGCCAGATCCATCCAAATATACATTTCTATTTTTGTAGAGGTTGATTATTTTTATGATAAACCTACAAAGAAAGATACATTAGAGGGGATTTCTTTGGGGATTATATAATGGGTACTAGAAAATGTCTATAAGTCATATATAGGCATCAATTACTCAGTGATAAATAATGATTCAATGCAAATAAAATAATTATTGATACTGATAAAAAAGTTGATATGGGCACAACCTAAACATTGGGACGTTTTTCCAATGCTAATGCTTGGATGGTCAATGAATTTATTAGTGAATTGGAAAACCAAAAGGCTTAGGTAAAATTTATAAAAGAAATATTAATAAATCATAAGTATTTGATTGAGGAGAAAAAATATTAGATAAACATAATACAGAGATTGTCATCCTTCATGATCAAATTAAACAAGAAATGAAGAAATTAAACCAGAAAAAATTGAAGGGAATGACTATTTTTTCATGAGAAATAAGAGTTAAATTTTAAAGAGATTTTTGGGAAATATCAAGATATATTCACTAGAATCTCAAGTTAGAAAATCCAAATATTATCAAAGTCATATTGAGATTTTTCGGTCATAAGATTATATCTATTAGTTTTAAACTAATGGATATTCAGGAAGATTTCTATAGGAACTTGAGTAAATGGAAACAACACCAATATTATTTACTCAATATTTGTATTAAACTATAAATTCAAGTTGAAGAGTGAAATAATTCTCCAACATATTTTGACAAAATAAAGATCTTGAAAGTAAAAAATAAAATAGTACTTGAGAATATTCCAAGGATAACTATCAAGGAAAAAATCAAATCTAGATATCATTATACTAATTGTCTAATACTTTTGAAAATTTTAGTGAATCGATTAATGATGAAAATCAATGGGGTTCTAGACATTATGATTCTTCTATTGTTTCCATTAAAACTTTAACATGTAACATATTGAGTATCTAGGTTGTGCATCTCTAATTGAGTTGTACGTTGCATATTTGGAACAACAAAGGGGTGCCAATGTGGACATGAGTTTCCATATCAATACATGTGGAAATGATACAATAAAATAAATAGATAAACAAAAAAAAAACTTGAAATGCCCAACAAATTAGCAATTAAAGCCCCAAAAATGATGAAAAATATTTTTCTGTTGTTCCTTTCAAAAAAACATTTCAATACAAAAAACCATCTTAACTTTTTTTCAGAATATTTTATCAATTCATGCACTATATTAACTTGTTAGCTAAAAACCCAAAATATATGAATAAACATTTCGAACTAAATATATCTCGCTCTCAATGATACAATAATATAATCAATACAGACCACCTAGGACCAATCCAACGATAAACAAGTATGAATAGGTCTCTAAATAATTGTCACAAGAATACTATAGACATATGTATTGTTATCACTATCATCTATATTAGAGTTGTCACTGTCATATCAAAAAGAGTCCTTAAAATTGTAGAAGTCACACATTATAGTATTGGTCCATCCTAGCTGAGAATAGCCATACCACCACTGGTTTTTTCTTAAATTAAAGCTTTTAACTATTCAAAAGGGAATATAATTTTTGAAAAAAACCATCCATAAGACAATTACAATCTGAAAAAGCTCTTTAAGATTGCAAAAGTGACATATATCATGAGACATTAATCACATTAGGCCACCTAGGACCAATCCAACAACAAACAAGTATACACAAGTCTCCAAATCACTATCACAAGAATACTATAGACCTATTGTTATCATTACCATCCATATTAGAGTTGTCACTTTCATATAAAAAACAATCATTAAAATTGTAAAAGTCACACATTATAGTGCTGGTCTATCCTAGCTCAGAATAGCCATACCACCACTAGTTTTTTCTTAAATTAACGATTATAACTATTCAAAAGAAAATATCAATTTTGAAAATTGATATCTATAAGACAATTACAATTTGAAAAAACTCTTTAAGATCGCAAAACTAGAATATATCATGATACATTAATCACATTAGGCTACCTAAGACAAATCCGACAACAAACAAGTGTACATAAGTCTCCAAATCACTATCAAATAATACTAGAGACATATTGTTATCACTATCATCCATATTAGAGTTTTCATTGTCATATTCAAAAAGAGTGGAATAATTGTTGGTGCCAAAAAACCATGATGTCCACTGCACTATTATAGAATAAATCCAACCAATGATATAAATTATACTTTGCAACCTGCCACTGATATCAAGCACATAACAGTCACAAGAAAGACACAAGAAGATCATGATCAGTTCATTTTCATAGTAGTAGGGGTGTTCTGTGTAGATATCAATGGAAAAGAGGTTGGCCTAGTTTTAGTTGAATCGGGACAATATTTCCTAGTATCTATTTCTTCTCGATTAATTATAGAACCAATCCCATATCCAATAGAAGAGATAGAGATAGCTAGAGCAGTCGGATCCATCCAAACATACTTCTCTATTTTTGTAGAGGTCAATTATTTTTTTGATAAACCTACATAGAAGGATACATTAAAGGGGATTTTTGTGGGGATTATATAGTGGATACTAGAAAATATGTCTATAAGTCATATATAAGCATCAAATACACAGTGATAAATAATGATTCAATGCAAATCAAATAATGATTAATACTGATAAAAAAGTTGGTATGGGTACAACCTAAACATTGGGATGTTTTTCCAATGCTAATGCTTGGATGGTCAATGAATTTATTAGTGAATTGGAAAACCAAAAGGCTTAGGTAACATTTATATAGGAAATATTAATAAAACATAAGTATTTGATTGAGGAGAAAAAATATTAGAGAAACATAATACATAGATTGTCATCCTTCAGGATCAAATTAAACCAGAAACAATTGAAGCAAACGGCTATGTTTTCATGAGAAATAAGAGTTAAATTTAAAATATATTTTTCGGAAATATCAAGATATATTCACTAGAATCACAAGTTAAAAAATCCAAAGATTATCAAAGTCATATTGAGATTTTTTGGTCATAAGATTTTATCTATTAATTCTAAACTAATGGATATTCAAGAAGATTTCTATAGCAACTTGAGTAAATGGCAACAACACCAATATTATTTACTCAATATTTGTAATAAAATATAAATTCGAGTTGAAGAGTGAAAGAATTTCCCAACATATTTTGACAAAATAAATATTTTGGAATTAAAAAATAAAAGAGTACTTGAGAATATTCCAAGGATAACTATCAAGGAAAAAATCAAATCTAGATACCATTATATTATTTGTCTAATACTTTTGAAAATATTAGTGAATGGATTGATGAAGAAAATCAATGGGCTTTTAGACTTTAAGATTCTTCTATTGTTTCCATTAAGACTTTAACATGTAACATATTGAGTATCTAGGTTTTGCATCTCTAATTCAGTTGTACGTTGCATATTTAGAACAAAAAAGGGATGCCAATGTGGATAGGATTTTCCATCTCAATACATGTGGCAATGATACAATAAGATAAATAGATAAACAAAAAAAATACCTTAAAACGCCAAACAAATCAGCAATTAAAGCCCCAAAATGATGAAAAACATTTTTCTATTGTTCCTTTCAAAATAAACATTTCAATACACAAAACCATCTTAACTTTTGTTTGAAATATTTTCACAATGCATTCACTATATTAACTTGTCAGCTAAAAACCCAAAATATATGAATAAAAATTTCAGACTAAATATATCTTGTTCTCAATGATACAATAATATAATCAATACATGCACATATATTTTCTTAATGCATGCACTGTATTTAATTGTCAGCTAAAAACCCAAAATATATGAATAAAATTTTCGGACTAAATCTATTTCATTCTCAATAATACAATAATATAATCAATACAGAGAAATGTAATCATAGAACATCTGGCATGCTTAGATCATAAATTCTTGGACATGAGAAGGGGAATGGGATATATAATTAATGAAAGTTGTGGACAAAGCACAGATATATGAGCTCACAAGACAAAGACCACTGATATTGCAAGTTATACTATATTATTGAAAAATAAGGTATGTAACATGTTGTTTTTTGATGGTATCAAATGGAATACCAAGTCTATGTTCATTCCCTGACATCCAGGATATCAATTTGTAGAATGCACCGAACACCAAATGATGGTCTTCAATGAGGAGTGAAGAGATCCTATGTTGTTTGGGTATGTGGGACTAATTCTAATGTGGAGAAGTCATGCTTATAAAAAAGAGAATATAAGTGTTATCACATAATACCTGAGGTGAAAAATGCATATAAAATAATAACCTCATGACCCCAATACCCACCATTGAATCTAGGCTTACTGACAGCGAGATACAATCTAGACACACATACAATGACATCCTTCCTCATAGCGAATTCTATAGCAAACATAGATGCAATTAACGGAATCAATCCATCGGTTCACAAATTAACAATAATTTATTCATAAACTGCATGCACAAAGTCATTCATAGAAGAAATTACATCACCACATAGAATCAATTCAACTGGGTTCAAAGAAGAAAAGCTTTGTGACTACTAGTTACTCATATTAGAAACGAGTTATAGTTGTATCACTAATAAGAGGTTACTGTAAGCTCAGGAATTAATAAATAAAGGGTAGATAATGTCCTTAAAGGAGGTTCAAAATAGATGTTCTAAAGGTGTTGTGTCTTCTCCTAAGACTATGAACTTTACGTGGGTAGAGTGTGTTTTTCAAGGCCCTCAAGGAGAAGCATATTCGATTGAGGAAAATACTGAAAGGAAGGTAGGTATTAATGAATTGAACATCATATCCATGCTTCCTAATACCCTGGGGATCAAATCCTTCCTAACAGTCAAGGCTATCATACTAGCAGGGGATCAAGACAGATAATGAGGTGTTCCTTCCTAACATCCAATACAATCCACCCTACCTTAACAGGACATCCAGACACTACACCAACAAGGAGCATAGGGAATCACATCATGCACAAACACCATCACTAGGCTTTCACTATTGAGATGAGATACATAAAAAATTTCATGGGTTTGATCCCACCATACAAGACGGGCATGCTATGTAGACATACCAGAAGGGAATAGTACCTTTAATATTTAAAAGTGAATAAGGTCTCGCTCGAGACTATAATAAGAATTACTATATCATATAACAATTGGGAAATACATGAAAATTATCATAGTAGGCTAGCGTCATTCATTCACATAAAATCCACATCCATAACATAGAAACTTTTCAAAGAGGGGGATTTTCCTAAAACAGTGAACAATAGTGAGTTAAAATAGTGAATAAAAGTGAGTTAAAACAGTGAATAACAATGAGTTAAAACATTGAATAACATTGAGTTAAAACAGTGAATAACAGTGAGTTAAAACGATGAATAACATTGATTTAAAACATGGAAAATCCCTACTGATGAATCCAAAACTTATGAGATTGAATCGAGACAAGGATGGGGATGCACTTAGACTATAAATATGAACTTTATATGCCAGAAGGACTAGTCAGCTAATCACCAAATTGAGTGATTAAAAGACTCTCAATTGTGTAGAACAAGCATCCGGGGTGATAAGTATAGGGGAGGGGGCATGGGGGAGATAAAAAGAAAAGGAAAAGGAACATTTACTTGATTATGAGGACCGCGACATTGCTATGAAAAATAATATTCATTTTTTAAAGGTTTCACTCCTTCTATAAGCTTATATAATTTATTTTAGTTAGATACAAATATAATATTCCTTCTTCTTTCTTTCTACATCGGTGAATTGAATCTGTATTTTATGGGTCCTAATGTTGGATATGGATTTGAACATGTTGTTATCCCTGTTGTTTATGGGTCCTACTGTAAGCTAGTGATTCCCGATGGTGATGTGGTCTTCCCCTGTATGTAATTCCTCTCATCTAGGGATTATAATGCATAATAAAGTTTAGGATATTTTTAGTATGCTTAAATTCTAGGAGAGATAAAGTATCTTAAGTAGATATTACTCTTTAGCTAGAACGAGATAAGTGAGAACTTTAGTTGATGAAAATATGAGATACTAGATGGCCATGATAGATCATGTCGTGGCCATTCCCGGCGAGATGAAAAGAAGGAGAGGAGCCGCCAATAAACCCCACCCCCCCCCCAACCCAATATTTATCCATCTATCAATGGGTGCCTCTGACTGCCTTCTAGCGCATTCCAAATGTTAAATCATCATACGTAATTCTTCATCATTGCATCTATTCGAGTAACTATTAAAACATTGAACAACAGTGAGTTAACGTAGTGAATAACATTGAGTTAAAAAAATGAATAACAGTGAGTTAAAATAGTGAATAACAGTGAGTAGTATAACCTGGAAAAAGAATAAGTGAATAAGGTCTCACTTGAGACTATAATAATAATTACAATAACATATTAAATTATAAATATTTAGAAGAAAATAAGGTCTCTCTCGAGACTATAATTAGAATTAATATAACATATTACAATTAGGAAATACACGAAAGTTCTCGCAGTAAGCTAGCATCATTCATTCTCATAAAATCCACATCCATAACATAGATCTGGTTATAACTGTATTGATTATGGCTATTGTTCAATGTGTTTGATTGATATCAATGATTATTAACAAGCCTGGTAATCTACATAATGATAATAAGCTTACTATATATACCAGCTTACTTTACCATGCCATTTCTTAGCTGAATATAGTGTGCTTATACTACAATAGTATCACTACTAGTTATGGATAATAGTATATACTTACTAGTTCAACTTCTTGGAATGTGCTTATTACACTCGAATCATCATAAGTACTTACATAATGCTATGCACCTTGTATACTACTTGCTAAGGTAACTATAGTGTGTAATCAATACTCGTGTGTATTGATTACACTACATTGATAGCACAGTTCGACATAAGCATAATTACACGTTATGTTTAAGGTGTACAACTATAACCAATCAGTCTTATGTAATCAAAGGACTCTATCTATCAAGTTGTAACATGTATACTTATACAAGGCATATAATTCAACATTACATACTGCTTAGATTACATTATCTCCATAATAAGCTAACCTGTTGATTAGATTGAATAGCTTATTTACTTGTATTTGCTTAAGTAATATATAGGTAACCTTCTTAGTTCGATCGTCAGGCAAGGGGTAGTAAGTTGTCCAACCATAGGTGTGAGTTTAAGGAGGTTTCGAAGTATATTTCCACATGAACAAAGGCATTCATTCTAATGATAGTGTTTAAAGGCTATTTCCACAAAAGGCAGTATGGCAGAGTGTAAGGTCCCAAGAGGTAGGCGATCCCAAGGCTTAGATCTGATGCATAGGATCAAAAGGTCGAGTTTCAGGTTGTTCAAAAGGTTGAGTACCAAGGCTTAGTATGAGTTTCAAAAGGCGTAGTTTCAGGCTATTCCAAAGGTGTAGGTATGAGTATGAGGTTTATTTATTCCCATTTCAGCTATTCCCATAACATAAAAACATTTAACACAGAGACATTTAACACAGAAAAATTTAACACAGTGAGTAGTATAACCTGGAACAAAAAACGCAGCCCGGACGAGGACGAGGGAGCAGGTCCAAAGATGAGCACGTCGGGCCGAGGTTGAGGGAGCCAATTTTTAGACAAACGCAGAGTCAAGGACGAGGACACTGAGCCAACAACGCCTAGTTTCAGGCTGTTCCAAAGGGGCAGGTATGAGTATGAGGTTCAACTATTCCCATAACACTTGAAACATTTAACACAGAACCATTTAACACAGTGAGTAGTATAAGCTGGAAAAAAAACGCAGTTGGGACAAGGACGAGGGAGCTAGGCCAAAGACGAGCACGCCAGGTTGAGGTCGAGGGATCTTACTTGCAGAAAACACATAGCTGAGGATGAGGACATCGAGGTAACAACATCGAGTTGCAGACGAAAACTCCGAGCCAACAGTCTTATCCCTCCAATAGCATAACGGTTACAAAACCTCTGAATGGTTAGAAAACTTCTGAGGTTCTGAAGGTCGTTATATTTATAGAAAACATTTCAAATAAAATTTATATTTTGGTCGAACTAATATTCCGGTTGAACTGATAGTTCTGTCAAACTTTTATTGTGTGTTTTCCTATCTCTGGCCAAAGATATGGTTACCCATGCCATCAATGTTAACGGTAGAAACAGTTTGGCCGAATTAATTTCAAAAGTTTGGCCAAAATTTCTAAAATTTCGGTCGAACTTCCTAAAATTTCGGCCGAACCGTTAGGAGAGTGAAATTTTCAGACGCGATTCTCATGAAAGTGTAACCCAACTTCACATTTGTACTTCTTCATCACTTGCAACTGCATCTCCTCTCTCAGTTGTTCCTTTTATTTCCATCCCCATTGGTTCATTAGGATTTTATTATGACGTTTTAAATAAATTTCCAACCCCATGTGACTATGAGCCTTTCATTTTATTTGAATCATTCTACTTCTCCCAGAAGGCACTCCTATGGGCCCAATCCTAACCCTATTTTGATCACTAATAAATACACACAACCGCACCATGGGCACCCATTTTCTGGTTGTATATTCATTATTTGTTAATTTTTATTAGTAAATCTAAGGCCCCAAAAATAATAAATCACTTCACCCTATGACACCTTTCCAACTTGTTATTCTCAACCATTCCATATCAAAAGTAGTTTCCCTTTCTTCAGAGCATCCATGTTGAGTCACCCAAGTTGGTTTGACTATAGCTTGTCATTAACACTAGACCCCATTGTTTGGCTTTTACTATCTTCAACCTCCATCCAATACCCCTGGTCACTTTTCCACTTGTGTCATCTATCATAGGTTTTACTGTCACCTTCATTAATACTAGTATCCCTTTGTTTGAAAAGTGTTGTCCTTGGGATGACAGTACCCCCATGACACCTCTTACCATTTTGTTGTGTTAATTTCCTCATTCTAAACATTGGCACCATCCCTCTCTCATCACCCAAATGGTCCTTTTATTTTCCATCACTATCAATTGTAAGTGTATATGCTCCATTCAAAGAAATTCATCCCTCTCATTGGTTTTACATCGTTCATATTTTCTTAAAATTTCCATGTTAGTATAAGTTCTAGTTACTCTATTATTTATGCACATCCCTCAAATGATGCTAACTTTCGTAAAAAACAACATTCATTAACCAAAAGTTATGATATGTCAAAGAGTATTTATGCCTTGGTTACCCATTCCCTATCATGGATTTTCATGGAGCAGGCTAGGAGAGACACAAGTGCTCCTTGATTAGTCAAGGTTACCCCATGTTCAACTCCAACTCAATTTATTCACATGGAAACAATTAGCACCTCTCATTGGTCTATTTTTTTGGTTTCTTGCACCTTCAATGTGTAATAAGCCTTGGGTAAGCCTATGAGAGACATCAATGCTCCTTAATTTGATTATCTTTTCCCATGATCT
Organism: Pinus albicaulis; assembly: GCA_034641835.2. Lineage (NCBI taxonomy): Eukaryota > Viridiplantae > Streptophyta > Pinopsida > Pinales > Pinaceae > Pinus > Pinus albicaulis. The sequence goes on from CM076576.1 coordinate 726,546,697, forward strand.
ACTCCAGCTACACTTGTTCACATGGCCATCAGTTTTGTTGACCCCATAAATATTTGAATACATCAGTACACCCACTACATTCATATCCCCAATTGATGGGGATGCCCGTTGTGGTTATTGAGCCCTATCACCATTAATGTGAATATTTTTTATCTCGGGACCCCACCCTTCTGGGATTAGTAAAATCAACAATTACAACATCATCAATTTCAATAAATGCATAGATATATCATTGTACATGGTCTTGCATGACTATCATTATTATTTACGTTAACATTTACCACAAGCATTGGACATGTATGCATCATTTTTATCAAGAAATTTAATATCAATATATGCCACTGATGTGTATTGGTTTACATAGGTTGCAACTCACTCAATACCTTGGGATCATCTGGCCTCTCTCACTCTCTCTCTCTCATTGGTAACTTCAGTGATACCCTATTCCATAGTACATAAATTTATGGTATAGTTTAGGTGTATGTTTCTATGCTTCCCCCCTCACACATCAGGGGGGAAATGTTATCCAAAAAATAATTACGCCTCTTGTATATACAATAGTATGGGTATTATGTGTCAGAAACAAGTTCAACGTCGGTAAAAAAAATCCTTAGTGAAAGAGCTTCTTGAGATATGAATATGGACAAGAAGAAATTGAAGTTTCATACACTACGCAACTTCTCAACTTATTGCATGACAACACGTGTATGTTATTCAATAAACTTATGTGGTTTTGTGAATTCTGATAAAATATTCACGTGGTGGATGTTTTTGAGTTTAATACTATCCAATCAGTAGATTTGACGGTGCCCGGTCTCACATGCTGAGATTGTCGCAATGTTGTTGAGGAAACATTGGCCCTAGCTCATGTTTTTCCACTACAATGAACTGTTAGTGATTATGGAATGTTTTCCAAGCAAAGCATATCCACTCATATCTATAAAAAGAGGATTCGAGCTAAGGAAAAAGAGGACATTTAAAGAAAAGATATTTTGGCACTTTTATGCAGAAGGAAGGAGGATTGAGAGAGAGAGAGAGAGAGAAGGAATGTCCCTTCAAAGAGATTGACATGATCCCTTAGCAAAATTTTATACAATGAGGTGAAGTTACAGTATATTTTATAAGAACTATATTTATTTATTGTCTTTCCATTGGGTTTTATTTATAATATAATATCATTGTTTATTTACTTTATATGAGTAATTATGTGTCTTTATTATCTTATAAATCATGTATCTAACCTGGTATTTATACTAGTAATCGACCTGTTGCATGTTGCCATTTAAAAAAGGGTTATTTCATCTTTCTCATACATGCTTGAGGGAAATAATCACCAACGGAGAACTTTTGGCATTTCCAAATGTGCCCTCTTCACAATACTACTGCATATGTGTTGGCTAAGAACTCTGTAGAAGGTTTTTTGAAGAAATATCACCCCAAACTTAGATGGGCCTCATTAGTATCAGGAAAGAAGTGTAAGGAAAAAAAAAATCCTTTCTGCCAGAAGTGTCTTTTTAATGCATATATCAAAGAAGTGTTATGCGGGAGAATTGGTTTGCAAAGTAAGAAACACAAAATTTCTTCTGGAATGTTATGCATGCATCCCCACTTTCGTCCCTCTGCACACATTCCCCCTTCTCACGCTTACTCCCTACACCTCCATCCCACAGAACACTACATAAAATTCAATTAACTAGTATTTTTGGCTTATTAAAGTTTAGGAAATGAAAATTTTGGTTTACATGTATATTAAATGGAATAGGTCATATGTTAATAATGTGATTTAACATAAAATTCAAGTCCTAGATTGACATGAACAGATGAGACGATAACTAACAAAAGCGAGAGGGACTATGCTGCTTTGTAGTTACCCACCTTGTTAATAAGAGCTTCTAAATACGAATGAATTGGTTTGATATATCATTCATTTTCATTTAAATTTATATTTATGTCTTATGACCACATTTCTCTTAATTTACAAATACAAAAATATCTTTGTGAAAAAATTGATACTATAAAGTGTTTAATTGTGAAAAATAGCTAAAGGGAAAGTTGGGTTTTGGAGACATCCATCAACTATATACCCTCTCTTTACTCTTAGGATCATTGTGGAGGAGTGGACCACAATTATAAAACTGATCTCTTATGTTCTTATGTTGACTTTAGTAAATACTTCAACATAGTTTCTTGGGATAAGCAATGGTAGAGGCTAGAAGAGATAATGGTTCTTCTCAGGTTAAGGTTTGTTGTGAAATTGTTATATGAGAATGTTATTTCCTTTATTAATACCACTGATGGTTGGTCAAAAGAAATTAAATGAAATATCAGAGTTAAGTAAGGGTGTCCCCTATCCTCCACCCTTTTTGGCATTTACATTGATAAGCTAGAAGAGTGTTTGAAAGTTGTAGGATGTGATGACCCCAACCTCACTTTTCCAGTCATTACTCTTCTCCTCTATGTTGATTATATCATTCTTCTATCTAGGAGCCATGATGACCTCGAAAATCCGCTCAAAATCCTCCAAGATTAATTCTCCAGGATGGGTATGAATGTTAATAGAAATAAAACTAAATTCATGATAATTAAATCCAAAAATATCAGCTATGATGATTTCATTTATGGTAATAACTACTTCGATAATGTTTCCTCATACAAATACATGGGAATTTAAATTAATCATCAACTCAAATATAATTATAGCATTGAGAAAAGGATAATTTGAGGCTGGAAATATTATTACGAGTTTGAAAAAAATTGTAAGTTGATTGATCTTTGGGTATGAAGTAAAAAACAATTCCTCTTTGAGACTTGTCATCCATGTTATTTTATATGGATGTGAGGTTTGGGGTTCTATTATATCTAGAGAATCATGGATGAAGATTGAGTTGATGCAAAAGAAATTTATAACCTACAACCTCAATATTAAAGGAAATACTCCCTGCCATATCCTATTGATTGAAGGTATCCTTAACCCCATTCAAATCATGGATATGATTAGGTATCCCATGTATAATAAGAAGCTATACAACATTTAAGCCAAGTGGTTCCCCAAAATTAATTCTAACTCTGACTAGACCCTTCACCTCCAACTCAAGTGAGGTTGGCATAAGGATGCCCAGTCTTGGCTAGACCATTAGGGGGTAAACGAGCATATCATATTGGAGAATAAGGATAATATTAAAAATATTATTACTTCCAAATTTAAGGACAAGTTGTGGGAGGATAAGGAGTTAGAGGGAAAGAGGAAGCTAAGATATTATAAGGAGGTGAATAACCCAAATTTTGTGACTAGATATTTTAAACCCACAAATTAAGTGCCACCCTCAAACACCTCCCCATGAAATTTAAGCATAAATCCTAGTAGAAATAAACCCTATCAAAACCAACTAATATAAAAACTCATAATGAACCCAAACACTTTTTACTTTAATTTTATCTAACTTTCCACTGTGATTTATTGTTTATGGAATGAGTAGTAGTGGTTTGTATTTATATTTTAGGTTAGATACTTTGAATTATTATCATAGTCTACTTGCACTATTCATACTCCATTCAACTTAAAATAATTTAAGCTCACAAATTAAGTGTCACCCTCAACTCCTCCTTATCAAATTTAAATTTAAATCCTAATAAAACTAAACCCTATACAAACCAACTAATCTAACAACTCATAATGAAATCAAACACTTTTACTTTATTTTTATCTATTTTTCCATTGTGATTTATTGTTTCTCAAATGAGTAGTTCATATTTCTATTTGAGGTTGCCTACTCAAGCTAAAATAATTTAAACCCATAAATTAAGTGTCACCCTTAACTCCTCCCAATGAAATTTAAACATGAATCTCAATAAGACTAAACCCTATACAAACCAACTAATCAAACAACCCATAATGAATCCAAACACTTTTTAGTTTATGCTTATCTATTTTTCCATTGTGATTTATTGGTTATGGAATGGGTAGTTCATATTTATATTTTAGGTTGGCTAATTTGATTTCTTAGCATAGCCTACTTTGAATATGCCTAGTCCATTCATCTAAAAATAATTTAACCCCACAAATTAAGTGTCACCCTCAAATCCTCCCTACCAAATTTAAACATAAATCCTAATAAAACTAAAACCTCCACAAGCCAAATAATCTAACAACTCATAATGAATCCAAACACTTTTACTTTATGTTTGTCCATTTTTCCATGTCGTTATTGTTTATCGAATGAGCAGTTCATATTTCTATTTTATGTTGGCTACTATGAATGATTAGAATAATCCACTTGTACTATGCCTAGTCCATTCAACCTAAAATAATTTAATGCCACAAATTGAGTATCACCGTCAACTCCTCCCTATGAAATTTAAACCTAATTCCTAATAAAACTAAACCCTATACACACCAACTAATCTAACAACTCATAATGAATCCAAACAATTTTACTTCATGTTTATCTATTTTTTTACTGTGATTTGTTGTTTATGGAATGAGTAGTTCATATTTCTAATTTATTAACATAATCTACTTGCACTATGTCTTTTCCATTCAACTTAAAATAATCCAACCCCATAAATTAAGTGTCATCCTCAACTCCTTATGAAATTTAAACATAAATCCTAATAAAACTAAACCATATACACACTGATCAAAGGCTCAGTATTTTAGCTCAAAAATGAAAGTGCTCAGAATTTAATGAAATTGGAACAATAGCGACCAACCTGTCGCAAGGAATCCAACATAACTCGTTTTGTTGAAAACCAAGTTCGGATGAAGGATTTATGCTCTGTTGATCACCATTCAAAACAAACAATTTTTTACTAGAAAAATGCAGAAGAGGTACATGACAATGACATGGCAGCCCAGTCAGCATTCAGGAATATTCTTTATTTTTTAGTCCAATAGGACTGTGACAAGTGTCATCTCCATATTCGCCAATGTTACTTGGGGAAGTTGATTTTTTCTCCTATTTCATAAGTTAGGAATTATTACTATGGTTGATTATTTTATTGGTGGAATTTATAGGCCAATGAGGAAGGACCACGTGGCGCAGCCGAGAGAAAAATCAATCTGACGGATAATATTCAGTTCATGGTTGCAATATACATATTATACAAAGGTTTGAACTATACCATGGAAATGCATATAATCTACAACACACACACACACACACACAGATATAAACCAAAGTCAAAGTCATTGCATTCTACCATCTCGCATCGATAGTTTAGGAGCGAAGGACATAAGAAAATAACAAATGAATTGTGATTGTGTGGTAAGTGACATGGTGATAAGGTGGGTCCTACCAATAACATTGAGGGATTTTAGAACCAGGAAACATAAAGCATTAATAAGGTGGCAGAATTGCGATCTGTGATATATCGCATTGGGGTATCGCAATCGCATGACGAAGTAGGAAACGTAGAATGATTTGCGATGATCCACAATCTGCGATGCGATATGCAGATATTTAAATGCATTTAAACCAAGTTTTAATATGTAATACATGGGTTATGGTTATGTTAGTATGAGTTTAACGATAAGTGCAGTTTAGTGCTAAACGTGCTTAACCCAACTTATCACCCACATAATTTAATATTGAACTCGCGCTTATCCCTAATTAATCACATACTTATCTTGGCGGCGCCTTTGGCGAACCCGCCAGATTCATCAGACTTCCACATTTAGGGGAGTTAGCTGGAGATTTTCCAGAATTGGTGCAGAAATTGTAGGGAAAATTGGTTTTTCCATAACTGAGGCAATGTTTGACAAGATTGGGTGTAGGAAGAGTCATTCTTAGTATATTTTGATGTTTTGGAGCCATTGGAACAAGTTTCAAAGGAAAAATAGGTCCTCTAGATAGATTTTTGTTGTCGTGAATATTTTTGAAGCCTAGGGCCACCAGGAGGGAAGGCCATGCCCAGACCATCTAGTAACTAATTTGAGTAAACAAATAGTTGTTTCCGATATATTTCAATGTTTTAAACTCATTCGAACATGTTCTAAGAGATTTTGATGCATGTAAACAACATTTTGAGAAAACTTGAGCCAATACACAGGCCCAAGCTACGGAGTTGAACCAAGGATATGTAGCCGAGGAGGGATGAAATCCTTCATAAAAACTATGTTTTATTGTATTAGTATGTGTGTTTTGCTGTAATTTATGTTTTTTTTGTTCAACACCATAATTTTATGCTTTATTCTTTCAAAAACACTCATAAAATTCAGTTTTAATTCCTCTTTGAACCTGCACATCAAGCATAAGATCAGTGAATAAGTTTTATATCTGAAAATGAAAATAGCACATCAATAACTAACAATAAATTTCAGATCAAGTAGGTATCAGAGAAAGGTTGAAAGGAAAGGTTATTTGCTTGATGGTTGTTTGAAGTTTTTTGGAAGTTAATGGTTGAAATTTTTTGATGCTGACAAGGTTAAAGTTGCAGAAAGGTGAAGGGAAGTGGTTGGTTGAAAGTCCTGATATTAGGACCAGAAGAAGGAGAGCTGAAAGAGCATCATCCTCACCCAAAATTCCACTCATAGCTGCACTTGAAGAACCTCAATTTTTGTCTCAAGAAGATGAGATTGAAGAGGTGAAATTTGTACAAGAAGCTAAAGTGATTGAGAAGGTACAAGCATCAGAGGTTGAGCTTGAATCCATAGCCATTATTCCAGGTGTTGGAGAGACTCATGGACATTTAGAAGAGGAGGATGTGAAGAGATACTTCAATGGAATTCATAGGATGGTTAAAATCATGTTTGATGCATTCACGACCGAAAGAGAAGGAGGAGGTTCTAAGCCTCCATATGGACAAGGAACTTCAGATGGTAAGAAGGATGAACATAAGAGTTCAAATGGCAGTGGAGGAAATCCACATCCATCTCCACCATCTTCATCATCCTCATCATCCCCATCTGAATCATCTTCCACTTCCACCACAAAGGCCACTCACACTCACTCAAAGGCCACAAAGGGAAATACTCCATTACTCAAGTTGGATATTAAGTTTGAACTACCAATTTACAATGGCGAGGTAAATGCAAAGAGACTTGAAGTCAATTGGAGTTGTATTACAGAATTCAGATCTTTCATGAGGATGACATAAAGATCTAATTGGCTTCATTAAGGCTAGAAGGAGTTGCATTAGTTTGGTGGGAAGAAAAGACTCAAGAGGAAATGTGAATCCATGGTAAGATATCCATTTCTTGGGTTGAATTCATTTATTCCATTAAAAGATAGTTTTATCCATTATCCTACATGCAAAAAGCTATTATGAGTTGGAAAAAAATTTAGCAACTCAAGGGTCAAACTGTTCAAGATTATACTCAGGAGTTTAGAAAGCGAGATTTGTTGCTAGGAGTAAATTTGAATTCCTAAGACACTCTTGAAATATATTGGGGATTTACATTCCTATTTGAAGCATAATATTCTTATGTTTAACCCAATCAATTTAGATGAATTTTGTGTACAAGCCACACACTTAGAGTCAAGGGGAAAACAAGGCATTAAGGAGAAAAGTGAAAGTGGGGGTAAAGGAAAATGAAAGTTTTATGAAAGATGAAAAGTAAATAGCTCTGTAAAAAGAGAGAAGGAAAAACACACATGCAAAAACTATTCAAAGACTAATCGTGATGAATAACATTGTTGGAAACTTCATCCAGAATTGAAACAAAATAGACTGCAAGCCAAAGAGAAGGGCAAGACTGTTGCTATATCTAAACATGACTTAAGGCTAGATTCAGGAGATGAGACAAAAATTATAGCCATGGGTTTGAAAGGTAAACATGTTGCAAGCACTAGTTCTTCAAATTGTTCAAATGATACTCAGGATGAAGGTACAAGAATAGAAATTTTCCAAATTAGAGTTTTCCCTAAACATACCAAGGTTGATACACTTTTTGATAGTGGGTCACAAACTAACTTGATTTTCAAATACTTGGTTAAGAAGCTATGCCTTGAAACTATTAGACATCCAAGACCATATCCTTTGGGTTGGATATGCAAGAATGCAAACTTGCAAGTTACAAGGAAGTGCTTACTAAGATTCTCCATTAACTCAAAATTTCTTGATGAAGTTGAGCTTGATGTGGTGTCGCTTGAGATATCAGGTATTGCATTGGGAAGTCCTTATCTGTATGATAGGAAAGTTGTATTTCATTGCCATGAGAACAAGTACCACTTGTTTAAGGATGATATTGAGTGCATAATTAGAGCACATAAGAAGAAAATAGGTTTTTCTCTTGTGCATTCAAGTGAAATGAAGAGGATAGTGAATGCAAGTCAAAACTTGACATTGTTGATGATCAAACAAAGAGACGTATTGAATCACACTTTTCAAAAGTATACGTATGTTTGTAATGATTTGTTTCAGGATGTTAACAGGTTGCCTTTAAAAGAAGGTGAAAAACATTTGCAGCAATCAACAATAGTGTTGAGCATTGTTGGAAACAAGATGTTGGTGCAAGAGAGTGAAAAGGTCAAAGAGAAAGTGACAAAGTAGCTTGGCAAAGAAGACATGGGTTCCACAAATTCTTATTGCCAGCTTCCCAAATTTACATGCCAATGGTGAAGATACTTGGTTAAGAGTCGACACAAGTACAAGGAAAAAAAAACTAACAAACGCCATGGTGACAGTGTGCAAGGTGAGAAAATTTCTAAGTTTCCTTTGGTTGTTGACCAAGGTAGGAACAATATGGTTTCTACAAAAATAGATTGTTGTTATGAAAAAACAGAAATATTGCAGCATGACAGTGTCAATGACAATAAGAGAAGGTCGCAAGAATCAAGGAAAAAGTTGATTTTTTGTGAAAAGCTCCAAATGATGAAATTGGGAAAATTTTAGTGGATAGAGACTGGAAGGGTGAGGGAACAGTACCCTCATCCACATAATCAGTAATCAGAGAGATTTTTGGGTCCAAAAGGCTTCTAGTGGGGAGGAATGATCAGAGGCTCAGTATTTTAGCTCAAAAATAAAAGTGCTCAGAATTGAATGAAACTAGAACGAATGTGACCGACCCGTTGCAAGGAATCCAACACAACTTATTTCGTTGAAAATCGAGTTTGGATTAAGGAGTTATGCTCTATTGATTTCCTTTCAGAACAAGCAAATTTATATTAAAAAATTGCAGAATAGGTACAGGCTGACGACATGGCAGCTCAGTCAGCATTCAAGAATCTTCTTCAGTTTTTAGTCCAATGGGAATGTGACAAGTGATATCTCCAAATTCACCAATTTTTCTTGGGAATTTGAATTTTTCTCCTATTTCCTAAGTTTGGAATTATTACAATAGTGGGTTGTTTTATTGGTGGAATTTATAGGCCAATGGGGAAGAACCATGTGGCGCAGCCGAGAGCCAAAGCAATCTGGCATATAATCGTCATTTGGTGGTCACAATATACATATTATTCAATGGTTTTAACTATACCATGGCAATGCATAGAATCTGTGACATATATACATACATATATATATATATATATATATATATATATATATATATATATAAACCAAATTTTTGTGCCATGGTTGGATTCGAAAGTCAAATTCACTGCATTCAACCATATCACATCGGTGGTTTAGAAGTAGAGGACATAAGGCAACAAAAAATTATTTGTGATTGCGTTGTAAGTGATATGGCGATAAGGTGGGTCCTACCAATCACATTGGGGGTTTTTAGGAGCAGGCAACACAAAGCATTAACGAGGTGGCAGAATTGCGATCTCTGATCTGTGATATATCACATTTGGGTATCGAAATCGCAAGACGAAGTAGGCAACATAGAATTATCTACGATGATCTGTGATTTGCGATCTGTGTCTATGATGTGATATGCGGAGATTTAAATGCATTTAAACTGATTTTTAATATGTAATATGTGGGTTGCGGTTATGTTAGTACGAGTTTATTGATAAGTGCAGGTTAGTGCTAAATGCGCTTAACCCCACTTATCACCCACTTAATTTAATACTAAACTTGCGCTCATTCCTAATTAATTGCATACTTATCTTGGCGACACCTTTGGCGGACCCGCCATATTCGGCGTACTTCCACATTTAGGGGAGTTAGCTAGACATTTTTGAGAATTAGTGGAGAGATTGTAGGGAAAATTGGCTTTGCCATAAGTGAGGCAAGTTTCGACCAAATTGGGTGCACGAAGAGTCATTCTTAGCATATTTTGATGTTTTGGTGCCATTGGAAAAGGTTTAATAGGCAGAAGAGGTAATCAACACATTTTTTTGTTGTCATGAATATTTTTGAAGCCTAAATCCACGAGGAGGGAAGGCCATGCCCAGAGCATCTAGTAACCAATTTGAGTAAAAAAATAGCCATTTCTGATATATTTTGATGTTTTAAACTCATTGGAACAGGTTCCAAAAGAATTTGATTCATGTAAACAACATTTTGAGAAAATTTGAGCTAATACAGAGGCCCAAGCTATGGAGATGGACCAAGGAGATGTATCCCAGGAGGGGTGACCTTCTTCATCAAAACTTTATTTTATTGTATCACTTTGTGTGGTTTTCTATCATTTATGTCGATGTTTCTCAGCACTATAAATTCATGCTTTATTCTTTCAAAAACACATAAAATTCAGTTTTAATTCCTCTTTGAACCTACACTTCAAGCATAAGATCAATGAATAAGTTTTATATGTGAAAATGAAATTAGCACAACAATAATTAATAATGCATTTCTTATCACACACCAAGAAATCTAACAACTCATAATGAATGAAAATATTTTTTACTTTATGTTTATACTATGATTTCTAGTTTATGGAATGAAGAGCTCATATTTCTATTTTAGGTTGGCTACTTTGTTTGATTATCATAATCTACTTGTACTATGCCTAGTCCATTCAAGTTAAAATAATTTAACCCAAATAAATTAAGTGTCACCCTTAACTACTCCCAATGAAATGTAAACATAAATACTAATAAAACTAAAGCTTATGCAATCAAACTAATCTAAGAACTCATAAAGAAACCAAACAATTTTATATGTTTATCTATTTTTCCATTGTCATTTATTCTTTATGGAATGAAAAAATCATATTTCTATTTTAGGTTGCCTACTTCGATTGTTTACCATAGTCTGCTTGTACTATGCCTAGTCCATTCAAATTAAAATAATTTAACCTCACAAGTTAAGTGTCACCCTCAACTCCTCCCTATTAAATTTAAACATAAATCCTAATAAAACTAAACTCTATACATACCAACTATTCTAACAACTTATAATGAATTCAAACACTTTTACTTTATGTTAAGTGTCTATCTCAACTCCTCCCTATGAAATTTAAACATAAATCCTAATAAAACTAAACTCTATAAATACCAACTATTCTGACAACTCATAACGAGTCCAAACACTTTTACTTTATGTTTGTCTATTTTTCCTCTGTGATTTATTGTTTATGGAATGAATAGTTCATATTTATATTTTAGCTTGGCTAGTTTGATTCATTAGCATAGGCTACTTATACTATGCCTAGTCCATTGAACTTAAAATAATTTAACACCACAAATTGAGTGTCACTCTCAACTCCTCTCTATGAAATTTAAACATAATTCCTCCTATGAAATTTAAACATATTTTAGCTTGGCTAGTTTGACTGATTAGCATAGGCTACTTGTACTATGCATAGTCCATTCAACTTAAAATAATTTAACCCCACAAATTGAGTGTCACCCTCCACGCCTCCCTATGAAATTTAAACATAATTTGTAATAAAACTAAACTCTATACATACCAACTATTCTAACAACTCACAATAAATCCAAACACTTTTTACTTTATGCTTATCTATTGTTCCAATGTGATTTATTGTTTATGGAATAAGATGTTCATATTTCTATTTTATGTTGGCTACTTTGAATGATTAACATAATTTACTTGCACTATGCCTAGTCCATTCAACTTAAAATAATTTAATCTAACAAATTAAGTGTCACCCTCAACTCCTCCTTATCAAATTTAAATAACATAACTTACTTGCACTATACCTAGTCCATTCAACTTAAAATAATTTAATCTAACAAATTAAGTGTCACCCTCAACTCCTCCTTATCAAATTTAAATATAAACCCTAATAAAACTAAATCCTATACAAACCAACTAATCTAACAACTCATAATCAAATCAAACACTTTTACTTTATGTTTATCTATTTGTCCATTGTGATTTATTGTTTATCGAATGAGTAGTTCATATTTCTATTTTAGGTTGCCTACTTTGATTGATTAGCATAACTACTTGTAATATGCCTAGTCCATTCAAGCTAAAATAATTTAACCGCACAAATTAACTGCCACCCTTAACTCCTCCCAATGAAATGTAAACATAATCTCAATAAGACTAAACCCTATACAAACCATCCAATCAAACAACTCATAATGAATCCAAACACTTTTTAGATTATGCTTATCTATTTTTCCATTGTGATTTATTGTTTATGGAATGAGTAGTTCATGTTTCTATTTTAGGTTGGCTACTTTGATTTCTTAGCATAGCTTACTTGAACTATGCCTAGTCCATTCATCTAAAAATAATTTAACCCCACAAATTAAGTATCACCCTCAAATCCTCCCTATCAAATTTAAACATAAATCCTAATAAAACTAAATGCTCCACAAGCCAACTAATCTAACAACTCATAATGAATCCAAACACTTTTACTTTATGTTTGTCCATTTTTCCATGTGATTTATTGTTTATCAAATGAGTAGTTCATATTTCTATTTTATGTTGGCTACTATGAATGATTAGCATAATACACTTGTACTATGCCTAGTTCATTCAACCTAAAATAATTTAATGCCACAAATTGAGTATGAGCCTCAAATACTTCCTATGAAATTTAAACATAATTCCTAATAAAACTAAACCCTATACACACCAACTAATCTAACAACTCATAATGAATCCAAACTGTTTTTAATTTATGTTTATCTATTTTTTTACTGTGATTTGTTGTTTATGGAATGAGTAGTTCATATTTCTAATTGATTAACATAATCTACTTGCACTATGTCTAGTCCATTCAACTTAAAATAATATAACCCCACAAATTAAGTGTCACCCTCAACTCTTTATAAAATTTAAACATAAATCCTAATAAAACTAAACCCTATACACATCAAGTAATCTAATAACTGATAATGAATGCAATAGTTTTTACTTTATGTTTAACTATTTTTCACTGTAATTTCTTGTTTATGGAATGAATAGCTCATATTTCTATTTTAGGTTGGCTGCTTTGTTTGATTAGCATAATCTACTTGTACTATGCCTAGTCCATTGAAGTTAAAATAATTTAACCCCACAAATTGAGCATCACCATCCACTCCTCCCTATGAAATTTAAACATAATTCTTAATAAAACTAAACTCTATACATAACAACTATTCTAACAACTCACAATAAATCCAAACACTTTTTACTTTATGCTTATCTATTGTTCCATCCTCATTTATTGTTTATGAAATAAGCTTTTCATATTTATATTTTATGTTGGCTTAATATACTCTACTTCCACTATACCTAGTCCATTCACAAATTAAGTGTCACTCTCAACTTCTCTTTATAAATTGTATAAACATAAATCTTAATAAAATTAAACTTTATACAAATAAAACTAGTCTAACAGTTATAATGAATCTAACCAATTTTATGAAACTAAACGAAGAAATGGTGGCCGGCGTCGTCACTGACAGCGTGGATCGTGAACCGCTACAAGATGAAAGAGAGCGTCAAGACCTTCAATCTCTCTGGCATGGGTTGCAGCGCTAGCCTCATAGTAGTGGACATGGCGAAGGACCTTTTCAAGGTCTATCGCGACTCTTATGCTCTTGGCAGCGAGAACATAACGGCCAACGCCCTCTATCAGGGCCATTACTATAGCTTATCTATACTATATTCCTTCAAAACCATAACTGATTAACCATAACTGATTTCATATGACACTAGTTCATATAATTTTTTTTAATTAATTAATTTAATTAAAAAGATTAAAAAAAATTATGGTTATTTAAATTAGTAAACATATGTTATTTAATGAGAAAAATATAGACAAACATATGTCAAATAGAGATGAAAAAAATACACAATGCCTTAACCAATTTTAAAAAAAAACACCTTACAGTACAATTATTGCATAATTTTTTTTTAACCATAAAATTTATTCATACATTATTTGATCAAATATTTAGAATTTTGTATCATATATTTTTATCTACAAAATAGAAATTTTTATTTAGTAAATATTTAATTCATTAAATTTTTCAATGACTAAACCAATATAATACCAAAAAAATATATTTAATTATTTTAATAATTAAACCTCAATTAATTATCACTTAAATAACAATTAATATATTACCTCGACAGATGGTCATGATCAGCTTTGCTTCTCAATAACTCCCCATCACTATTGTGATAAATGGTTGGTTTGACTCTCCTAGGTTTTTTTTTTCAAATTTTTGAATTTCAAATTTCAAATTTTTGACTGTTTCAAAATTTGCAATTTTTAGAATACGCGTTAATTTCCATGAAATATCTCTCATAAATTGATGGAAGGTGGAATTCGTAAAAAAAAATAGTTATAAGTCCCTTTTTTAATAATAGAATGTGATATTCAGTCTTTTTCTAATAATTTTATATGTTTATTTTGTTTTTAAATGGTATGTTTTATAATATATATATATATATAAGAGTTATATCGTGGTAGTGTTACTGTTTTTGGTTTTTGGACGTGATTTTTGTTTAAAAAATTAATATTACAAAATATCTTAATAAGATATTAGAATGGAAAAACTAGATATATATGTATACATAAAAGCTAAATGCTAACATTATTGTTTTTTAAGAATATGCATAAGTAATAAAACGAAAAATCGTTGAAAGAAAACTTGAGAATAGATATAATTTCATATTAAGATTAAATATAATTTCATGAATATGAAATAGTGTTTTTTGAATTATGCACTTTTAACTTATATTTGGAAAACCATATTCTTTGGAACAAAATAGCCGCATTGTATTATATTTTAGACTCCCAATGCATTTATTTTTTTAGATTAAAAGATAATTTAAAATTAAAATAATATAGCTTCTTAGAGTATACATGATAGTCACCAATTGTCTCTTCAGAGTCGGTGGCTACGCGTTGCTTCGGTCGAACAAGGACAAGGACGCTGGCTGTTAGAACAATGAAGTTCAACCATTGATAGCTGCTGAAATTGTCTGGATCACGGTGTATTAGTTTAAATCAGTATAGATTTATCTTCATAAACTGGTTTAGAGGAATTTAATTTTTTCATTTAATTTTTTCACTTATAATTTTTTTTAAGAGTGTAAGATATAATGTATTATTTTTTTATTATTTAAATTATATTTTTGAATACTAAAGTATATAAAACTAAATAAAAATTTTAACTATAAAAATTTATTTATTTTTTTATATATAAATAAATATATATGAAATTGATATTAACATAAATTAATTAATATAGATCTTCAAATAATTTATTTAAATCTCTTATTAAAACATTTTTAAAAAATATAAGATATAATCCATATATTTTTTCTTATCTCTATTTACATTACAACATATTCATTTATTTTTTTAATTATATACAACATTTAGAACAAAATTTATATTTTTTATTTTAATAAGATAACCAACTTCACATCCCTTTCATCTCGACTCAATAACCATTAATTGCCTAATTAAATGCATATCGCATCAAAAATATTATGTTCATTTTACAATAACTATTAATTACCTAATTAAATACATATAACCATTAAAACTATTAGTTGATGAGTGTATATGTTCATTTTACAATACTCCTGGATATATGTTGATGAGTGTATATGTATAAGCCCAAAATCAATATCAAATATATGATTTTCAAAAAGTCATAATGTCAATCTCAACACATGCGAGACCTAATCACGTAGTACTTTTTGACAATACCCCTGGCGTTAACGTAAGGCAGCTCCCCGGATAAAAATATTAGAAGTAATGTATTTCGTCGATACTAGCAAGTGTCATACAATTTAATGAAATAAATTTTGAAAGAGAAAGATTTGGATTATCCACAATGTCATGCATTTTAATACATAAAACAAACAAAATTAATAGCAGTCATGACAAATTGTTTGAAATATTAAAAAAAATAATTAAATATATATTTATATAAATATTTATTAATTTTCATAATAAAAATTGTATTTATATTTTTATAAATTTCAAGTTTTATTAAATTATTTATGGTTGAATATATTTTATTTAAATTTAAGGTAAATTAGGATTTGAAGAATTTTTTTTTTTTTTTAATTGATGATATAATTTTTTAAGGGAATATTGTCATACTTATCAACTATTGTAGTGTGTTAAGTTACATTGATCTTTAATAAATTTAAAAAATTAGATTGTGTTATCTTTTTTAGTTCATCTATTTCTTAGAGATTTAAGATTGTTTCAATTCTAATAAGTTCTTCTGTTATAAGTTTCTCATTATTATTTATAACATTTATTATATATAATCAAATTTTATTTAGCAAAATGGTCCATTACTTTTAATAAATTTAAAAAATTAGATTCTTGCCAAGTGACACCCCACCAATTTCTTAGGGATTTGAGATTATTCCAATTCTAATCAGTTCTTTTATGATAAGTTTCTCATTATTATTTATAACAACATTCATTTATATATAAACAAATTTTATTTAGTAAAATGGTCCATTTTGCAATAAAATGTGTGATTTTTTTTTCAAGTTAAAATTCATCCATAACCTTCTGTACATGAATATGTGTGCATTAGTTAGACATTCTTGGTATTGCAATAATTTTTTTTGTTATATTTATGAATTCTTATGCTATAACAACCACATTAATACTTTTAATTTGGCTGTACTAGTAATAATATTAATCTAGTCTAGATTAATCTTTTCAATTAATCAGAACTATAGCCCTATTATCTTAGAAATTTGAAAAAAATTAAAAAAATCATTGAACACACATTGCAATTTAATAAAAAATACTTTGATAGATGTGAATCTATGTCAATATTTAAAAATTTGTAGTAATTTTACAAGGATATTTCCCTCTCCACCCTGAACATAGCACCAAAATCGGACCGTGTTCTCTGCTTTTGTTCAATCTCACCCCCATCGAAGAAATAGCCAAGGTAGACACCTTTGCATTTTTTTATAGTAAAGTCAAGGTGTTATCTACACACAAATAATGGCGTCAATATGTGAGTTTCTTTAAAAAAAATGTCATTGGAACTTCTGATTTCTTTATATTATGATAATATGGTTTTTTTTTTTTTTTTTGTTTATTATTGATTACATTATGTGAGATATTTTCTGATTAAAAGAAATTTTATGAATGTTTATAAATAAATATGATGCAAATTTATACTAGTACATAATATAAATCAAATTTAATGCTTTCAACATGATATAGTTACCAGTACATAAGTACCTCTCTTTTATCGTAGCCTCTTTCCCAATCAACTAACTACCACTCACACGTTACAAGAATTAAGTACTAGTCTACATATTCATGACAACTAATCTTCATTTTAAATAGAAACAACTATTCTTCTCATACCATTTTATCGTAGCCTCTTTCCCAATCAACTAACCACCACTCACACGTTACAAGAATTAAGTACTAGTCTACATATTCATGACAACTAATCTTTATTCCAAATGGAACCAAATATTCTTCACGTACCATTTAGAGAGGATACCGTATTGATGTGCAATAATGAACGAGTCAATGCGGTAGGAAGAGATCAATTTCATTGCGGAGTTCTTGGGAGTGCAGCATAAACATCTTTGTGAAGGCCTCTCCTATCTGGGTTTTAAACTAAAACCGAATGGGTACAAAGTTTATGACTGGATCTAGATAGTTGACAAGTTTAGGAACAAAATATTCAAATGGGATCACAGATGGTTGTCCTTGGGTGGACGCTACATTCTGGTTCAGGCAATGTTGATTCAGTTTGTTGTTTACTGGGGCCACCTTTTTTTACTTCATGCCTGCATCATATCTCTTATTAATGCAATAATTTCTCATTTTATTTGGGTTGGTGCTACAATGGAGAAAAAATTCCACCTCTTCAAACTAGAATATTTGACCAGACCGAAGGAATGCAGGGGATAGGGGTTGTTGCATGTTAAATCTTTCATTTCGGCCATCCTTGTCAAATCGTTATGGAGCGTACTAAATGGATCAGGCTTTTGGTCGACATATGTAGGGTGAAATATTTGGAGGGGGAGCCAATCTCTCAAGTTTTCATCAGTACTCTGCCCAGGAAAAGGAGTGAATCAGTCATATGGAAGGGATTTATGAAAGTTGTGGACATATTGGCTGGCCGACTAGCATGGAAATTCAGAAAATGTGGCAAATATCATCTTTGGGGGACACAAGATAGTGGCTTTCAATCTGGAGATACCATAGGATAACAGACTCTATCACATTTTACATCACAGGGGTTTCATTTTCGTATCACAGCTCATTGATTTGTGGCAATTTGGTTGCCCCATATGGAAATCGGCGGCCCAGCTCGGGCTACTTGAATAGGATGCCCCGAAAGTGGAATCTGTATGTTAACGCGCCGAGGTCGGGCAGGCTTGTATACTGCATCGGGGGTGACATGATAGTATGGGACGGGATACAAAATGTGGGCGGATTGGTGGTACGAGACATTTACGCACATATCATCAGTGGAAACAGTGGTGTCACTCCCTGATCTCCTTTTTCTGTTCATTGGCGTAGAAATATCCTATACAAGGTATTGTTGTTTGGTTGGATGGCCTAGAAAGAGAGGATTTTGACTTGGGATAACCTCAAAAAATGGGGTTTCTATGGGCCTAGTAGATGCACCTTTTGTCTTTCACAAGAGGAATCGACTTTCTAGCTTTTTATAGAATGTCTGGGTGTACTTAAATTATGGGACTTATTCTCCAGCTTTCACACAGTGCATGGATGGAGACCTGATTCCTTTATTAATACCTTTGATACATGGGGTGCTCTCGATGGAAAGTTCAAAACCCTACCTTTTTTCTTAATCTGGGAAGTGTGGATGGCCTGGAACAAGGCCATATTTGAGGGTTATGCTATTGACATTGGAATATTTTTCGACAACATTATGTCATGGATTCACAATCAACCTCCAGCTTTTCACAGAGACATGGATCTCTCACATAGGATCAGGCCCCATCTGATTACACTTCTTGCTCTCTTCTTTGATGGGGCTCAAAAGGATGGGGTATGTGGATGTGGGCCCTGGATAAAGATTGATGGCTCTCACAGGTTCATTCTACACTAGAATGAAGGCAGTGGATCAAATGTCAGGGTTGAACTGCTGGCATAGTGGAGTGGTATATGCTACTGGCTTTATATTTTCTACTGCTCACAATTAATATATATGGGGATGCTAAGGTGGTAATCGACGGATTATCGAGACCTGCTACCCTTCAACCAAATGGAATGGATGGGTGGATTAACAGAATTAAATACCTCATGTCAAAGCTTAATAACCCTCCTATGATCCATACATACATGGAATGTAATACCAGGGCGGATCTTCTGTCAAAGAAGGGGCTTGTTGATCCTTTGGTTTTTTTATATTGATCACTACGATGGCCAGGCTCTCATACAAAAATTCGTGGTCCCCTCCCTCTAATCTGTTTTTATGCACAAGAAGCTTTATGAGTTTTTTTGGACACTATTTTTCTTCTGACCTCAGTGCAAGCAAGCTATTTTGACATTGTATCCTTCTTCAGTTTTCGGATGGATCTTAAGTTTGGAATGTTGGAATATCTTACATGTTGAATATTCTTTACATGTTTACATGATCAATATCATCCTCAAGAGAGCTTGTCTGGCGTACTGCTGGAATTTCTGTCCTACTTAATACGTTTTTGCAAGTTTAAATGATCAATATCTTTTTTAGGTGAGCCTATCAAGCGAGCCTGCACTTTTCATAGATTTTGGTATTCATTATTAGCATGATATGGGGAATGATTTATGTCTTTTATTATGTTTTGTTTCCTTCTTGTATATAATATGTTGATGAGAGTGATGATGTTAGCATTTCCATATATGTATCTATGGATGGATTACATCTTGGATGGTTTTTGGATATGTAGTGCATGCTCACTGATGTATGAGGGCCTTCATATCTCTTGACTGATGTTTTTCACCATGTACTGTTGCTATCATAATAGAACAGTGTTTTTTTCCTCTAAAAAAAAAGATTATTATTGCGTTATAAAGAAATTATTTTTGTAGTTGATTATTGTTGCATTATATTTAAAGATCAAATATTATATATTTTTTAATAATATAATATTTAATTACTTAGGTAAAGTATGTTTATCATAAAATAATTCTAATTCCAAATTTTGAGTTAATTTATTGCTCCAAGAAAAACTTTTGTTTGAATAATTAGAACCTTTCAATGTTTTTATTTTTTTAATAACAATTTAGGATGGAAGTCCACTACTAAACGTGTTAGAATTAAAAATTAGCCCTTTTAATGTTATAAAATTATCTTAATATTAGTTATTTATTATACTTAAGGATATTGTTCAAAAGTTTTACACATTGGTGGAGTATTAATATGTTCTTTATCAAGACTTTTTGAAGTTATAATAATTTAACCTAATAAAATAAGTTTCATTATTATTTAATAATATTTAAATGTATTTTTCTCTTGGGTAGTGTGCTAATGCTTTGAATTTGTTTGCATACCATCAATCTTGTATCTTCAAAGCAAGTGTAGCATGACTTTTGTTTGAATAATTAGAATGTTTATTTTTTTAATAACAATTTAGGATGAAAGTCCACTACTAAACATGTTAGAATTAAAAATGTGACCTTTTAATATTACAAAATTATTTTAATGTTACAAAATTATGTTAATATTAGTTATTTATTATCCAATATGATATTGCTCAAAAGCTTTACACATTGGCGGAGTATTAATATGTTTTTTTATCAAGATTTTTTGAAGTTATATAATAATTTAACCTAATAAAATAAGTTTTATTATTATTTAATAACATTTAAATTTATTTTTCTCTTGGGTTAGTGTGCTAATGCTTTTAAATTTGTTTGCATACCATCAATCTTGTATCTTCAAAGCAAGTTTAGCATGATCAGTAGCATACTTTTATTTTTATTCTCTATTTTTTTGGGGGTGTTGGAGTGTTACCATAGTTTTCCATGTTGATTGCATAGATATGACTACGAAAAATCTCGCGGATTCTTAATGACTTTGATTTCAATAGTATATTTACTAGAAATTGTCTTTAAAGGTGCAAAGATACACCAAAGGAATAAAACATGCCTATGATGTTACTGCAAAAATATTGCAGCAAAGGAAAGATAACAACCTAAAGGGTGGAGGATGGAGGGGAGGAAATATCTTGAGACTCACAAGAGTCTCACACTTGTGCAGATGTTGTTGACATATGTTGCACATATAACAACCTAAAGGGTGGAGGATGGAGGGGAGGAAATGTCTTGAGACTCGCAAGAGTCTCACACTTTTGCGGATGTTGTTGAAATATGTTGCACATATGTTGCTCATACTGTTGTTGAAATATGTTGCACATATGTTGCTCATACCACCGTTCTTGGCTAAATCGTTTTTTCCAATCATACCACTATGTCAAAATATTACATACATATTTATATCCAAGCTATAACATGCAGGGTAATGAGGAGAAACATTACCATAGGTCCTCGTGGGCACTGATCCACTAAAATGTATTTTCACAGAGGAAATGACTAATATGGTATTAAATAAATCGCTTATTTTACTAGAGTGTGAAATGAATAAAGTGAGTGTGTGTTGATAACGGGATTAAATAAAGAGTGTATTGATAATGAGATTAAATAAAGAGCTTTTTTACTAGAGTGACCTTCAGATTCCAGGATGAATATTCTGCAACCAAGATAAATAAGGAAGGAAGTTTTAGAATCTTAGCTATCTCATTTTAAAAAATTTAAATTAATTCATAGTCATTTTCTTGGAGTCATTAATTCTAGTTTTGAATTAATGCAATGCTTAAACCAGCTAGAATCGCTAAAGAAAGCTTATGTACTAACTAACGAAAATACATTCTAAAAAAAAATATAAGTTCGCATTCAACTGAGAAGTTAGAACGAATGAAGAGAACAGTGAAATAAAATAACCACAAATTTTTATTTATTCCAGGGCTACAGAGCTAAGTCTAAAACCGAAAAATCCAGAGGATCATTCTTTTACAAATAGACTTGAAAAAAATGATATACCCAGTTTTTTTTTAACTGAGTCCAATGGAATGAACCAAGACTCAAAACTGATAGAACTTCTAGCTAACCGATTATTATAGAAACGCCTGTATCAAATATTATAATAAAAGAAATTTGAAAGGTTTCCAAATATTTCTGGTTGCTCTGACAGAGAGCTAACCATGACGGTAAACAATTGCAGACCCAAGGTAGTTGATTGGGTTACCTGGAAGGTATCAAGACAGAGAAGAAGGGATTTAGCCGTGCATTCTTAACTGGAGAGGCACCCAGGGTTTTGTGTAAAAGAGAGATTTTACCTGCATCATCCGAATAGTATGGA